>CM062288.1:332888404-333488404 GCA_031216915.1 Pictodentalium vernedei | reverse complement strand
AGTTAGGTGTTAGCTGGGGCTGATGTGGCAGCTTTTCTCCCATATGTTGAGGGTAGAATTTCTGCCAGTTCCCTTTTTGGCTGTTGGGGTTCATATCTGTTCCTGTCGGGGCTTTGTTTCCTGCTACCTTCCTCTGGTAGCTGGAGGTGTCCTGATTTATTTTTTCTTTGGGTTCATCTTCCCATCTACATTGCTCTCACCAGATATGCCAAGGACAATACCTTGCAGGCCATTTTTGTTGTCTTAGCATGTTGAAGTTTCCTATTATTCATGCTCCACTTTATTTGGGTGTTCTGTTGAAAGACCCTGTGGGCGGTGTGGTCTTCCACTTTTTGGGCTTCAGTCTATCATGTAGTTCGGGCACTTGCCGTTTCCTCCCACTCCGACGGGAAGGAGAACGCAATCATTTGGGGCCTCCTGAACTGACTCTGTCTAGATTTTGCAGTCTTTTTGTGGCGCGGATACCGTGGAAGCTACTGACTTTCTGGCAAAGAGATGCCAGGTTCCGAGACTACTGTCCTCCTCCAGTCAACATCTGAGGCTGTCACTAGGGTTGTGACTCCTCATTTGGAGCTGAGCTTGGTTGCTCTCTCTGCTTTTCCACCATTGACAACATGATGTATCCACTCCTGCTGCTGACGTCATCGGTCTCCATTTCAGCTGGCATCGGCTTATCCCTGCAGGGATCTGCAGGGATTTCTGTTTTTTGGATGTGGGATATCAGCCTCAACCTTCCTTGGCTTCAACTCAGTGAAGTTGGAAGTGGTTGCCGGCCAACCCCTCTGCTTTTGTCTCTCAGCCATTGAGCCCATCAGGTTTTGCTTTGGATTCAGATGCCCATGGTGGGGTCACCGTGGACTCTGTTGCACTTCCGTCCATGTACTCTGGTCCTTCGGCCAGTTTTGCGGAACTGGCGCATTTTGTGCAGCCTGGACCCTCTGTCCCTCGGAGGTCTGTGGCGACTCTCCTGAGTTCCTGCACTTCAGATCCTCGGGGTAGTTCATACTCCTATAAGCATTCAGATGTTTCAGCTGCCACCCATCACCCCATGCTGGGTGTTCTAGAGGATCGTGACCCTTCGCTGGTTAAGAGGGTCAGATGCGAAGCCACTTTGCTGGGCCGGTCCCAAATCGAACCGGCAGATGAAGGTCATGAGCTTAGGGAGGCCCTCTTCTTACTAACGCAGTTTCTTTCCAAGAACCTTCCTATTGCCTCCAGCGAGTCTTTTAGTGGGTTCCAGGTGCCCTCCACGGCTCTGCCTCCTGGGATTGGAAGCAGGACACTTTCTGATCCCCATGGTGTTCCTACACCATGGGAGGCATTGCCTGGTATGCCCGATGTGGGCTATGTGTTTCCAACTCAGGCGATGGGTCAGACACACCTGACGTCGAGAGCAATCAGTCTTCTGACTTGGGGTGGCTCTTGACTTTGTGTTTGAGTTTCTTCTGGAACTCAGACCAGCCGGAGGTTTCAGCCAGGCCACGATCATCGGTCACACGCCTACACCCTGTGGAGAAACATGCTTCTGGGCACCTTCGACTGTACCAGTCGGTACAAGTGGTTGATGCTTTGCAGCATTGGGCTCAAAGCTGAGTTCCAAGGCTAAGAAGACTTTGTTCTTCACTAGCACTGATACCGTTTTGCCCCATATGCGTTATAGTTCCTACGATTCCACCAATTCATCGGTCTGTGAGATTTTTTTAACGGTCTTGGATCAGGACTCCTCCTCCCTCGGGCTTTCCAAGCCCAAGTCGGACGTTATTCGTATGGTGACTTTGGAGTCACTGTTGGACTTATCCAGAGAGATGCTAGGCATGCTTTCTCTCTCGGATCACGTCATCTCTGCCTTGGCTGCTTGTCTGCTTGTCTGCCTCCAGATAAGTTTGACGACATACATGCTCCTTTGTGTGTGATCTCTAAGGCACTCAGGTATCTTACTCACATGCATGCCTATAACACGGCTAATTTCAAATTAGTTCACTGGGAAGATGTGTTGGATACAAGCTGTTCCTTCCTGAAGGGCAGCTTCATCAGCTTGAGCCACCTTCTCTTGGAGGCCAGGGCCATTTCAAGCCTACTTCCTCTGTGAAGCCAAGGGCTGATCCTTCTGCTTCCACTTCTTCCTCTTACTCATGTGGTAAGGTTAAGCATCGACAGTCCAGAGGGAGGTCTCAGGATCCTTCATCTAGCAGAGGAGGTGGCTTCTACTCTTGCCGGGACTCGAAATGAAGGTCCTCACCTCGATTCCATCCCAAGTTCCTTCAGATGGTTCACGTCGGGAACTTATGATTTCGGAGATAGACAATCTCCTGTCAAAGGGGCAATTGAAATCATCAAGAACATTCATGGTGTGGGATTTGGTGCCGAAGTAGGATGGCCAACTCTGACTGGTTATCGATCTGAGTATCCTGAATCAGTCTATCATTGCTCCCTAGTTCACCATGAAAACTTTCAGGTCAGTTTGCTGCTTCATTCACTAGGGAGATTTTGCTTCCAGCATCGACCTGTGAGACGCTTACTTTCGCGTTCCGATTCATCGGACATCACAAAAGTATTGCAGGTTCACTTTTCTTGGGTGGGCAAGTTAACCAGTTTACCATTTCAAGGCCATGCCTTTTGGCCTCAACCTGGCTCCTTGGGCCTTCACCCAACTGATGTCGCATGTGATAGCCTTCCATCGCACACAGTCCAGGGTGACTACTTCGGTGCATCTGGACGATATCCTCCAGAGGCACTCCAATGCTGCTCTTCTGGAGTAGATGTTGACCAGCTGTTGAGCCTGTTCATGTCGCTAGGGTTCCGAGTCAATGAGGAGAAGTCTGACCTGGTCCCTTCTCAGTCATTTTGTCATCTATGGATGGACTTCTGTACTCAGCTTAATATGGTAGTGGTTCCCCGGGCGTGAGCGGTGATTCTCCCGGCTTTCACTCTGACCCATCCACGTCTGTGACAGCTTGGAGTATTCTCTGGCTGCTCGGTTTCTGCGGTTCAGTGACTGATCACATTCCTTTTGGTCGGCTACATGTCGGACCTCTCCAACACTTTTTGCTACAGTCGTTGCAGACCGAATGTTGATCCTCTGGATCTGGTGCTTCAATTACAGCATCTCTCAATCGTCACCTTCTTCCCTGGACGGATGTTCAGTGGATTATGCAGGGAGTTCCATTGGACTTGCCCATGTCCAATTGTGTTCTGACAGCAGATGCCATCTCGGATGGGGCACGATGTTGGATCCTCTAGGTCTTTCTCTTCACGGTGTTTGGGACCAGGATCAAGCAGATCTTCACCTCAACCAGAAGGAGCTTCTTGCTCTTCTTCTGAGTTTCCGGCAGTGGGTCCCCTACCTTGTGAATCGTCAGGTCCTTCAGGTGTCCGACAATTCAACAGTGGTCACTTACGTTCGGAACCAGGTTGGCACGCACTCGGTTCCCATGTATGAATTGGCTCGGAATCTTTTGCTGCTCATTCAGGGCTTCAATGCCAGGTTGGTGGTTCATCACATTTCCGGCCGTCTGAACATCCAAGCCAACTCCCTGTCCCGATGGGGCAGGGTCATCTCCACCGAGTGGATGCTTCACATGGCAGTGTTCCAGTCACTTTGCAATCTCAGGGGGTCATCCCATCATCATTCTGTTTGCAACCTGTTGAAACCATCAGGTGGACAATTTCGTGTCCCCGTATCCAGATCCTATGGCTTTCACCGTGGATGCTCTGTCACTCGATTGGAACCAGATGGCTACGCCTTCCCGCCAGTTCCGATTCTGCCTCAGGTCCTCGCCAAGATACGAACCTGCAGTTGTCAAATCATTCTGATCGCTCCCGTCACCTCAGCGGGTGTGGAGCAATCAGCTCCGCTCTATGTTGGTGGTGGTTCCGGCATGTCTCCCTCTATGGCACAACCTTCTTTGTCACGGTCACCTGGGAAGGTTTCCCGTCGACCCAACTTCATTGTGCTTTCACACATATCTTTTGTCCGGTCCTGTCTCCTCCGTAGAGATTTTTCGGGAGTTGCAGTGGAATGCATTTCTTCTTCAAGGCAGCACTACACTGGTTTAGACTATGCAGCTAAGTGGAAGGTCTGGTGTGCTGATCACTCTGTTGATTATGCCAATCCTTTGATAACACAGATTGTGGAGTTTCTGGTATATCTGTTTGATTCTCGAGGTCTCCAACCTGTTACTATCAGATGGTGCAGGTCCATCTTCGGAGACCTTTTCGTATGTGGAAAGCGTTTTATCGGCACTAATCTGTACCTCTCCAAGCTTATTCGGCACTTTTCTTTGAAAAGGCCTTGGATTTTGCTGCTTACCCCAGGATGGTATTTTTCTTGTGTGCTGTTTCGCGTGGGGAGGGGGGGGGGGGGGGGCACCTTTTCGAACCATTATCCCAGGTGAACATGCATTTTCTCACATATAAGACAGCTTTTTCTGCCTCAGCCAGAAGGTTTAGTGAGCTTCACGCCCTCTTGGTTGATCCAGCCTTATTTAGGAGCTCTGTCAACAGTGTTACCTTTACCACCAATTGCTCCTTTTCTGGTCAAGAATTAGATATCAGAAACTACTCCACCTCCTATCTGTATCAGGGCTCTTCCTTCTGCTGAGGGTAATCGCCCTTTTTGCTTTGTCCGGATCGTGCATTTCACATTTATCTCAACCGGACATAGTTCATTAGGAAAGGCAGGAAAAGATTATTTCTGGCTCTTATCCCTGGTCGACAGAAGATCTGTCCTCAATCCATTTCTCGATAGATTTATCTTGCTATTCGGGCATCATACGCTCGTCTAGCGACTGACGATTGTATTACCAATCGCATTTCTGCCCACGAGGTGTGTGCATTGTTTACCTCTTGGGCTTATGCTAACTCCGTCAAATTGTTGGATCTTATGCAGGCAGCTTACTGGAGAAATGCTTCTACTTTCTCCAACTTCTATCTGCGTCAGTTGCATGAGCAGTCTGAGGTTCTTTTTTCTTTAGGTCCTCTTTTCTTCTGCTCTAGCTGTCATCAACCCTAGCCATTAGGGTTGTTGCAAGGTCAGTTCCAACCCTGTTCATGGGTACTGCCCTTTCTGTCTGTATTTCACACAAGGCCATATGCCTCATCTCTCATTTTCATTTACTAATGTTTGTGATGCTATAGTTTTATAGGCCTTGGGAACTCTTCATCTGTCCGCGGTTCGAGTTAGGTGGGGTTGGTTATGTGATTTTCTCCTCCTCTTGTCTATTCAGCCTGTTGTAAACAATTGTAAGGTAGGTTGATGAGAAATTTAAATTTTACAGTAAATTTTCTTTCTTATTATACCTTCCGCAATTGTTGACATGGAGGGCCTTCCATCTTCTTATTCGGGTAAGAATCCTTCCTCCACGCTGATCACACGCTGACCCTCATGACTGTTATTTAGTGAGGAGATTTGTGAGTAAATAATGACCCTCAGGACTTATTTAGTGAGGAGATTTGTGAGTAAATAATGACCCTTATGACTTATTTTGTGAGGAGATTTGTGAGTAAATAATGGCCCTCATGACTGTTCTTTAGTGAGGAGATTTGTGAGTAAATAATGACCCTCATGACTGTTATTTAGTGAGGAGATTTGTGAGTAAATAATGGCCCTCATGACTGTTATTTTGTGATGAGATTTTTGTGTAATTAATGGCCCCCATCACTGTTATTTTTTAGCTATTGACAGATGGCTTAATATTTATATCATGTTTGTCTTTATCCATTCTTTATCTCTTATGTAAACAGTTTTGTCCTCAGATTGCATTTGGCGATAATAAATGAGTACTGTTAACATTCTTGTATTATGGGATCCGGTGAAGCCACAAATGGTTTAGTATCTAACATGCAAATTACCCTTAAGGTGCTGATGTTTTAATTACTCCTGAGATCAGGGAACGTTAATTACCCCTGCAGTTCTGATGTCTTAATTACTCCTGAGATAAGGATATGTTAATTACCCCTGCAGTGCTGATGTCTTGATTACTCCTGAGATCAGGGTACGTTAATTACCCCTGCAGTGCTGATGTCTTAATTACTCATGAGATAAGGGTATGTTAATTACCCCTGCAGTGCTGATGTTTTAATTACTCCTGAGATCAGGGAACGTTAATTACCCCTGCAGTGCTGATGTCTTAATTACTCCTGAGATAAGGGTATGTTAATTACCCCTGCAGTGCTGATGTTTTAATAGCAGGTGTACACCTGGCATGACTCACTATTCATTGTTTATATTTTGGCATATTGATATCAGGCTAATGCAAGCTTATGTCTGTGACCCACAATTTAATTTTGTGGAATTTATTTATTTGTTGGTGTTTAAGGTCACATATTTATGCACAATGGCTAAGCATGACCGTGACAGTTTTACGAGTGGAGGAAGCCGGAGGACCCGGAGAGAACCACCGAACAACAACGAGCAGCTGCCAGCTCCCCAGCATCGTAACTCCGCACTGCAGCACAGGCAGGGTTAGATTGGTTGAAGACATGCGCACCATCGACGTGCAGTACGCCTTAGTACACGCGTCATCGTGCCCCCATGCGGGCATTGGAGATGAAGTGTCTTGCCCAAGGACACAACGCGGTTGCCGCAGGTGGGATTAGAACCGAGGACCTCTAGGCTTGCAGCCTGCACCTCTACCAACTGGGCCACCGCGCTCCCAATTTTGTGGAATGGGCAACCCACAAATTATGAACCCATGAAAAAGGGAAGTTTTTTGGACAGTGATGTAAAATTGATTCCAGTGAAAATAAAGATGATTTACAGTATTTGTTTAGAATGATTCACATTTTAACATTTTTTTTCAGAGGTTTTAAAAGACAGACAGAAGCCTTTTGTGTGTATAGATCCAGATGCTAGTCTATATGAAGCTATAAAGGCCCTTATAGAGAACCATGTACATAGACTGCCAGTGGTCGATCCCTTCACTGGAAATGCAATTTATATTCTTACACATAAAAGAATTCTTAGGTTCATGTATTTATATGTAAGTACTTCTCAACGTATCTCAACTGTTTCTTTATTGAGAAATTGCATTTTCCATGGGATAAATAATGAATAGGTAAAATTTAAAATATTGAAGGTCATTGGTTTTCAGCGTAACAGAAAAGAGTAATGACTTCTTTATTGATGCAGTACACAATAAACATAAGTAAAGAATATATACATTATCATGTGACCTAGCTGGTGGTCTTCTAATGAGGGATGTGGCTAGAAGGTCTTGGTTTGGGGGTATGCCTAATCTAAATTTTCAAATGTACCCCTCCCCCCCCCCCCCCCCCCCCAGTTACAAGACACCCAACTTTTGATAAAAACTCTTGCACTCCCATCTCCCACCCCCACCCCACTTGAGTGAGAATTTTTCAGTTGGCACCTGTGAATTTCAACCTGCTGAAGAAATCTGAATGTACCCTCTCCCTGCCCCTATATGATCAAAATTTCTGACTTTTGGGTTCCAGAGTTGGACATCATGTGTTGGAGTGCAACAAGACACCATCTCCAATGCTTTAGCTTTAGCATTGCTGATGGCACCTTGACGATCTCCAGTGCTTTAGCTTTAGCATTGCAGATGGCACCTTGTTGAACTTTAGCATTACAGATGTTACCTTGTTGATCTCCACTGCTTTAGCTTTAGCATTGCAGATGGCATCTTGTTGAACTTTAGCATTGCAGATGGCACCTTGTTGAGCTTTAGCATTGCTGATGACACCTTGTTGATCTCAAGTGCTTTAGCTTTAGCATTGCAGATGACACCTTGTTGATCTCAAGTGCTTTAGCTTTAGCATTGCAGATGGCACCTTGTTGATCTCAAATATTTTAGTATTGCAGATGGCACCTTGTTTAACTTTAGCATTACAGATAGCACCTTGTTGATAGCAAGTGCTTTAGCTTTAGCATTGCAGATGGTACCTTGTTGAACTTTAGCATTACAGATAGCACCTTTTTGAACTCAAGTGCTTTAGCATTAGCATTGCAGATGGCACATTGTTGAACTCAAATGTTTTAGCATCACAGATGGCACCTTGTTGATCTCCAATGCTTTAGCTTGAGCATTGCAGATGGCACCTTGATGATCTCAAATGTTTTAGCATTGCAGATGGCACCTTGTTGGTCTCAAATGTTTTAGCATTGCAGATGGCACCTTGTTGGTCTCAAATGTTTTAGCATTGCAGATGGCACCCTTTTGATCTCAAATGGTTTAGCATCGCAGATGGCACCTTGTTGATCTCAAGTGCTTTAGCTTTAGCACTGCAGATGGCACCTTGATGATCTCAAATGTTTTAGCATTGCTGATGGCACCTTGTTGGTCTCAAATGTTTTAGCATTGCAGATGGCACCTTGTTGGTCTCAAATGTTTTAGCATTGCAGATGGCACCCTTTTGATCTCAAATGGTTTAGCATCACAGATGGCACCTTGTTGATCTCAAGTGCTTTAGCTTTAGCACTGCAGATGGCACCTTGATGATCTCAAATGTTTTAGCATTGCAGATGGCACCCTTTTGATCTCAAATGTTTTAGCATCGCAGATGGCACATTGCTAATCTCAAGTGCTTTAGCTTTATCATTACAGATGGCATCTTGTTAATCTCAAATGTTTTAGCTTTAGCATTACAGATGGCATCTTGTTGATCTCAAGTGCTTTAGCATTGCAGGTGGCACCTTGTTGATCTCAAATGTTTTAGCATTGCAGATGGCACCTTGTTGAACTTTAGCATTACAGATGGCACCTTGTTGATCTCCAGAGCTTTAGCTTTAGCATTGCAGATACATGGCACCTTGTTGATCTCAAATCTTTTAGCATTGCAGATGATATTTTGTTGAACTTTAGCATTACAGATTGCATCCTGTTGATCTCAAGTGCTTTAGCTTTAGCATTGCCGATGGCACCTTGTTGATCTCAAGTGCTTTAGCTTTAGCATTGCAGATGGCACCTTGTTGATCTCAAATGTTTTAGCATTGCAGATGGCACCTTGTTGAACTTAGCATCACAGATGGCACCTTATTGGTCTCCAATGCTTTAGCTTTAGCAGTACAGATGGTGCCTTGTTGATCTCCAATACTTTAGTCTTAGAATTGCAGATGGCACCTTGTTGATCTCAAATGTTTTAGCATAGCAGATTGCACCTTGTTGATCTCAAATGTTTTAGCATCGCAGATGGCACCTTGTTGATCTCAAATGTTTTAGCATAGCAGATGGCACCTTGTTTAACTTTAGCATTGCAGATGGCACCTTGTTGATCTCAAATGTTTTAGCACAGCAGATGGCACCTTGTTGAACTTTAGCATTATAGATGGCACCTTGTTGATCACAAGTGTTTTCGCTTGAGCATTACAGATGGCATCTTTCTGATCTCAAATGTTTTAGTACAACAGATGGCACCTTGTTGAACTTTAGCATTACAAATAGCACCTTGTTGATCTCAAGTGATTTGGCTATAGCATTGCAGATGGCACCCATTTGATCTCAAATGTTTTAGCATCGCAGATGGCTCTTTGGTGATCTCCAATGCTTTAGCTTTAGCGTTGCAGATGGCATCTTGTTGATCTGAAGTGCTTTAGCTTTGGCATTGCAGATGACACCTTGATGATCTCAAATGTTTTAGCATTGCAGATGGCACTTTGTTGATCTCAAGTGCTTTGTCTTTAGCATACCAGATGGCACCTTGTTGATCTCAAAAGTTTTAGCATTGCAGATGGCACCTTGTTGATCTCAAGTGCTTTAACTTTAGCATTACTGATGGTATCTTGTTGATCTCAAGTGCTTTAACTTTAGCATTGTAGATGGCACCTTGTTGATCTCCAAAGCTTTAGCTTTAGCATTGCAGATGGCACCTTGTTGATCTCCAAAGCTTTAGCTTTAGCATTGCACATGGCACCTTGTTGATCTCAAGTGCTTTAACTTTAGCATTGTAGATGGCACCTTGTTATTCTCCAATGATTTAGCTTATGCATTGTAGATGGCACCTTGTTGATCTCTAAAGCTTTAGCTTTAGCATTGCACATGGCACCTTGTTGATCTCAAGTGCTTTAACTTTAGCATTGTAGATGGCACCTTGTTAATCTCCAATGATTTAACTTTAGCATTGCAGATGGCATCTTGTTGATCTCCAATGCCTTAGCTTTAGCATTGCAGATGGCACCTTGTTGATCTCAAATGTTTTAGCATTGCAGGTGGCACCTTGTTGAACTTTAGCATTACAGATGGCACCTTGTTGATCTCCAATGCTTTAGCTTTAGCATTGCAGGTGGCACCTTGTTGATCTCCAATGATTCAGCTTATGCATTGCAGATGGCACCTTGTTGATCTCAAATGTTTTAGCATTGCCCATGGCACCTTGTTGATCTCCAAAGCTTTAGCTTTAGCATTACAGATGGCATCTTGTAGACCTCAAGTGCTTTAGCATTGCACATGGCACATTGTTGATCTCAAATATTTTAGCATTGCAGATGGCACTTTGTTGAGCATTAGCTTGACAGATGACACCTTGTTGATCTCCAATGCTGTAGCTTCCACATTGAAGATGGCACCTTTTTGATCTCAAATGTTTTAGCATAGCAGATGGCACTTTGTTGAACTTTAGCATTACAGATGGCACTTTGTTGATCTTCAGCATTACAGATGGCACCTTGTTGATCTTCAGCATTACAGATGGCACCTTACTGATCTCCAATGCTTTAGCTTTAGCATTACAGATGGTGCCTTGTTGATCTCCAATGCTTTAGCTTCAGGTGGCACCTTGTTGATCTCAAATGTTTTAGCATTGCAGATTGCATCTTGTTGAACTTTAGCATTACAGATGGCACCTTGTTGATCTCAAATGTTTTAGCATTGCAGGTGGCACCTTATCGAACATTAGAATTGCAGATGGCACTTTGTTGATCTCCAATGCTTTAGCTTTAGCATTGCAGATGGCACCTTGTTGATCTCCAATGCCTTAGCTTTAGCATTGCAGATGGCACCTTGTTGATCTCAAATGTTTTATCATTGCAGGTGGCACCTTGTTGAACTTTAGCATTACAGATGGCACCTAGTTAATCTCCAATGCTTTAGCTTTAGCATTGCAGGTGGCACCTTGTTGATCTCAAATGTTTTAGCATTGCACATGGCACCTTGTTGATCTCCAAAGCTTTAGCTTTAGCATTACAGATGGCATCTTGTTGATCTCAAGTGCTTTAGCATTGCACATGGCACATTGTTGATATCAAATGTTTTAGCATTGCAGATGGCACCTTGTTGATCTCAAATGTTTTATCATTGCAGGTGGCACCTTGTTGAACTTTAGCATTACAGATGGCACCTAGTTAATCTCCAATGCTTTAGCTTTAGCATTGCAGGTGGCACCTTGTTGATCTCAAATGTTTTAGCATTGCACATGGCACCTTGTTGATCTCCAAAGCTTTAGCTTTAGCATTACAGATGGCATCTTGTTGATCTCAAGTGCTTTAGCATTGCACATGGCACATTGTTGATATCAAATGTTTTAGCATTGCAGATGGCTCCTTGTTGAATGTTAGCTTTACAGATGGCACCTTGTTGATATCCAATGCTTTAGCTTATGCATTGCAGATGGCACCTTGTTAGCATTACAGGTAAAAATAGCTTAGTCCAATGGGCTGGGAGCTCAAAAAGCTGAAATTTTCAGAAATCTTCTCATAATAATATAATAATAACACTTTGGCTGGCCGCTGATTTGTTGCGGTTCTTGAGAAGACCTTGGTTACCCCTGTACTCCCAACTACCTCCCTATTCCCATGCTTCTTTTCTCCTCCCAACACTCGGAGATGAACTGCTTGATGACATCCCTTGCCCCATTCTTCCCAATCTCTCCGATTAGCATATTAACCCTCTCCTTTGAGTCTCCCACTAATCACATGTCGTTCATTCTCCCATCCCACTTCCCCATTATACTACCAGTGAATCTTATTTTAAACTGGTATTTTGGGCATTCTAAAAGAAAGTGTTCCAGGGTCTCCACCATGCCCAAATTACACATCTGGCACTCCTTTTCATTGTTTTTCCCAATTTTTCTTCTCAGCTTCAGGGACCGTGACCTCAGCTTTAACAACAGTAACCCCCCAAAGGTGCCATCAAGGTACTCTTCAAAACCAGGCTTCTCTTTATCACACAGGCCGCCCAAAGATCTCTTTGATTTGACCCACTCTCGCCAAATAAGGTTACCATCCTCTGTGACCCTTTCTCTGACGATTTTTTTACCCTGGTTTGCCCCAACATCTAGGTCCAAGATCTCCAATGAGTAGTTCTCTGTTAGTTCCCTCACTTGGACCATCCATCCCGTCTTGATATTTGAGTTGAAAATTCGCAGGAACATTACTTTACACCATCGACTGTCGGGGAGATTTACCAATAATTAAGATAACAGAGTTTCAGTAAGTCTATCCTGTCCTTGATCCTCATCTACCCAAGCTCACCCCTGATTGCATCTAGTACTATGGCATTACTCAACCCCGTTATCCATCGGCCTGCATCATTCTGCAGGATTTCCAAGCTCTTTACAGCCGTCTGGTTTAGGGGCACCACTTCCGTTCCATATGTTATACTTGGCAGACCCACCATTTCCCAAATGGTTTTCCCACGAAAACCTTATTGAAACTGTTTCTCCCTATAAGTTTCATTTGGTTAAGGATTCGCCTCCCCTTCAGAATCAATTTATTTGTGTGGTTTCGGTAGATGCCTCTTCCTGTGATGTTTATATTTACACCCAGATACTCATAGTCACCTCTCTCTCCTACACTAAGAAGTTTGCTGCTACCTTCTGGAATACAGAACTCCCCCACTCTCCACCTTCGAGTGGGGTCCACTTTGCGGCCCACGGGTATAACTTTGCTCTTGCCTTTTTAAGTTCGAGTCTCCATTTGGTACCATATTTCCCAACAATTCCCAGCATTTTCGCAAGCTCATTTTTGCTTTCTGACACTAGCACCATATCATCTGCAAAAAATAGCCCTGGGATCTTCAAGTCCCCAACTGCTACCCCCCTCGCCGCTATGCAGGAGTTCATCTAAACCTTTGATGTACAATGCAAAAAGAATTAGCGAAAGGATACACCCCTGTTTTAGGCCTATCTCCATGGGCACACGTTTTGTTGTTATGTTACCCAGGCTAAGTTCACTCTGTACATCTTTATATAATGCTTTCATAATTCCAACAAACTCACCTCCAAAGCCCAGAGCCTCAAGCTTGCGCCACATACCCTCCCTCCATACTCTATCGTATGCCTTTTTAACATCCAAAATGGCCATAAACATCGTTTTTGCTTCCACGGATTTTATCATTTGGGATAGTGTGAAAAGGTGGTCAGTGACTCCATTTCCCTTCCTGAAGCCATTCTGGATCTCTCCCAAAAAAACCTTCTCCTCAATCACCTCCTCTAATCTCCCATACAGGACTTTACAGAAAACTTTTCCAATGTTGCTACTGACAGAGATCCCTCGATAATTATCCAAAACGTCTTTTTCGCCCTTTTAAGCTCACCTGGCCTAAAAGGCAATGTGAGCTTTTCTAATCACTTGGCGTCCTTTTCACATTTTCATCTTCTTCTCTGTAACCACTGAGCCGGTGTGAACCAAACTTGGCAGGAATGGTCTATGGGAGGTCCTCTACAAACGATCCTCATTTTGTTCCCGTCGGATCAAAAGCATGGCTTCCAGAGGCATTCTTTGATTCTGGTTGGTGGATTTTCAAAAATCTTCTCCTCTGAAACTGCCAGGCCAAATGTTTTGAAACTTCACAAAAATTATGACTGGGACCCCTTCTACCAACGATCCTCATTTAATGTTGATCGGGTTGCAAACATGGCCACAATTGCAGCTTATATTTACTGTAGAAACCCTATGGGAAATCACATATTCCTCTTCTTCTCTGGAAAAACTGAGGCGACATGAAAACAAACCTTGCAGGGATAGTCTATGGGAGGTCCTCTACAAACGATCTTCATTTTGTTTCCGTGGGTTGAAAAACATGGCCGCCAGAGGCATTCTTTGATTCTGATTGGTAAATTTTCACAAAAATCTTCTCCTCTGAAACTGCCAGGTATGTGATGACTGGGACCCCCCTCTACCAATGATCCTCATTTAATGTTGATCGGGTTGCAAACATGGCCACAATTGCAGCTTATAGTTACTATAGAAACCCTAAGGGAAATCACATGTAAATCTTCTCCGAACTACTGAGCCGACATGAACCAAACCTGGCAGGGATGGTCTATGGTAGGTCCTGTACAAACGATCCTCATTTTGTTCCTGTGGGTTGAAAAACATGGCCACCAGAGGCATTCTTTGATTCTGATAGGTGGATTTTCAAAAATCTTCACCTCTGAAACTGCCAGGCCAAATGTTTTGATACTTCACATAAGTGATGACTGGGACCCTCTCTACCAATGATCCTCATTTAATGTTGATCGGGTTGTAAACATGGCCACAACTGCGGCTTATAGTTACTGTAGAAACCCTATGGGAAATCACATTTTCATCTTCTCTGAAACTACTGAGCCGACGTGAACCAAACTTCGCAGGAATGGTCTATGAGAGGATGGGAATATGTGGCCACCAGAGGCTATATTCTAATGCTTAACCCAATGCCTCTCCTGCCTGCATGAAGATCAGTACTGTCAGCAAAATACTTGTTTTTTGAGAATCTGGTAAGGGTTGGTTCCAGTTTTCTCCACTGAGAACTGGGAAAAAAACCCAAAAATATCGTGTATACAGTACAAGTCAAAATAAGCTGTAGCATAACTGCAATAAACTAAGTAAACTTCTGGTCCTGCCCTGACAAGATCAGAATCTGACAATTTCTGGAAAGCTATCAGTGAGAGTTTTCCAGAAAATGATGTCAGCTTCTGGTCCTATCAGTGTAGGAAGAGAAAATGATACATAGTTTATAGGATTATCCTACAACTTATTTTGACTTATCTGCTAACCGTTGCAACTGTACATGGATGCTAATACATGCATCATTAGTCTCATGTTACTTATCAGAAAATACTGATTGTTGACAGGTGTTTGGAAAACCAGGGGAAGTTTTTGTTTACATTCTCTTGCAATCATGTCAGCTTAGATGACAGTAATTATTGTATATCTTTTAAGATTTGACAAAAATTGGAGTAATGTGTTTCCTGTAACCATTTTACCTATCCAAAGCTATTTTAAAAAGAGAATACTGTCTGAAAAAAGTTGTAATTTTTCAAAAATATTTAACCTTCTTTTACTGATATTTTTGTTGAAAACAGAATTAAAAAATGTGTGCATTTTCGAGAAAATTTTCTTTGAAACTACAAGGACAAATGGTTTGAAAACTTAGTGTGACTGATGATTGTAATCCCCTCTACCAATGATCCTCATTTTAATCTTCATCGGGTTGCAATTATGGTTGCAAATGTGGCTTATAGTTACTATAGAAACCCTATAGGAAATCACATTTTCATCATCTTCACTGAAAGTACTGAGCCAATGTGAACCAGACGTGGCAGGCATTGTCTATGAGAGGTTCTCTACAACTAATACTCATTTTATTCCTGTTGGGTGAAAAAAACATGGCCGCCAGAAGCATTCTTTGATTCTGATTGGTCAATTTTGAAAACTCTTCTTCTCTGACCACAGGGCCAAATGTTTTGAAACTTTGCATGGTTGATAACTGGGACACCCTCCACCAACGTTCCTCATTTTAATGTTGATCGTAATGCAAACATGGCCTCAATTGCAGTTTATAGTTACTATAGAAAAAACCTATAGGAAATCACATTTTCATCTTCCCTCTGGAACAATTGAGCTGACGTGAACCAAAACTTGGCAAGAATGGTCTATAGGAGGCCCTCTACAAACGATTCTCTTTTTGTTCCCGTTGGCTGGAAAATATGGCCACCAGAGACATTCTGTGATTCTGTTTGATGGATTCAAATGTTTTGAAACTTCACTTGATTGAAGACTGGGACACCTTCTACCAATGATCCTCATGTAATGTTGATGTAATGTTGCAAACATGGCCACAATTGCAGCTTATAGTTACCATGGAAAGCCTATGAGAAATCACATTTTTATATGTACTTCCATGTGAGCGATTACAGGCTCTGTAGATCCTCTAGTTGTGAATAAATGTCACATTGCTTTCTCTCCACTCATTTGGAACCTCTTGTTTTTCTATGGCTACATTGAATAGGGCAGTTAGTCTCATAAACTATTAGACAAAATGCTTTCAAATTTGTTACGCAGTTTCCTTTTATGCTCAAGATTCAAGTTTGTTCAAAGAAAATTTCATGGGAAATATTTGGGCTCATTTGTGGCCCACAGGTTCTGAAAATTTCTATATTTGGTGCCAGTGGACCAATTTGGTCCAAATTTGGTGTGCTGTCATATTAGGAGATGTGTACTTGATTTATGGCTAAATAAATTTTCTGTGTTCACCATGAGAATCTGTGGTGCTGAGAATGGAAAAAAAAAGTTAAAATACACGTTTCCCAAATTGCATGGAGGAACAGAGAATTATTATTTGGTATACAGCATCTTTTGGACCAGTACAATCAAATGAACTCAAAAGATCTCAGTTGACTGTATCATGGGGTGCCATATGGAGGGGGTGTAAAATGGTAAGTCGGCACTATTCAAAAAATGAAAAAAAAAACATTTCTCCAGTATTGCCATTCAGAATCTTTCAATATTTGGTATACAACATCCTAAAGGGAATCAACGTTTGTGCAAATCGAGCCCCTTGGTTTTTATTTGGGCTCCCTTTGTTGGGATATCTGAGCATTATGTGGCAAGAGGTCTGCTGTACTAGGGAGTGATATCTGTGAGCATTAAGTGGCAAGAGGTCTGCTGTGCTGGTAAAGATATCTGAGCATTATGTGGCAAGAGGTCTGCTGTACTGGGTAGGGATATCTGAGCATTGTGTGGCAAGAGGTCTGCTGTGCTGGGTAGGGATATCTGAGCAGTATGTGGCAAGAGGTCTGCTGTACTGGGTAAGGATATCTGAGCATTTTGTGGCAAGAGGTCTGATGTACTGGGTAGGGATATCTGAGCATTATGTGGCAAGAGGTCTGCTGTACTGGGTAGGGATAGCTGAGCATTATGTGGCAAGAGGTCTGATGTACTGGGTAGGGATATCTGTGAGCATTATGTGGCAAGAGGTCTGATGTACTGGGTAGGGATATCTGTGAGCATTATGTGACAAGAGGTCTGCTGTACTGGTAGGGATATCTGAGCATTATGTGGCAAGAGGTCTTCTGTACTGGGTAGGGATATCTGAGCATTATGTGGCAAGAGGTCTGATGTACTGGGTAGGGATATCTGTGAGCATTATGTGGCAAGAGGTCTGATGTACTGGGTAGGGATATCTGAGCATTATGTGGCAAGAGGTCTGCTGTACTGGGTAGGGATATATGCGGGCATTATTTGGCAAGAGGTCTGATGTACTGGGTAGGGATATCTGTGAGCATTATGTGGCAAGAGGTCTGATGTACTGGGTAGGGATATCTGTGAGCATTATGTGACAAGAGGTCTGCTGTACTGGTAGGGATATCTGAGCATTATGTGGCAAGAGGTCTTCTGTACTGGGTAGGGATATCTGAGCATTATGTGGCAAGAGGTCTGATGTACTGGGTAGGGATATCTGTGAGCATTATGTGGCAAGAGGTCTGCTGTGCTGGGTAGGGATATCTGAGCATTATGTGGCAAAAGGTCTGCTGTACTGGGTAGGAATATCTGAGCATTATGTGGCAAGAGGTCTAATGTACTGGGTAGGGATATCTGTGAGCATTATGTGGCAAGAGGTCTGATGTACTGGGTAGCGATATCTGAGCATTGTGTGGCAAGAGGTCTGCTGTACTGGGTAGGGATATCTGAGCATTATGTGGCAAGAGGTCTGCTGTACTGGTTAGGGATATATGTGAGCATTATGTGGCAAGAGGTCTGATGTACTGGGTAGGGATATCTGGGAGCATTATGTGGCAAGAGGTCTGATGTACTGGGTAGGGATATCTGAGCATTATGTGGCAAGAGGTCTGCTGTACTGGGTATGGATATCTGAGCATTATGTGGCAAGAGGTCTGCTGTGCTGGGTAGGGTTATCTGAGCATTATGTGGCAAGAGGTCTGCTGTACTGGGTAGGAATATCTGAGCATTATGTGGCAAGAGGTCTGATGTACTGGGTAGGGATATCCCTGAGCATTATGTGACAAGAGGTCTGATGTACTGGGTAGGGATATCTGAGCATTATGTGGCAAGAGGCCTGCTGTACTCGGTAGGGATATCTGTGAGCATTATGTGGCAAGAGGTCTGCTGTGCTTGGTAGGGATATTTGAGCATTATGTGGCAAGAGGTCTGCTGTACTGGGTAGGAATATCTGAGCATTATGTGGCAAGAGATCTGATGTACTGGGTAGGGATATCTGTGAGCATTATGTGGCAGGAGGTTTGATGTACTGGGTAGGGATATCTGAGCATTACGTGGCAAGAGGTCTGCTGTACTGGGTAGGGATATATGTGAGCATTATGTGGCAAGAGGTCTGATGTACTGGGTAGGGATATCTGTGAGCATAATGTGGCAAGAGGTCTGATGTACTGGGTAGGGATATCTGAGCATTATGTGGCAAGGGGTCTGCTGTACTGGGTAGGGATATCTGAGCATTATGTGGCAAGAGGTCTGCTGTACTGGGTATGGATATCTGAGCATTATGTGGCAAGAGGTCTGCTGTACTGGGTAGGGATATGTGCGAGCATTATTTGGCAAGAGGTCTGATGTACTGGGTAGGGATATCTGTGAGCATTATGTGGCAAGAGGTCTGATGTACTGGGTAAGGGTATCTGTGATCATTATGTGGCAAGAGGTCTGATGTAAAGGGTAGGGATATCTGTGAGCATTATGTGGCAAGAGGTCTGATGTACTGGGTAGGGATATCTGTGAGCATTATGTGGCAAGAGGTTCTGATGTACTGATTAGGGATATTTGTGAGTGTTATGTGGCAAGAGGTCTGATGTACTGGGTAGGGATATCTGTGAGCATTATGTTGCAAGAGGTCTGATGTACTGGGTAGGGATATCTGAGCATAATGTGGCAAGAGGTCTGATGTACTGGGTTGGGATATCTGAGCATTATGTGGCAAGAAGTCTGATGTACTGGGTAGGAATATCTGTGAGCATTATGTGGTAAGAGGTCTGCTGTACTGGGTAGGGATATCTGAGCATTATGTGGCAAGAGGTCTGGTGTACTGGGTAGGGATATCTGTGGGCATTATGTGGCAAGAGGTCTGATGTACTGGGTAAGGGTATCTGTGATCATTATGTGACAAGAGGTCTGATGTAAAGGGTAGGGATATCTGTGAGCATTATGTGGCAAGAGGTCTGCTGTACTGAGTAGGGATATCTGAGCATTATGTGGCAAGAGGTCTGCTGTACTGGGTAGGGATATCTGAGCATTATGTGGCAAGAGGTCTGCTGTACTGAGTAGGAATATCTGAGCATTATGTGGCAAGAGGTCTGCTGTACTGGGTAGGGATATCTGAGCATTATGTGGCAAGAGGTCTGCTGTACTGGGTAGGGATATATGCGGGCATTATTTGGCAAGAGGTCTGATGTACTGGGTAGGGATATCTGTGAGCATTATGTGGCAAGAGGTCTGATGTACTGGGTAGGGATATCTGTGAGCATTATGTGGCAAGAGGTCTGCTGTACTGGGTAGGGATATATGCGGGCATTATTTGGCAAGAGGTCTGATGTACTGGGTAGGGATATTTGTGAGTGTTATGTGGCAAGAGGTCTTATGTACTGGGTAGGGATATCTGTGAGCATTATGTGGCAAGAGGTCTGATGTACTGGGTAGGGATATCTGAGCATAATGTGGCAAGAGGTCTGATGTACTGGGTAGGGATATCTGAGCATTATGTGGCAAGAAGTCTGATGTACTGGGTAGGAATATCTGTGAGCATTATGTGGCAAGAGGTCTGCTGTACTGGGTAGGGATATCTGAGCATTATGTGGCAAGAGGTCTGGTGTACTGGGTAGGGATATCTGTGAGCATTATGTGGCAAGGGGTCTGATGTACTGGGTAGGGGTATCTGTGATCATTATGTGGCAAGAGGTCTGATGTACTGGGTAGGGATATCTGAGCATTATGTGGCAAGAGATCTGCTGTACTGGGTAGGGTTATCTGAGCATTATGTGGCAAGAGGTCTGCTGTACTGGGTAGGGATATCTGTGAGCATTATGTGGCAAGAGGTCTGATGTACTGAGTAGGGATATCTGTGATCATTATGTGGCAAGAGGTCTGATGTAAAGGGTAGGGATATCTGTGAGCATTATACAAACGACATAAACATAATCACATAAATGTTATTTTTTTATTCATTTTCAGATAAATGATTTACCTAATCCTGGTTTTATGAATAGAACTATACAGGAATTGGGGATAGGAACATTTGAAAATGTTATCATGGTGAGTTGAGATCCAATGATATCATTAATTAATATAACATTCACAACAGTTAACTGGTTGATCCAACTGTGATGTCAACACATCGAATCTGCATACCAACTTTTTTCTGCCTGGGCAACAACATTTTATGGGAAGGAGATATTTCCAAACAATGTAATGTTTATTAATTAGCCACGACTCATCCTGATGTTGCATCAAGCTGTGTTCAAAAATAGGTAACTGATTTTAGGGTGATTTCTTAGAAGTGCCATTATTTGCTTGGTCGTTCTTCTGAAATCGCTTTCATCATGGTGTGACTAAATATCGCATCGCTGAATTTTATAAGAAAAATCAGTAATAGTGTCATCCTGCAGTCCTATAAGAATGTTACCGCAGTCATGTTCGGCTATAGGATTATATTATCCTGTTAATTTTACAACCCTACAGTAATGATGCCTCTATTATGTATGGCTATAGGATTATATTATCCTGTTAATTTTACAACCCTACAGTAATGTTGTCTCCATCATGTATAGCTATACGATTATTTTATCCTGTCAATCCTTCAGTAATGATGCCTCTATTATGTATGGCTGTAGTATTATATTATCCCGTTAATTTTACAACCCTATAGTAATGATGCCTCTATTATGTATGGCTATAGGATTATATTATCCTGTTAATTTTACAACCCTACAGTAATGTTGTCTCCATCATGTATAGCTATACGATTATTTTATCCTGTCAATCCTTCAGTAATGATGCCTCTATTATGTATGGCTGTAGTATTATATTATCCTGTTAATTTTACAACCCTACAGTAATGATGCCTCTATTATGTATGGCTGTAGTATTATATTATCCCGTTAATTTTACAACCCTACAGTAATGATGCCTCTATTATGTATGGCTGTAGTATTATATTATCCCGTTAATTTTACAACCCTACAGTAATGATGCCTCTATTATGTATGGCTATAGGATTATATTATCCTGTTAATTTTACAACCCTACAGTAATGTTGTCTCCATCATGTATAGCTATACGATTATTTTATCCTGTCAATCCTTCAGTAATGATGCCTCTATTATGTATGGCTGTAGTATTATATTATCCCGTTAATTTTACAGCCCTATAGTAATGATATCTCCTTGTATAGCTATACGATTATATTATCCTGTCAATCCTTCAGCCCTATAGTAATGGTGTCTCCATCATGTACAGCTATAAGATTATATTATCCTTTTAATCCTTCAGCCCTATAGTAATGATGTCTCCATCATGTATAGCTATACGATTATATTATCCTGTCAATCCTTCAGCCCTATAGGAATGATGTCTCCATCATGTACAGCTATAAGATTATATTATCCTTTTAATCCTTCAGCCCTATAGTAATGATGTCTCCATGTATAGCTATAAGATTATATTATCCTGTTAATCCTTCAGCCCTATAGGAATGACGTCTCCATCATGTACAGCTATAAGATTATATTATCCTTTTAATCCTTCAGCCCTATAGTAATGATGTCTCCATCATGTATAGCTATACGATTATTTTATCCTGTCAATCCTTCAGCCCTATAGTAATGACGTCTCCATGTATAGCTATACGATTGTATTATCCTGTTAATCCTTCAGTTAATCCTTCATTATTTTATCCTGTCAATCCTTCAGCCCTATAGTAATGATGTCTCCATGTATAGCTATACGATTATATTATCCTGTTAATCCTTCAGCCCTATAGTAATGATGTCTCCATCATGTATAGCTATAAGATTATATTAACCTTTTAATCCTTCAGCCCTATAGTAATGATGTCTCCATGTATAGCTATACAATTATATTATCCTGTTAATCCTTCAGCCCTATAGTAATGCTGTCTCCATGTATAGCTATACAATTATATTATCCTGTTAATCCTTCAGCCCTATAGTAATGGTGTCTCCATCATGTATAGCTATAAGATTATATTAACCTTTTAATCCTTCAGCCCTATAGTAATGATGTCTCCATCATGTATAGCTATACGATTATATTATCCTGTCAATCCTTCAGCCCTATAGTAATGATGTCTTCATGTATAGCTATAAGATTATATTATCCTTTTAATCCTTCAGCCCTATAGTAATGATGTCTCCATCATGTATAACTATAAGATTATATTAACCTTTTAATCCTTCAGCCCTATAGTAATGATGTCTCCATGTATAGCTATACGATTATATTATCCTGTTAATCCTTCAGCCCTATAGTAATGATGTCTCCATGTATAGCTATACGATTATATTATCCTGTTAATCCTTCAGCCTTATAGTAAAGATGTCTCCATGTATAGCTATACGATTATATTATCCTGTTAATCCTTCAGCCCTATAGTAATGATGTCTCCATGTATAGCTATACGATTATATTATCCTTTTAATCCTTCAGCCCTATAGTAATGATGTCTCCATGTATAGCTATACGATTATATTATCCTGTTAATCCTTCAGCCCTATAGTAATGATGTCTCCATGTATAGCTATACGATTATATTATCCTGTTAATCCTTCAGCCCTATAGTAATGATGTCTCCATGTATAGCTATACAATTATATTATCCTGTTAATCCTTCAGCTCTATAGTAATGGTGTCTCCATCATGTATAGCTATAAGATTATATTAACCTTTTAGTCCTTCAGCCCTATAGTAATGATGTCTCCATGTATAGCTATACGATTATATTATCCTGTTAATCCTTCAGCCCTATAGTAATGATATCTCCATGTATAGCTATAAGATTATATTATCCTTTTAATCCTTCAGCCCTATAGTAATGATATCTCCATCATGTATAGCTATAAGATTATATTATCCTATTAATTTTACAGCCCTATAGTAATGATATCTCCATCATGTATAGCTATAAGATTATATTATCCTATTAATTTTACAGCCCTATAGTAATGATATGGCTTGCCATCCAAGAGGCAAACGGTGGGCATGAACTTCTCATTTCACCCATGTCTGAATTGCGACGTCCTGACGTGACGTTGGCAGCAGTAAGAACATGAAATTATGCATATTCATACAGCTAGTCTCGAAATATGAATTTACAATAATTTGGGATTAAAGTCGATAATACAAAAAAAATTACTCCTCGAAGGTTATTATACTTTCTTTTTTTGACTCAGTATATTATCCTTTTAATCCTTCAGCCCTATAGTAATGATGTCTCCATGTATAGCTATAAGATTATATTATCCTTTTAATCCTTCAGCCCTATAGTAATGATGTCTCCATCATGTATAGCTATACGATTATTTTATCCTGTCAATCCTTCAGCCCTATAGTAATGATGTCTCCATGTATAGCTATACGATTATATTATCCTGTTAATCCTTCAGCCCTATAGTAATGATGTCTCCATCATGTGTAACTATAAGATTATATTAACCTTTTAATCCTTCAGCCCTATAGTAATGATGTCTCCATGTATAGCTATACAATTATATTATCATGTTAATCCTTCAGCCCTATAGTAATGCTGTCTCCATGTATAGCTATACAATTATATTATCCTGTTAATCCTTCAGCCCTATAGTAATGGTGTCTCCATCATGTATAGCTATAAGATTATATTAACCTTTTAATCCTTCAGCCCTATAGTAATGATGTCTCCATCATGTATAGCTATACGATTATATTATCCTGTCAATCCTTCAGCCCTATAGTAATGATGTCTCCATGTATAGCTATAAGATTATATTATCCTTTTAATCCTTCAGCCCTATAGTAATGATGTCTCCATCATGTATAACTATAAGATTATATTAACCTTTTAATCCTTCAGCCCTATAGTAATGATGTCTCCATGTATAGCTATACGATTATATTATCCTGTTAATCCTTCAGCCCTATAGTAATGATGTCTCCATGTATAGCTATACGATTATATTATCCTGTTAATCCTTCAGCCTTATAGTAATGATGTCTCCATGTATAGCTATACGATTATATTATCCTGTTAATCCTTCAGCCCTATAGTAATGATGTCTCCATGTATAGCTATACGATTATATTATCCTGTTAATCATTCAGCCCTATAGTAATGATGTCTCCATGTATAGCTATACAATTATATTATCCTGTTAATCCTTCAGCTCTATAGTAATGGTGTCTCCATCATGTATAGCTATAAGATTATATTAACCTTTTAGTCCTTCAGCCCTATAGTAATGATGTCTCCATGTATAGCTATACGATTATATTATCCTGTTAATCCTTCAGCCCTATAGTAATGATATCTCCATGTATAGCTATAAGATTATATTATCCTTTTAATCCTTCAGCCCTATAGTAATGATATCTCCATCATGTATAGCTATAAGATTATATTATCCTATTAATTTTACAGCCCTATAGTAATGATATCTCCATCATGTATAGCTATAAGATTATATTATCCTATTAATTTTACAGCCCTATAGTAATGATATCTCCATGTATAGCTATAAGATTATATTAACCTTTTAGTCCTTCAGCCCTATAGTAATGATGTCTCCATGTGTAGCTATAAGATTATATTAACCTTTTAGTCCTTCAGCCCTATAGTAATGATGTCTCCATGTATAGCTATACGATTATATTATCCTTTTAATTCCTCAGCCCTATAGTAATGATGTCTCCATGTATAGCTATAAGATTTTATCTGATAACCATAGAGTATAACAACCGTTGTATATACTTGAAGTATATACAACGGGTGTTGTATATAATTATAATTTATGCGAACGACCTCTGACCTCTTTCAATTCCATTTTCATTCATTCATTCATGAAACATCGTTATATCACAGGGCAGGTTTTAATTGTACGCTTATTGCACTTTTTCAAAATCCTCTGATGGTGTCATTTCTTATTTATTTTGCTTCAATAAAGGCAACCTAAAATTTTGCTTCAAAACATTGTAGAAATTACTTGAATGTTAATAGTAATTAGTATGCGGCGACTGCGAACTATTTATAGTCACGGCCTCGATCAAAAGTACTCGCAGAACTGCGCTAATTAAAAGTTCGTCTGCTCTACCTGAAAAAAAAACACTTCGTAAAAATTGTAAACAAACGCAAAATTATTTGTTATATTGGGACTACAGCATAAAACACGGAAGAAAGCTGGAACTATGTCAAAAAAAGAATAACTCTACTGAAACACCGTTTTCTTACTGTTAATAAAATAGTTGAAATTTATTTTGTTCCAGCGCAGTTACATGATGCAAGAAGTGCAATCGCACTTTACAATCGCCGTCATCGATTTTGTAATGTAAGGGACACAACTCTATGCATCTTGTCCTATTTCTTTTGTCTCGTAGACTGGTTTTCTTTGGAGGCCCGTGGGAAGCATATATAAGTCGGGTAGACGCACGAGACGGGTGTCTGTTTGTTATCAGATAAAAACAATAAACATATAGTGTGTTTTTATATCTGTGTTATACAACGAGTTGAAATATGGTTTATTTTTTCGAGGCTTCGCTGAGAAAAAATAAACCATATTTCAACGAGTTGTATAACACAGATATAAAAACACACTATATGTTTATTGTTTTTATCTGATAACAAATATGTTTATTGTCTATATATTAACCTTTCAATCCTTCAGCCCTATAGTAATGATGTCTCCATGTATAGCTATACGATTATATTATCCTGTTAATCCTTCAGCCCTATAGTAATGGTGTCTCCATCATGTATAGCTATAAGATTATATTATCCTTTTAATTCCTCAGCCCTATAGTAATGATGTCTCCATGTATAGCTATACGATTATATTATCCTGCTAATCCTTCAGCCCTATAGTAATGATGTCTCCATGTATAGCTATAAGATTATATTAACCTTTCAATCCTACAGCCCTATAGTAATGATGTCTCCATGTATAGCAATACAATTATATTATCCTGTTAATCCTTCAGCCCTATAGTAATGGTGTCTCCATCATGTATAGCTATAAGATTATATTATCCTTTTAATTCCTCAGCCCTATAGTAATGATGTCTCCATGTATAGCTATACGATTATTTTATCCTGTCAATCCTTCAGCCCTATAGTAATGATGTCTCCATGTATAGCTATAAGATTATATTAACCTTTTAATTCCTCAGCCCTATAGTAATGATGTCTCCATCATGTATAGCTATAAGATTATATTATCCTGTCAATCCTTCAGCCCTATAGTAATGGTGTCTCCATCATGTATAGCTATAAGATTATATTATCCTTTTAATTCCTCAGCCCTATAGTAATGATGTCTCCATGTATAGCTATACGATTATATTATCCTGTTAATCCTTCAGCCCTATAGTAATGATGTCTCGATCATGTATAGCTATAAGATTATATTATCCTTTTAATCCCTCAGCCCTATAGTAATGATATCTCCATGTATAGCTATACGATTATATTATCCTTTTAATCCTTCAGCCCTATAGTAATGATGTCTCCATGTATAGCTATAAGATTATATTATCCTTTTAATCCCTCAGCCCTATAGTAATGATGTCTCCATGTATAACTATAAGATTATATTATCCTTTTAATCCTTCAGCCCTACAGTAATGAAGTCTCGATCATGTATAGCTATAAGATTATATTATCCCTTTAATCCTTCAGCCCTATAGTAATGATGCCTCTATAATGTATGGCAGTAGTATTATATACCGAGTCAAAAAAGAAAGTATTATAGAAACAAATGTGAAAAAATAGCAAAAAGGATGAAATATAATAGTTCTAATTTTGCGTGTTTGTGGACAAGAAGTCGTGCAAAGAATTTAATGACATGTTGTTGTTGTCCTCCCAACCGTATACAATTTTGCTACGGATTTCAAAATAGCATGTGCTACCCGAGAATGTCAAATTGAATGGGTGACTGACGATTTTCTTTGTGTTATGTTGTGCTAGAGAGCCTGGGTTATTGAGAAAACACATTAGTTTTTGTCTTCCAACATTTTAAAAAATGCCAAGGTTAACCGAAAATCAGAGGTTGCATGCCATTGGTATGCATGAGGCTGGGTTACATACCTCAAGATGAGTTCGGAGTCACTGTGGCCTCTATTTATTACCTCATTGCAAGGTATAGAACCACTGGATCTACTGCCGACCGATCGCGTTCAGGTCAACTTAGAGTTACGTCCCCTGCATAAGACGACACATCGGGGCGTCTCACTTGTGGGATCGCTTCCTTCCTGCGACGACATCAGCAATTACTCCTGGTAGAGCTAACAATAGGATCAGTGCACAAACTGTCCGCAACAGACTCGCTGAACACGGCATCCGACGTTGGCATCCATACCACAGACCAATCCTTACCCAACGTCATCGTACCGTCAGAATGGAATGGGTACGTCAGGATGTTCACTGGACTCAGTAGCGTTGGAGCACAGTTTTTAGTGATGAATTACGATTTTGTCTACGGTGCTCTGATTATAGGCCAAGGGTGTATCGCTGACGAGAACGGTTTTCTGATGCTTGCATGTGGAATGCAACCGTTTTGGCGGGGGTAGTGTGATGGTTTGGGCAGGAATTTCCTTGCACCATCAAACGCAGTTGATCTTCATCGATGGTAATCTGAATGGACAGTGATATAGGGATGAAATTCAACGCTGTTGTTGTCCCGTTGTGCAACGCTAACATAAGATTGCAGTTATTCCAGCAAGACAATGCTCGATGTCATGCGGCGCATATCTGTCATGACTTTCTTCAGTAGCAGAGCATCGAACTTCATTCCTTGTCCCCCACTTTCGCTAGATTTGTCGCCAATCAAGCATCTTTAGGATAAATTGGACCGTCGGGTCTGACTTCATACCACAGGGTGACAAACAGAGACTTATCAGATCCATGTGTCGTCGATGGCTTGCCATCCAAGAGGCAAACGGTGGGCATGAACTTCTCATTTCACCCATGTCTGAATTGCGACGTCCTGACGTGACGTTGGCAGCAGTAAGAACATGAAATTATGCATATTCATACAGCTAGTCTCGAAATATGAATTTACAATAATTTGGGATTAAAGTCGATAATACAAAAAAAATTACTCCTCGAAGGTTATTATACTTTCTTTTTTTGACTCAGTATATTATCCTTTTAATCCTTCAGCCCTATAGTAATGATGTCTCCATGTATAGCTATAAGATTATATTATCCTTTTAATCCTTCAGCCCTATAGTAATGATGTCTCCATCATGTATAGCTATAAGATTATATTATCCTATTAATTTTACAGCCCTATAGTAATGATATCTCCATCATGTATAGCTATAAGATTATATTATCCTATTAATTTTACAGCCCTATAGTAGTGATATCTCCATCATGTATAGCTATAAGATTATATTATACTATTAATTTTACAGCCCTATAGTAATGATATCTCCATCATGTATAGCTATAAGATTATATTATCCTATTAATTTTACAGCCCTATAGTAATGATATCTCCATCATGTATAGCTATAAGATTATATTATCCTATTAATTTTACAGCCCTATAGTAATGATATCTCCATCATGTATAGCTATAAGATTATATTATCCTATTAATTTTACAGCCCTATAGTAATGATATCTCCATCATGTATAGCTATAAGATTATATTATCCTATTAATTTTACAGCCCCTATAGTAATGATATTTCCATCATGTATAGCTATAAGATTATATTATCCTATTAATTTTACAGCCCTATAGTAATGATATCTCCATCATGTATAGCTATAAGATTATATTATCCTGTTAATTTTACAGCCCTATAGTAATGATACCTCCATCATGTATAGCTATAAGATTATATTATCCTGTCAATCCTACTTGAATATTTAAAGGATATGTATGTGATATATAAAGAATACATCTGCAATATATAAAGAATACCTATTGTAATAAAAGATTCCTACTGTACTTTATAAAGTATGCCTACTGTAATATATAAAGGATACCTACAGTAATATATATACCTCTAATATATAAAGGACACCTACTGTAATATATAAGGATACCTCTAATATATAAAGGAGACCTACTGCAATATATAAGGATACCTCTAATATATAAAGGAGACCTACGGTAATATATAAGGATACCTCTAATATATAAAGGATACCTACTGTAATATATATGGGAGCGCAGTGGCTCAGTAGGTAGAAGTGAAGGCTGCAAGCCGAGAGGTCCTCGGTTCGAATCCCACCTGCGGCAACCACGTTGTGTCCTTGGGCAAGACACTTCATCTCCATTGCCCGTGTGGGGGCATGCAGCCTGCACCTCTCTCAACTGAGCCACCGCGCCCCCACTGTAATATATAAGGATACCTCTAATATATAAAGGATACCTACTGTAATATATAAGGATACCTCTAATATATAAAGGATACATACTGTAATATATAAGGATACCTCTAATATATAAAGGATACCTACTGTAATATATAAGGATACCTCTAATATATAAAGGATACCTACTGTAATATATAAGGATACCTCTAATATATAAAGGATACCTAATGTAATATATAAGGATACCTCTAATATATAAAGGATACATACTGTAATATATAAGGATACCTCTAATATATAAAGGATACCTACTGTAATATATAAGGATACCTCTAATATATAAAGGATACCTACTGTAATATATGAATGATACCAACTGTAAATAATAAAGGATACCTACAATAATATATAAAACTACCTACTGTGATATTTTAAAAATACCTACTGTGATATATAAAACTACCTACAGTGATGTATAAAGGATACCTATTATGTAAAGGATACCTACTGTAATGTATAAAGGATACCTACTGTAATATATAAAGCATACCTACAGTAATATATAATGGATACATACTGTAATATATAAAGGATACCCACTGTAAAATGTAAAGGATACCTACTGTAATATATAAAGGATATCTACTGTAATATATAAAGGATGCCTTCTGTAATATATAAATGATACCTACTGCAATATATAATGGATACCTACTGTAATATATAATGGATACATACTGTAATATATAAAGGATACCTACTACAATATATAAAGGATACATGCTGCAATATATCAAGGATACCTACTATAATATATAAAGGATACCTACTATAATATATAAAGGATACCTGCTGCAATATATAATGGATACCTACTGTAATATATAATGGATACATACTGTAATATATAAAGGATACCTACTACAATATATAAAGGATACATGCTGCAATATATCAAGGATACCTACTATAATATATAAAGGATACCTACTATAATATATAAATGATACCTACTGCAATATATAATGGATACCTACTGTAATATATAATGGATACATACTGTAATATATAAAGGATACCTACTATAATATATAAAGGATACCTGCTGCAATATATCATGGATACCTACTATAATATATAAAGGATACCTACTGAACTGAATTGAATTTATACATCTATATGAGTAAAAAATAATTTCACAACAATCAAGTTTCAGCATTACCATATGTATATTGTTGGGGTACAACAGAGCCAGATTGTCTGTCTTCCCATTTACCCCTAGAAGTATATTGTTGGGGTACAACATAGCCAAATTGTCTGTCCTCCCATTTACCCCTAGAAGTATATTGTTGGGGTACAACATAGCCAGATTGTCTATCTTCCCATTTACCCCTAGAAGTATATTGTTGGGGTACAACATAGCCAAATTGTCTGTCTTCCCATTTACCCCTAGAAGTATATTGTTGGGGTACAACATAGCCAGATTGTCTGTCTTCCCATTTACCCCTAGAAGTATATTGTTGGGGTACAACATAGCCAAATTGTCTGGCTTCCCATTTACCCCTAGAAGTATATTGTTGGGGTACAACATAGCCAGATTGTCTGGCTTCCTATTTACCCCTAGAAGTATATTGTTGGGGTACAACATAGCCAAATTGTCTGTCTTCCCATTTACCCCTAGAATAAATATAAGCAAATAAGTACTAAAGTAGGATAAAACACTAAAGGAGGGAAAAACACAAATGGAAGAAAAGGAAAGGAAATGAAAAGTAACAATTACAGATAGTCAAAAGAACATGTTAAGATCAAAAAGTGGCACTATAAGCAGTTCAATGTGAATTTGTAGGCTGAATTGGGGAGAATTGACCATCACTACCATAGACATGAACGTAATTTGTGACACGGTTGTTTGATGTATATACCTGCTCCAACTCTGGCATGAGGTGACTTTGGCTGTCAAAAGTGTTGTCAAACCCCAATAAATAAATAGATACCTACTCAAACACTGTCTTTAAGATGGAGTTATATGGAGAAATCCCATATATGTTTTCATTTCATCACCAATGGAGGATAATTGATATTTATATTAAATTCAGCATGACTGATGTTGAAAGTAGAAGTTCAACCAAACATGTAATCCTCGCACCTTAAGAGATGAGCGAATTGAATGACTAATATATGTCACCCAAGTTGTCAGTTATTCTTGTTTCATCTGATAATCTTACTATACCTGGATTCTGACTGTGCATCTTGATGAAGGTTTTAGGGAGGCGATGCTCAGTATTATCTTTGGACAGGCTAATAAGGACTACTGAATATAAATTATCTATGAGTGCTGCACACTGAACACCTTTCATTAAGGCAACTCCATGACGTTTGGTATGACTCAATACTAGACCTTGTTATAGTCTTTTTAAATTTGTATCTTGATGTGATTGCTCTCAGTTCTTGGCTGAGATCATTCCACATTTTAAATTTGTATCTTGATGTGATTGCTCTCAGTTCTTGGCTGAGATCATTCCACATTTTCGGGAAGGAGTGTTTAGGGTACTGTGCCAAAAACTGTCCTCGGTAAGGCCACATGTAGTTTACCTGGTCATCTCAAGTTTATACTAGCTTGTCTTGTTTGAAAGAAATGAGTGAAACGTCATGGAAAATTATCATTTACCTAATCATGCATGAATAACTTCACATGAACTTCATGTAAGTCTTTAAATTTTAAAATATTTCTATCTTAAATAATGGGTTAGTGTGATAGTTATATTTTTGTTGTTGTTGTTGTTAATAATTCCAATGGCTCCCTTCTGCAGAGATATTAGTTTCTTAGTTTCACTTGAATGTCCCCAGACCTGTATGGCATATACTAAATGGCTATGGACTAATGAGTAGTAGAGTGTTTTCAGCACATTATGTGGGAGAATGTTTCAGCTCTATTGATAAAGTACAAAGAACTAGCAATTTTCGATGCGATTGCGAAACATGCTGCTTAAATTTTAACTTCTCATCAAATAGAACACCAAGAATGAGCATTTTTATGTGTTCCGGTAGTGATGTGCGTGAGTATAGTGTCTTTTAAAATAAGTTGAGTATTTCGTTCCATATTTTTGTTACAAGGGGGGTTGAATAAGATATATTTTGTTTTCTGCACATTTAAGGATATGCTCAATTAGCATTACACGAGTCACTTAATTTGGCAATTTCTGCCTTTACTTCTCTGTGTAATGATCTCATGTCGTTACCAGACCTGAAAACGGTAGTATCATCTGCAAATGATAAAAGATTAAGGTTGTTTGAGCAGCTTATATCATTTATATAAATTAGAAACAGTAAAGGTCCAAGAAAAGATCCCTGTGGTACACTGCATGTGATGTCTGCTAGATGCATGATATATTGTGATCATTTTGTTAGATAGCTACAGAACCAGAAGTTAGTTATCCCCCTTATACCATAAAACATCAGCTTCTCTAACAAGATGTTATGATTAACCGAATCGAAAGCTTTTGAAAAATCAAGAAAGAGGATCAGAGTGCTATCTTTTGTTCGCTTATTAGAGTTTTTGACAATATGTTGAAGTAAGTGCAACATAGGATGGTAAGTGGAATGGCCTTTCTGAAACCCATATTGATATTCATATAGTATACTGCATTCAGCGAGAAAACCATACAGTCTCTTGAACATGAGTTTTTCCAAGATTTTTGAGAAGACGGGGAAAATACTTATTGGACTATAGTTGCCATAACACTGAGGATCGCCGTATTTACAAATGGGTATAATTTTTGCAACCTTCATGGTTGCTGGTACTTCACCACTGGAGAATGAGTTATTTATGTTATGCACCAGGGCATCTTAAACCTTGTGAATTGTTTCTTTTAGGAGCTTGTGGAGAGGCCATTGTTACCAATCCTGAATTTGTTTTTAGCTCAACTTTGGCGAAGCCAAATTTGAGCTTATGCCATGGCCAGTCGTCCGTCTGTCCATCTGTCCGTCAACAATTCAATACGGCTCGGGCTAGAGGCCGTATTTATGAACCGATCTTTACGAAACTTCTTGGGTACCTTTGTTATGACCGTGGGACGAGAACGAGTGTTTTGGGGTCCGATCCGAAATTCAAGTTGGCCGCTGGCGGCCATTTTGTACAGACTTAGGTGAAATCAGATTTTTGTGCAGAACTTCCATATGAAAGCGCTGATTTGAATAATTTTTTGTATGAATGTTTAGTACCATGGGATACATCACATATAATACAGGGTTTTTTCTCGTATGTAAATTATGCAAATTAGACTAACTTTGATGTATTTAGTGTTACTTTCAGCACTGTAAGTGCAAATGCCAATATGGCTCGGGCTAGAGGCCGTATTTATAAACCGATCTTTATGAAACTTCTTGGGTACCTTTGGTATCACCGTGGGACGAGAACGAGTGTTTTTGGGTGCGGTCCAAAATTCAAGATGGCCGATGGCAGCCATTTTGTACAAAATTAGGTGCAATCAGCTTTTTGCACAGAACTTCCATATGAAAGCACTGATTTGATTTGTGTGTGAATGTTTAGTACCATGGGATAGATCACATATAATACAGGTTTTTTTCTCGTGCAGAAATTATGCAAATTAGATGAACTTTGATTTTTTCAGTGCTACTTATACACAGTAAGTGCACATGTCAATATGGATCGGGCTAGAGGCTATATTTATCAACCGATCTTTACGAAACTTCTTGAGTACCTTTGTTATCACCTGGGGACGAGAACGAGTGTTTCTGAGTGCGGCCCAAAATTCAAGATGGCTGCCAGTGGCCATTTTGTACCGAAATTATGTCCAATCAGTTTTTTGTCACAACTTCTATACAGCTCGTATTTATGAACTGATCTTCACGAAACTTCGTGGGTACCTTTGTTTTCACCTTGGGACAAAAATGAGTGTGTTTTGGGGTGCCTTTGTTATCACTGTGCTATGAGAACAAATATTTTGGGGTTCGGTCAGACCCACTCTGGGACTCACAGATTTCTTTTCTAGTTTAGCATCTGACTGTCACCCACCTTTACAATACTTTACCTATACATTTGTTACAGGCTACGATCAGTATTCATGCACAGACCGTTACAATACTTTATATGTACCTTTGTTATCAGGTCATTACCTAGATCTTTGTCATTGCTGTGTCACATACTATACATGTAATGTCTTGACAAGTTGAACTACAGTGTCATTGACACTTTCATTGAACTTAAGCATGGTTAGTATGATATCTGGTTTGTTTTGCCGGAGCAATATAAAAATTGTCAGGATAATTGCCACTCAGATAAGTAGAGAAATGCTTGGAACTCAAAGAAATACTGTCATTAATACCTTGGACAGCATTGGCAAAATATGAGTTGAACTGATGACATAAGAAAAGGATCAGAAGTTTTCTGTCAGTTGACAACAAACGTTTTTGGAAGGGCCAATTTTTTTGATACATCGCCTTTGATTTGTTGATGGCTTTACGCAGTATTTTCGATGTCTTTTTTAGGCTGTGTCTGTTCTCGTTGAGCATGGTATTGCAGTACAATGGTTTGCCTTTTAACTTTACTGGGTTGAATACCATACAATATTTTTTGTAAGTGTTTATGTTTTGATCGGATGGAGTGGTTAATTTTTTCCGGAGAAGCTTATTTTTGGTTAAAGAAGAGCATAGAAGTCCCGTTGTCATCCATGGTTCATGCTTGATCAATTTTTTAGGAATATCGGACTCTTTTTAAGGGAAAGGCCTTTTCAAATGCTTCCATGTAAATATCCAGAAATTTTTTGAAAGCTGTATTTGTGGAGTTTTCATCATATACTGGTGTAAAATCGGACATCAGAGTGTTTTTAAATTTTATGATATTTCGTTCGCAGAACGAATTCTGGAACAATGAACAGATGTACCTCTCTTCCTTATTTTGTTTCTCAAAATGGAATGTTCCGAAATGATCAGAAACATCTGTTATGATTATCCCTGAGGTATAATCAATTCCTATATTATTAGTATATATATATCAATTAAGGATGCAGACCACTCAGTAAATCTGCTTGGTTTAGTTATTGTTGGCAAAAATCCACTGGTGAACATATTGTTCATGAATTTGCCTGTTTTACCATGTTCTGCATATTTTAGGAGATCTATATTGAAGTCGTCTAAGAGAAATGCTTTTTTGTTTAGAGATCAGATTTTATCTGCAGTTTCAGAGATTTTGTCGATATCGGCTTTCGGAGGTCTGTTGGGTCTAGATATTACTTCAGTTATGTAGATAAATTCAAGCTGGACTAATGTTTATGAACAGTGATTCACAGACATATGGTATTAATAGACAGAATGCGATGTGTGTTTCAATCAGTGGATGTTTTATCTGGACTAATTTTTATTATACCCCCACCTTGCGCCGCCAGAGGCATTCTTTGATTGTGGTTGATGGATTTTCAAAAATCTTCTCCTTTGAAACTGCCAAGCCAAATTTTTTGATACATCACATAAATGATGCCTGGGACCGCCTCTACCAATGATCCTCATTTAATGTTGATCGGGTTGTAAACATGGCCGTAATTGCGGCTTATAGTTTTGAAACTTTGCTTGGTTGATGACTAGGACCCCCTCTACCAACAATCCTCATTTAATGTTGTGCAGGTTGTAAACATGACCGTAATTGCGGCTTATAGTTTCTATAGAAACCCAATGGGAAATCACATTTTCATCTTCCTCTCTGGAACTACTGAGTCGACGTAAACCAAACCTGGCAGGGATGGTCTATTGGAGGTCTTCTACAAAGGCTCCTCATTTTGGTTACCGTGCATCGAAAAACATGGCTGTCAGAAGCATTTTTTGATTCTGATTGGTTGATTTTGAAAAATGTCTTCCTCTCAAACCACAGGACCAAATGTTTTGAAACTTTGCATGGTGATGACTGCGACACCCTCTACCAACAATCCGCATTTAATGTTGATCGGGTTGCAAACATGGCTGCAATTGCAGCTTATAGTTACTATAGAAACTCTATGGGAAATCACATTTTCATCTTCTTCTCTGGAACTACTGAGCCAACTTGAACCGAACTTCGCAGGAATGGTCTTATAAGAGGATGGAAATATGTGGCCACCAGAGGCTATATTCTAATGCTTAACCCAATGCCTCTCCTGTCTGCACGAAGATCGGTACTGTCAGCAAAATACTTGTTTTTTGGGAATCTGGTAAGGGTTGGTTCCAGTTTTCTCCACTGAGAACTGGGAAAAAAAAATATTGTGTATACTGATGTGATGTTGCAGACATGGTCACAATTGCAGCTCATAGTTACCATGGAAAGCCTATGGGAACGAAATTTGGAAACTTTCAAAGCATAACTAATGACTCAATGGGAAAGGAACTAGTATGAACGGTGCTAGGGAAAAAAAGTTCCGGCTTGTACATTACCCATTGAATACAGAATCATTTGTGTCATTGCGGCCATTCCGTTAAAATACAAGGGTTTAAAACTGAATGGATGTGTAATAAAATGTATAAATAATGTTTAAGTCCGAACAAACCTCATATGGAATACCTTCTTTGACAAAAACTACCCCCCACCCCCTCTGCCATCATCACTTCTGGGCCGTGTTTTGAATATTACAGGATGATAACCATTAAGTTTATAGTTGTTGGGTTCATCAATTCTAAAAATTTTGGTTAGACCAATGAAATCAAATAAAAGGCCCTTGTTTTGAATGTCGGATAGGAGGTTACATGATTGGCAGGAGATAAACACTAAAGGGCGAGTCAATATAATCATTCTCGTCATTGGTGATTCTGTGCCGGAGTAGTCTGGTAAAGTTGAACTCATTGTTCGCCTCTAATCTTTCTAGGTCAGTTTCGTTCTTCTTCTTGACTGCTCAGGGATTACATTAAAACAATCGATTGGAGATTTTACTTTCCCAGAAAAGCCTACGCTGCTTGTAAAGGCGTAATTGAATAATTGAATTGATAATTAATATTAATGCGTTTTAGAGCACCCTTGGTGGTTTCACGCTATATAAAATTAATTATTATTATAATTATTACTATTAATACCCGTTGAACAACTAGAGTGTCAATTCTGAAAGTGACTATCAAAATAAAGATAAGAAGGAGAAAGAGAAGAAGACAAACATCAAAATTATAACAAAAGTAGATATATACACAGGTAATTAAACAAGAACAAAATAATTCCTGTTTGAATAGACACATATACTGCTCCTTTTAGGGGACTCCCAATAATGTGCAGAATGTCTCTTTTTAACCTAATCATATCAGTACAGAAACTGCTGATAGTTTATGTAGGCATAGTGTTAAGGCAGTGGATGGGGGTGGGGGGGGGGGGATGGGGTGGTATATTACTGCTACTACTACTAATGCTACTAATATTGATACTACTACAACAACTTTTGAAACTGCTATTTCTGCGGATTATAACCTATGGCTAGTGTCAAAATGGGCATGAGGCTTCAAGGCTGGGTCAGCACATTGCTGTTTGGCATCTGTCATCAGTCATCCCATTGAAAGAAATGATGGTCCACTTGAAAACCTGGAGTTTATCGCAGTTGGTTTGACCTTGGGTCTACTCATGGCTGCTCCACAGAAGCATTAACCTGATTCGAGATTATATTATTACCCAATAAATTGATATGGCAAGGCACCTGATATTAAAAGGAAAGAAAATATGTATACATTTGAGAGGAAATGTCTTCTACATGACAGAAAACTAAGCCTATAACCAGCAGTGCTGAGATGAGCTTGAGAGTTCAAGGTTGAGTTAGCATGTGGCTCTTTGGTTACAGTCATCAGCCAGGCTTACAGGCCATTTGAAAATATAGAACTTAATTAAGTTGGTTTGATCTTGAATCAGCACGTGGCTGCTCCACAGGAGCCATAAATTAATTCAAGCTCATACCATTGCAGGGATGTTTAGGAATTTATATGACACGAGAAATAAAATTAAGTTATGTAAGGAAAAATGTTTCTAGCACTACAATAGATTTCGCCTATCGCTGGCGGTGTCAAAATGGGCTCGAGGGTTCAAGGATGAGTCAGGATGTGACTGTAAAGCAACATCCGTCACTCTCTCCACTGACAAGCCAAATGAACACATAAATTTTTTGTTTTGCCTTGCGTCAGCTCATGGCTACTGCACCGAAACCATGGTTTGATTCTAGATCATTCTATTACTCAATGGTTACTGTAATATATAAAGGATACCTATTGTAATATCTAGTAATTAACAGAATTATTTGATTCGTCACGGCTAGTAGTAATTAACAGAATTATTTGATTCATCACGGCTAGTAGTAATTAACAGAATTATTTGATTCATCACGGCTAGTAGTAATTAACAGAATTATTTGATTCGTCACGGCTAGTAGTAATTAACAGAATTATTTGATTCGTCACGGCTAGAAAATAGAGCGTTGATTGTAATTCATATATCTTTATAATTGCTATTAAAACACAGTAATGCCGAAAATGCACAGTGAAAGCAATGTAAACTTATAACATCATTCACATCACTTCTGGAGAGATATTCTCATATTGAAATGTATTTGAGACATTTCCTTTTATCTTATAAATTAGTAAATAATATTATATCTCACGTGACCTTCTAGGCTCCTGATTGGACGAATGCTGCACCTCTGTTTCGTGTAGTTTGCATCGACAGAACTGACCAGGCACTACACCCAGGCACTACACGTTTTCTATTCTTAGCACACTACTATATCAGTTTTCTTTTCATACTGGGCGAATAAAACTAATCAGGTTAAATTTAAATATCGATTCACAGAGGCACAACATCCACAGAACGACCCGGAAAGAAATCATTGTGGAAAAATGTATCGCTTTCCATTATTGAAGTCACATTTTCCGAGGCGTTCATTTTATTCCTTGAGAAGATGATGGGTGTTCGATATAATATGAGGATTAGTGCATGTCTTGTCATTGACTACGCCCATATAGTGCCCAGTGAGGTGGTGTAGTTCCCTCCAGTTCGCGTCGGGAACTACACTACCTCACTGGGCACTATATGGGCATAGTCAACTCCAAGCCATGCACTATTCCTTAAATAGTATTTATCTCATATTTTATTTAATTTCAGGCACGTCAGGATATTCCAGTTATAGAGGCATTAAATTTATTTGTAAAACATAGGATATCAGCTTTACCAGTTGTAGATAATCAAAAAAAGGTTGTAGATATTTATGCCAAATTTGATGTGATAGTAAGTAATATTATATATTATATCTCACATAACCTTCTATGCTCCTGATTGGACAAATGCTGCACCCCTATTTCATGTAGTTTGCATCCACAGAACTGGCCAGGAACTACACCCAAGCACTACACGTTTTCTATTTTTAGCACACTACTATATCAGTTTTCTTTTCATACTGGGCAAATAAAACTAACCAGGCTAAATTTAAATATCGATTCACAGAGGCACAACATCCACAAAATGACCCGGGAAGAAATCATTGTGAAAAAATGTATCGCTTTTCTATTGTTGAAGTCACATTTTCCGAGGCGTTCATTTTATTCCTTGAGAAGATGATCCATATCTCGTTGCGAAGAGAATGATCCATACCTGAGTACAACTTTCATGAGAATGCGTCCGGATATGAAAAATCGTTTGTTTCGCTGCTCATATTATTTTGCTATTTAATTGTATGTTTTGAGTAGTAAACGAATAAATAATGGAATTCATTTGAATCTTCGGAGTTTTACATCCCGTACTGACCAATTCGGTAATGTATATGTGTGACAAATGTGTGGAAATTATCAAACTACATTGTCAAATTTCGAAAATTTTAGCATTCATTCGCGAGTTGCGCAATTATAGAATACACAGTTCCATTTGGGGGAAATGTTTTGTTTACCCTTGCTGACCGATTCAAAATTTGTCTTCTGCTCATATCAGTAATCCAAGTAAACGTTTCATACCGAGAATGACAGCTTCAAATTGTGATTTAAACTACAATCGATTTGGCGATTATGAGCAGGAGGAGTTTATTGAGCAAAATTTGCTGAGTAAAAAAACGAAGGAAACAACAAAATTTTGCAATGAGTGTGTTATTCTCCTTCGAATGATGGGTCATAAGCCGTGTTTTGGAAGAAGAAAATATTTTTTGAAAACTACATGGTATTTTTTTCTATATAACGCTGGTTGGTAGTGCTGCTACCTTGGTAAAAGATTAACAAATCGGACATATGTTTTTCTTGATGTGTGTTCGATATAATATAAGGATTAGTGCATGTCTTGTCATTGACTATGCCCATATAGAGCCCAGTGAGGTAGTGTAGTTCCCTCCGCTTCATGTCGTGAACTACACCACCTCACTGGGCACTATATGGGCATAGTCAACTCCAAGCCATGCACTAATCCTTAAGTATTTTATCCCTTAAGGGCCTAATTCTGACTTTGATCACTTTTACTGCAACAGAATTGGTGGCCCAACATGTAGTATCAGGATTCTCTCACAGAGGTGGCCCAACATGTAGTATCAGGATTCTCTCACAGATTTCATTCTAACTACACTAAAGTAGTTATTAAACAAGTTTTGATGTAGTTGTGGCCTATATAGGCAGTTTGATGTAGTTGTGGCCTATATAGGCAGTTTGACGTAGTTGTAGCCTATATAGGCAGTTTGATGTAGTTGTGGCCTATATAGGCAGTTTGATGTAGTTGTGGCCTATATAGGCAGTTTGATGTAGTTGGATGCCTATATAGGCGATTGATGTAGTTGGATGCATATATAGGTAGTTTGATGTAGTTGTGGCCTATATAGCTAGTTTGATGTAGTTGGATGCCTATATAGGCGATTAATGTAGTTGGATGCCTATATAGGCAGTTTGATGTAGTTGTGGCCTATATAGGCAGTTTGATGTAGTTGGATGCCTATATAGGCAATTGATGTAGTTGGATGCCTATATAGGCAGTTTGATGTAGTTGTGGCCTATATAGGCAGTTTGATGTAGTTGGATGCCTATATAGGCAGTTTGATGTAGTTGTGGCCTATATAGGCAGTTTGATGTAGTTGGATGCCTATATAGGCAATTTATGTAGTTGGATGCCTATATAGGCAGTTTGATGTAGTTGTGGCCTATATAGGCAGTTTGATGTAGTTGGATGCCTATATAGGCAGTTTGATGTGGTTGTGGCCTATATAGGCAGTTTGATGTAGTTGGATGCCTATATAGGCGATTGATGTAGTTGGATGCCTATATAGGCAATTGATGTAGTTGGATGCCTATATAGGCAGTTTGATGTAGTTGGATGCCTATATAGTCGATTGATGTAGTTGGATGCCTATATAGGTGATTGATGCAGTTGTGGCCTATATAGTCGATTGATGTAGTTGGATGCCTATATAGGCGATTGATGTAGTTGGATGTCTATATAGGCAATTGATGTAGTTGGATGCCTATATAGTCGATTGATGTAGTTGGATGCCTATATAGGCGATTGATGCAGTTGTGGCCTATATAGTCGATTGATGTAGTTGGATGCCTATATAGGCGATTGATGTAGTTGAATGCCTATATAGTCGATTGATGTAGTTGGATGCCTATATAGGCGATTGATGCAGTTGTGGCGTATATAGTCGATTGATGTAGTTGGATACCTATATAGGCGATTGATGTAGTTGGATGCCTATATAGTCGATTGATGTAGTTGGATGCCTATATAGGTGATTGATGTAGTTGGATGCCTATATAGGCAGTTTGATGTAGTTGGTTGCCTATATAGGCAGCCAAGACTTGCCTAAAAACAACTACAAAGCCACAGGATGTAGACTATCAAAGTGTAGCAAAAATATATAAAAATCTCCAGGCTGTTAAGGCTTAAACTTCTATTCCATTTCCAATGAATACACAAGCTGAATTGCCTGCTCTGTAGGCATAGAATACATGAGCTGAATTGCCTGCTCTGTAGGCATAGAATACACAAGCTGAATTGCCTGCTCTGTAGGCATAGAATACATGACCTGAATTGCCTGCTGTGTAGGCATAGAATACACAAGCTGAATTGCCTGCTCTGTAGGCATAGAATACATGACCTGAATTGCCTGCTCTGTAGGCATAGAATACACAAGCTGAATTGCCTGCTCTGTAGGCATAGAATACACAAGCTGAATTGCCTGCTCTGTAGGCATAGAATACACAAGCTGAATTGCTTGCTCTGTAGGCATAGAATACATGACCTGAATTGCCTGCTCTGTAGGCATAGAATACATGAGTTGAATTGCCTGCTCTGTAGGCATAGAATACATGACCTGAATTGCCTGCTCTGTAGGCATAGAATACACAGGCTGAATTGCTTGCTCTGTAGGCATAGAATACACAAGCTGAATTGCTTGCCCTGTAGGCATAGAATACATGATCTGAATTGCCTGCTCTGTAGGCATAGAATACACAAGTTGAATTGCCTGCTCTGTAGGCATAGAATACATAAGCTGAATTGCCTGCTCTGTAGGCATAGAATACACAAGTTGAATTGCATGCTCTGTAGGCACAGAATACATGACCTGAATTGCCTGCTCTGTAGGCTTAGAATACACAAGTTGAATTGCCTGCTCTGTAGGCATAGAATACACAAGCTGAATTGCCTGCTCTGTAGGCATAGAATACATGACCTGAATTATCTGCTCTGTAGGCATAGAATACACAAGTTGAATTGTCTGCTCTGTAGGCACAGAATACATGACCTGAATTGCCTGCTCTGTAGGCATAGAATACACAAGCTGAATTGCCTGCTCTGTAGGCACAGAATACATGACCTGAATTGCCTGCTCTGTAGGCACAGAATACATGACCTGAATTGCCTGCTCTGTAGGCACAGAATACATGACCGGAATTGCCTGTTCTGTAGGCAAAGAATACACAAGCTGAATTGCCTGCTCTGTAGGCATAGAATATATGACCTGGATTGCCTGCTCTGTAGGCATAGAATACACGAGCTGAATTGCCTGCTCTGTAGGCATAGAATACACAAGTTGAATTGCCTGCTCTGTAGGGACAGAATACATGACCTGAATTGCCTGCTCTGTAGGCATAGAATACACAAGCTCAATTGCTTGCTCTGTAGGCATAGAATACATGACCAGAAATGCCTGCTCTGTAGGCATAGAATACACAAGCTTAATTGCCTACTCTGTAGGCATAGAATACACAAGTTAAATTGCCTGCTCTGTAGGCACAGAATACATGACCTGAATTGCCTGCTCTGTAGGCATAGAATACATGACCTGAATTGCCTGCTCTGTAGGCACAGAATACATGACCTGAATTGCCTGCTCTGTAGACATAGAATACATGACCTGAATTGCCTGCTCTCTAGGCATAGAATACACGAGCTGAATTGCCTGCAGCCATAGAATACACGAGCTGAATTGCCTGCTCTGTAGACATAGAATATATGACCTGAATTGCCTACTCTGTAGGCATAGAATACACAAGCTGAATTGCCTGCTCTGTATGCATAGAATACATGACCTGAATTGCCTGCTCTGTAGGCATAGAATACACGAGCTGAATTGCTTGCTCTGTAGGCATAGAATACACGAGCTGAATTGCCTGCTCTGTAGGCATAGAATACACGAGCTGAATTGCTTGCTCTGTAGGCATAGAATACATGAGCTGAATTGCCTGCTCTGTAGGCATAGAATACACAAGTTGAATTGCCTGCTCTGTAGTATAGAATACACAAGCTGAATTGCCTGCTCTGTGAGCACAGAATACATGACCTGAATTGCCTGCTCTGTAAGCATAGAATACACAAGCTGAATTGCCTGCTCTGTAGGCATAGAATACATGACCTGAATTGCCTGCTCTGTAGGCTTAGAAGACACGAGCTGAATTCCCTGCTCTGTAGGCTTAGAATGCTCAAGCTGAATTCCCTGCTCTCTAGGCTTAGAAGACACAAGCTGAATTGCCTGCCCTGTTGGCTTAGAATCTACTAGGTGAATTGCCTGCTCTGTAGGCTTAGAAGACACTAGCTGAATTGCCTGCTCTGTAGGCTTAGAAGACACTAGCTGAATTCCCTGCTCTCTAGGCTTAGAAGACACAAGCTGAATTGCCTGCCCTGTTGGCTTAGAATCTACTAGGTGAATTGCCTGCTCTGTAGGCTTAGAAGACACTAGCTGAATTCCCTGCTCTGTAGGCTTAGAAGACACAAGCTGAATTGACTGCTTTGTAGGCTTAGAATGCACTAGCTGAATTGCCTGTTCTGTTGGCTTAAAGACACAAGCTGAATTGCCTGCTCTGTTGGCTTAGAATGTTCTAGCTGAATTGACTGCCCTGTAGGCTTAGAATACACTGGCTGAATTGCCTGCTCTGTAGGCTTAGAATGCACTAGCTGAATTGCCTGCTCTGTAGGCTTAGAATACACTAGCTGAACTGCCTGCTAGGCTTCGAGACAAAGTGACAATTTTTCTATTTTTACCCCAGGATTCAGTTTGTGCAGTCGACCGCCTCACCATCATGGCAGATCTTCTTTTCTCAAATGCCTGAAAATTAAGATGCAATAAGCATATAAACATTCCTTCTATTAATTAAAAAATGTGGAGCTATCTTTTGCAACTCCTGACAATATCACCCTTCCAGCGCAAACCAACTTAGAGGAGTCGCGATTCAGTAAGAAGTGATGAAGACAACTAAGAGTCGTGATTTAGTAAGATGTGATGAAGACAACTAAAACATCTATGACGCTGTGACAAAATTATTACTCCTGATCTCCAAAAAATCTAAAATGCCGAAATGCAAAGCCATCAAAGAGAAATAAATAAACTTTTACATTTATCTGCCTTTAAAGGTATTAATTATCACTTTTAGCATTGCTCATCTTGAAAAACAAACATACAGTGGTAACATTTTATATTTCACATTCTTTTCATTTCAGAATTTAGCAGCTGAGAAAACTTACAATAACTTAGATGTGACTTTAGCTCAGGCACTAAAACACAGAGAAACTGTGAGTACAATAATATATGGAGATTGTAATACTATGATTACAAAAGTGGACAAATCACACCTTGGTTGTAATACTATGATTACAAAAGTGGACAAATCACACCTTGGTTGTAATACTATGATTAAAAAAGTGTACAAATCACACCTGGGTTTTAAAACTATGATTACAAAAGTGGACAAATCACACCTTGGTTGTAATACTATGATTACAAAAGTGGACAAATCACACCTGGGTTTTAATACTGTGATTACAAAAGTGGACAAATTACACATGGGTTGGAATACTATGATTAAAAAAGTCTACAAATCACACCATGGTGTAATACTATGATTACAAAAGTGGACAAATCACACCTTGGTTGTAATGCTATGATTACAAAAGTGGACAAATCACACTTTGGGTTTAGAACTATGATTACAAAAGTGGACAAATCACACCTGGGTTTTGAGACTATGATTACAAAAGTGGACAAATCACGCCTGGGTTTTAATACTATGATTACAAAAGTGGACAAATTACACCTGGGTTTCAAAACTATGATTACAAAAGTGGACAAATCACACCTGGGTTTTAGAACTATGATTACAAAATTGCACAAAACATACCTGGGTTTTAAAACTGATTACAAAAGTGGACAGATCACACCTGGGTTGTAATAATATGGTTACAAAAGTGGATGGATCACACCTCGGTTGTAATACTGTGATTACAGAAGTGGATGGATCACACCTCGGTTGTAATACTTTGATTACAAAAGTGGATGGATCACACCTCAGTTGTAATACTGTGGTTACAAAAGTGGACAGATCACACCTGGGTTGTAACACTATGATTACAAAAATGGATGGATCACACCTGGGTTTTATTACTGTGATTACAAAACTGGACAGATCACACCTGGGTTTTAACACCATTACAATACTGTGATTACAAAAGTGGATGGATCACACCTCTGTTGTAATACTGTGATTATAAAAGTGGATGGATCACACCTCTGTTGTAATACTGTGATTACAAAAGTTGATGGATCACACCTGGGTTGTAATACTGTGAATACAAAAGTGGACAGATCAACCTGAGTTGTAATACTATTGATTACAAAAGTGGATTGCTCACACCTCTATTGTAATACTGTGATTATAAAAGTGGATGGATCACACCTGGATTGTAATACTGTGATTACAAAAATGGATGGATCACACCTGGATTGTAATACTGTGATTACAAAATTGTATGGATCACACCTGGGTTTTAATACCATTATTACAAAAGAGGATGGATCACATCTCGGTTGTAATACTGTGATTACGAAAGTGGACATATCACACCTGGGTTGTATTACTATAATTACAAAAGTGGATGGATTACACCTGGTTGTAATACTGATTACAAAAGTGGACAGATCACACCTGGGTTGTAATACTATGATTACAAAAGTGGATGGATCACACCTGGTTGTAATACTGTTTACAAAAGTGGATGGATCACACCTTGGTTGTAATACTGTGATTACAAAAATGGATGGATCACCCCTGGGTTGTAATACTATGATTACAAAAGTGGATGGATCACACCTGGTTGTAATACTGATTACAAAAGTGGATGGATCACACCTGGTTGTAATACTGATTACAAAAGTGGACAGCTCACACCTGGGTTGTAATACTATGATTACAAAAGTGGATGGATCACACCTGGTTGTAATACTGATTACAAAAGAGAATGGATCACACCTTGGTTGTAATACTGTGATTACAAAAATGGATGGATCACCCCTGGGTTGTAATACCATGATTACAAAAGTGGATGGATCACACCTGGGTTGTAATACTGTGATTACAAAAGTTGACAGATCAACCTGAATTATAATACTATTGATTGCAAAAGTGGATTGATCACACCTTGATTGTAATACTGTGATTACAAAAATGGATGGATTGCACCTCTGTTGTAATACTTAGATTATAAAAATGGACAGATTACACCTGGGTTTTAATACCATTATTACAAAAGTGGATAGATCACACCTGAGTTGTAATACTATGATTACAAAAGTTGACAGATCAACCTGAGTTATAATACTATTGATTACAAAAGTGGATTGATCACACCTTGGTTGTAATACTGTGATTACAAAAATGGATGGATCACACCTCTGTTGTAATACTGTGATTACAAAAGTGGATGGATTACACCTGAGTTGTAATACTATGATTACAAAAGTCGACGGATTACACCTGGGTTTTAATTCCATTATTACAAAAGTGGACAGATCACACCTGGGTTGCATTCTGGTCAAAAGTATCTGTATTCATTCTTCCTCAGTACACTAAAGAATCTCACTTATCAAAAACAACTGTGAGAACATTGTACCTCAGATGTGAGAACATTGTACCTCACATGAGAACATTGTACCTCATATGGTATTTTTACTTGTTTCCCTTGATTTGTTCTTGCATTTGCAATATTTTGTTTTAGAAACTTGTCCCACTTGTGTATCTGTGGCATAACCCAGATCGTTATCTAATCAAGAAAGAGGCTCTATTTATCATCACAATACTCTTCTAGTTTACACCTAAGTCATCTTATGAGTTGAAACATGGTAGTAAAAATTTCCTCAGAGTGAAAATATGAATTTCCTCGTACCTACTCATGATGTTTCTCTAGCACTCCCACAAATATAATGTATTTTTATACCCCTAATAGGGAGGGATCTTAAATCTGGGTTGTCTACCCATCCATCCATCCATCTGTCTGTCCATATATCAGTCCATCCATTTGTCCATCCATCTGTCCATCCATCTGTCTTTATTTGTCTGTCTGGAGCCATTGCTTTATAATGCTTTGTGGACGGATTTCCATGAAACTTTACACAAAGGTAAAGACCAATGGAAGGTCTTTTGCACAGCAACACCATGCTCTAGTGACAAAGGTCAAGGTCACAGGAATTGAGAAAACTTAATTCACAGACTCTATTTGTTCGTCCAGGGCTGTAATTCTATAATGCTTGGCTGACAAAGTTGTCATCTGCTTACACACTTTCATCATTTACAGTCACTGTGTACAGGATTTCATTGTTTAAAGGTTAATCCAGATCAGTTAACTCTTTATCCATGACAGTTTTTTTTAAAAGAAAAAACTAAAATTCCACTCATTGGGGAAAAATGTTTATCTCTATTTTCCAATAAACCATTCAGATATCATTGTCAAAAGAACTTACAAATTACAGTACAAGTCAAAATAAGTTGTAACATAACTGCAATAAACTAAGTATACTGCTGCTTGTGCACTGATATGACCAGAATCTGGCATCAAGTTATGACAAACTCTGTGAGTTTTATTGTTTTGTTGGATTTAAGCGCCACTTTTGACACCATAGATCATAACATACTTACTGAAAGACTGGCAGTGAGAATAGGCCTTACTGACTGAGCACTTAATTGGTTTTCATCGTACCTTAATGGTCGCACACAGAGTGTCCTTATTGGCAGTGAGTCGTCAGACAAGGTCACAATACATTTTGGCATCCCTCAAGGATCGGTGTTGGTCCCCTACTGTACACTGTCTATGTCTTACCTTTCGCTGACATTATCCGAAGCCATGGCCTTGATTTTCATTTTTACGCAGATGACACACAGCTGTATATTAGTTTTACTCACGCCTTTGAGCCTGAAGCATGCAGTATGATTCAATGATGACAAGACAGAAGTAATATATATATAGGTCTACCTCATCAACTTTCAAAAATATCCAAACTGTCCCTCAGTATTGGAGGTTCTTCGATAAAACCCAGTAGCTGTGTTCAAAACTTAGGTTATTTCATGAATGAAAATTTGGCTGCTGATGAACATATCAAACATGTCTCTCGCAGTGCATTTTTATGTGTACTCATACTATGTATGGTACACATAATGCCGGTATCCGGGGTGGCCATCCGTCACTCGTCCATCCTTTGTCCATCCATCTGTCCGTCCATCCATCTGTCCATCTGTCCGTCCATATGCTGTCCGTCTGTCCATCAGGCATCCGTATCCATTTCTTTGGCATTCGATAACTTGAAAAATATTGCTTGGATTGTCAAGTTACTTTATATTTGTGTTCAGGTTACTGATGTTCCGAGCTGTATAGTTTTTGGTGTAAATCTGTTATTTTGATCCTGAGATATTAACCCTTTATGCCTCAAATTGAAAATTCCTCCAATCCCTTTGGCATTCGATAACTTGAAAAATATTGCTTGTATTATCTAGTTACTTTATATTTGTGTTCAGGTTACTGATTTGCCGAGCTGTATAGTTTTTGGTGTAAATCTGATCATTTGATCCCGAGATATTAACCCTTTATCCTTCAAATTGAAAATTCCTCCAATCCCTTTGGCATTCGATAACTTGAAAAATATTGCTTGGATTGTCAAGTTCCTTTATATTTGTGTTCAGGTTACTGATGTGCCAAGCTGTATAGTTTTTGGAGTAAATCTGTTATTTTGATCCTGAGATATTAACCCTTTATCCTTCAAATTGAAAATTCCTCCAATCCCTTTGGCATTCGATAACTTGCAAAATATTGCTTGTATTGTCAAGTTACTTTATATTTGTGTTCAGGTTACTGATTTGCCGAGCTGTATAGTTTTTGGTGTAAATCTGATGATTTGATCCAGAGATATTAACCCTTTATCCTTCAAATTGAAAATTCCTCCAATCCCTTTGGCATTCGATAACTTGAAAAATATTGCTTGGATTGTCAAGTTACTTTATATTTTTATACTGTACCAATGACCCAGACTTAGCTGGTGCTAACTCTTAAATTCTAGGGCCAAACACAAATTTTGCTCCCCCCCCCCCCTCCTCCAATTCCCCAAATTTGCATCAAAATCAAAAAAATAGATGTCCTATGTGGTCCTCCATACTTTTGTCCACTGTGCATGTGCAGTGTCCAGGAAGTACCGAAATTGGAGCCAAATCCTCATTCTTTGTTTGGCCCTTCAATCAGTAACATCTCACTGATATCTGTGCTTATAATCTCAGTTAAAATGATGCCAGACACAAAATCATGACAGAAATGGTGGATCTAAGGATGAAATAAGAGGATGAGAGGAAGAAACAGTGGAAGAATGTGTTCAGGGCTGTAACTTATAATTTTTATGCAAAATTATTTCATGTTCCCTAATTTCGGGCATAGGCCTGATGTTTACATTCTTGTTATGAAATTTCCACAGTTCAGAGTTTCCTCTCTCCCTTTCCTTTATACCCCCCTTGCTATTCTCCCATGCTTTTGGCATAATTTTTGTAATTTTTTTACTGAAATTTCTTGGGAGTTTTGGCTTGGTAACAGAATATTTATTCTGTTTTTCCCCATGGTTACGTCCTCACCCTGGGGTGGTTAGGCGTTTCGGTCATGCATCTACTTTCCAATGTACTGCAGTTTCTTCTCAGGAAGCCTCTGTTTTACATCAGATAGTGTTGAAATTGGTTACTGATTTTGGGCCATATTTTCAGTCCCTGGAGTTTCCAGTTAAGTTGATAACGGTTACTTACAGTGATTCCTTGTCTTCTATTAGTTCTACTCATAGCCAGATACATTAATATTGTCCATGAGTGTAACATTAATTTTTGAACATGTTTTAAAAATTTTTGTCCACACTTAGGCTTTTTTGGGATCCATTTGGGCTCATCGTTCCCATTGGGAACCTGGGCTCATCTTGAAATTTTTTCGAAAAATTTTTTTTCTTTTGAATTAAATTTCGAAATGTTTGTAATGGGTTATTTTTGTTATGTATCTTTGTTTTCAAGGGTTGGTGCAAGTACGATGACTGTTGAATATCTTTTCAAAATGACAGAATATTGTTCAATTGTAAATCGAGGAAGTCTTCCTCTGATTCTCATGTTTATTGTATTTGTTGTAGTCTGTGTACTTGCACTATTTCTTGCTCAGTGTGTGCCAATTCAGATGACAAACGTTGGAGGCTTGTGTCACGGTATATTGTTAGTGGTGAGAGGTCCATTCCGGTCCTCTCTCCACAGGGTCACTAGTGGCAAAGTGCTCAAAGGAATGCGGCAAGTGCCTAAGAGGTCCCACATAGGATCGACGGTCACTTGTCGCCCGCTAGCTCCCCGGTGAAGCAATCATTCACGAAATGGTTGTGACACCGGGTTCATCCGTTGCGGTCCAGGAGAGGCGAAGGGGTGTTGCAAGCACTATAATCTCAGATCACGCACACCCGGCGATGACGGATCGGAGGATGGAACGGAGGAAGCCAGTCAGTCAGGTAGCTAGACTGTCCATGTCTACCCAGATCGCGAGCAAGAGAGGCCCCCTCTCTCTTACAACAACATCTGGGCCCAGATGTTATATGTAATGTTCGTTAGTCGGAGTATACGTCCACTCCTCCTGCTCGGGACGCTCCGTCGCATAGATAATCCGACGTGGCTTGTCTATTGGCTTCCTCATCCTCACATCAGCACACACAACCACACTTTGGCTATGTGACCGCAGATATCCAGCCTGCTTTGCTGACCAGGGAGTCCACGTCGGCCAGGTCACGCCATCTGCTAGCCAAGGACACGAGGCCTTTCTAGTCGGGACGTCCGCATATGAGAAGTATGCAGGAATTAACGTCCCAGGAGCTTCCAGCAGCTAAATTACGTAAGACCGCGGCTCCATAGGCCTCCGTGATGGACTGGCTATCACAGAAGCTCAATTCATCGCAGCATCCCAGCAGCCATCAGAAACTTTTTCAGTAAAGAAACTGTCTGAGGAAGCTGGGTCGGTTCGCTCCCCTGCAGAGTCTGAAAGGGACGACCGAGATTCTTATGTGGTCCAGGCGGATGGTAAAAGGGAATCGGCACAGCTGAAAATTTCCCTTTCCGAACAACTAAAGGTGGTCGTAGATTTCATCCGGCATCACCTTTTAGAAGTTGTTTCTCTGGACCAAAATGCTGCGTTACCTGATAAGAAACTGAAAGCGTCACTGGATACAGATTTATTCGGCCGGAATAGGGACATTGAGTCTGACTATTTTACCCAGTCCAGAAATGTCACGGACATTTGTACTTCTTAATGACGCTATATTCAAGCTAGCCTTCAAGACTGGCAAATCAGGTTTCTTATCGTCTCATGCTCTACAGCTGCCTTTCATCAATCATAGATATAGATTTGAAACGGCAGGACAGGGCGTGCCGAGAGTTCCTCTGCATTTAGACGACCAGGCAGACGACTTGGAATTGTCATTGCCAGCGTCTATGTCGATTTATCCAGTACGCTGGTGACGACTATCTTGTCTAACAGAAAAATCAGTTTAGACGCATTATCTTACGCAGATCACCTTACCAGAGCATTATCATTACGTCCTGAAGGAAAGAATTCCAAGATATTCAAAACTTCCTTGAGAGTTCTTTCGAGGGCCATAGCATTTTATACGTATAACTCTGCCCTTTCAGTGGCAATATGGAGTTAGTCAGACGTGATGCTGCCTTGGCTGCATCCACAAGAGTGGATAGTAAGGTGAAAAACTCTCTTCCAGTTGCTCAGGTCTCAGGAAAGCTTCTCTTCGATGGTAAGCTTTCTACAATCTATAATCAGATTACTAAGAAAGCTTTGGATTCTCTGCTTTTAAATCCGCTTTGAAAAAGTCGGACTCAGCAGGGAGGAGTAAGGCAGGCACTTCAGGGGCGAATATGTCCAAAGGAAGTTCCTATAGAGGTTCTAAGAAAGCCTCTACGTCTTACTCCAGAGACCGTCAGAGTAGCGACTCAGATAGGGGTCGTAATGCTGGCCGAGATAACTGGTCAGATGCCCCTAGGTCGACTGGGCGAGGTGTGGGTCGTGGAGGATGTTTCTCCTCCTGCAACCCTCGCAGGGCCAGGAGGTGATGGTCTATACCTCTATTGCATTCCAGTGGGCGGAAGGCTGTCGAGATTCTTAACCAATTGGTTGTCAATTACGGACGACCCATGGGTGCAAGGGGTTACTTCCGAAGGTCTAAAACTGTCCGTCAAGGAAAAACCTCCGTTAACTCGAAATCCACGCTGGTCTCAGCTTCCGTTAGACGTTCAGAAGAGAGATTCGCTTCTATCAAAAGTTCAATCTCTTCTGGACAAGAACGCTATGGACATTGTAGAAAACCAGGAATCTCCAGTTTTCTACAGTCACCTGTTCCTGGTTCCAAGAACAGACGGCTCGTTTTGTCCAGTTATTGATCTGAGCTGGATAAACAAGCTGATCGTGGCTCCAAAATTTTATATGGAGACCATCCGATCAATCAGAGCGGGCATTCGAGTGAACAATTATGCTGCGAGCATAGATCTCAAGGATGTGTACTTTCACGTCATGGTACATCCGGCGTTTAGAAAGTACCTTCGCTTCTCTGTCCCAGGAGTTGTTTTCAGTTCCGAGCAATGATGCTCTGGTCTGAATCTAGCGCCCTGGGCCTTCACTCGAATAATGATCTCGGTAATGACTCATTTCCGAGCTCATTCGTCTGGTAATGTCGGCCTACTTGGACGACATTCTTCAGAGTTACGGCAGCAAGTTAACGCTTCAGAACGATGTTCAGAGTCTGTTTCAATTGCTCTAATGTCTCGGTTTCATAGTAAACAAAAAGAAGTTGGATCTAGTGCCGTCCAAGTCATTCACCCACATGGGAATGAGCTTAGAGACGCACAACAATCTCGTTCGTCTGCCGTTAACCAGAGCGATATTAGTCAGTTGTTACGCTCGCTTTTGTCTTCATCCAGATGTAGTAACAGCGAGAGAATTTATGAGACTGACAGGTTTGTGCGGAGCCACTGCTGATCTTATTCCGATGGGGCGGCTACGCACTCTTCCACTCCAGATTTTTGTTACTCAGAATTGGAGTGTGAAGACTCATTCGCTCGAAATGAACATCGTTTCGTCGAATCATGTGTAACATGAGATTCAGACTTGGGTAGATATTCAGTGGTTAACTCAGGGAGTACCACTGCAACTGCCAGATCCGATTTTTATGATATTGACGGATGCGAGTCAAACAGGTTGGGGCGCAACTTTGAGCCCATCAGATTCGAGGTGCCAGGGTCTTTAGGATCTACAGTTCCTATACAAGCACATAAACATCAAAAGATGATGTCAATTGGCTAGCGCTACGTCAGTGGATGAACATCATTCAGAATTTGCATGTTCAATTTCTGTCCGACAATTCGACAGTAGTAGCGTATATTCGGAACCAGGGAGGCACTCATTCCATTCCGTTGTTCAATCTAATGGAAAGAATCCTTCTGTTTGTCCTAGAGCATCAAGTTCTTCTATCAGTCCATCATATTCTGGGTCTTCTGAACATTCTAGCGGCCCCCCTTTCTCGGAAAGGTTGTATGTTACCGTCAGAATGGACTCTCAACAAACGAGTATTCAATCAGATTTGCTACCTATGGGATTGTCCTATGATAGACTTATTTGCGACACATCTCAACAATCAGTTGCAGACGTATGTGTCGCCATGCCCAGATCCTCGAGCGTTTGCAGTAGACGTCCTCTCAATCTCTTGGGACGGAATGATAGGATACGCGTATCCTCCAGCGCCATTGATTCAACAGATATTGCTGAAATCAAGCAATCTCACTGCAAGATTCTGTTGGTAGCATCTCTGTCACCCCAGAGACCATGGATAAATCTACTCAGGTGTCTGTTGTTGGACATTCTGTGGAAGCTTCCTCCACAGGAGGACCTTCTTTCGCAGGGGAAATCGCACACACTGCATCACAACCCGTGAGGTCTCAACCTTCACGTATTTCCGTTGTCCGGTCCTTCTTGCATGGCAAGCATTTTACAGGACGAGCAGTGGATGCAATTTCTAACTGTAGGAGGACCTCCTCTTCGCTAAATTATGCTGCTAAGTGGAAGGTTTTCTATCGGTGGTGTAGGGATCATTCTATTGATATTTATGATCCCTCCATTCCAGACATTGCTAATTTTTTGGTCTACTTGTTTGATGAGATCAAACTGCAGCCAAATACTATTAAGGCTTATGAGTCTATGCTATCGGATACCTATCCTTATCATGATAGCTTTCAGATTGGATCTAATGTCTCTTTATCTAAGTTAGCGTAAAACTTTTCGATAAAAAGACCTCGAACCCTTAGGTTAATTTCTAAGTGGAATTTAGCTTGGGTCCTTCTGAAGCTAAAAGAAGTGCCATTTGAACCTCTTGATACAGTGGACTTCAAATACTTATCTTATAAGACAGCTTTTCTCTTAGCCTTCTCTTCTGCTAGAAGAGTTAGTGAGCTTCATGCACTATCTGTTGATGCTTCTCACTATCGTAGTGTTGGTAATACTATTACATTGACTACTAATGTTGGATTTTTGGCTAACAATCAGGCTCCTAATAAGTACCCTGAACCTATTGTTTGGGCTCTTCCGTCTCCAGACGGTCATAGGCCTTTGCTTTGTCCAGTCAGAGCTATGCGTATTTACAACATAGATCTGAGTTTATCAGGAAGGAACGTAAGCGTTTCTTTCTGTCTTTGCTGCATAATAGAAAGGAGATTACGGTCCATTTTATTGCAAGGTGGATTCAATTAACTATCTGTACTGCTTATGATAAATTATCTTCATCTCAGCAGTCTGTGCTTAAGATTTAGGCGCATGAAGTAATAGCGCTGTCTACATCTTGGGCTTATGTTAATAGTGTTGCTATTACCGATTTGATGAAGGCTGCATATTGGTCTCAGCCTTCCACATTCACAAATTTTTATCTTAGAAATATTGAGTCCATTTCCGGCGACCTGCGTTGTTTAGGTCCGTTATCTGTTGCTCAGCATGTCATTCTGGTAGCAATCTTTCCTGCTGCCCTCTTTGTTCTGGAGTATTTGACCCAGAGCAAGGGGAAGGGGGGATGGGGGGATGGTGTTCCCTTATATCATCTGTTTTATAGTGAAAAGCAAGGGAATACCTCCTCTGGAGTCAGTAATTCTGAGTCGGTGCCGGGATGGTTTTAAAGTGTGAAGCTATTGTCTATCTCATTTATGTAATATTTTTAAAGTGTAGCTCGGTGTGAAGCATTTGTATATGTCACGTGTCATACAAGCGCTAATATACAATCCTCGGACACTTTTAAAAGAGTATAAAGAGTCTCATTCTCTGGTCTATCTTTATTTATTGGCTTTCCTTTAAAAAGATTAGTATAATGGGTTATACTGGATGTTAATAGAGATCATTGATGTTATTGTGCTCAATTACAGAATGGTATTGTGTCTTTCTTTTTTGGTATAAACAAGAAAGATACATGTAAAGCCTGTTCTCCTTTTCTCCTTGAGGGGATAATTCTGTTTACATGTAACTGAGTCTATTGGATTTTCCTTTATGTCCTAGGCCCTCCAGCCTTTTTCTATTCAGCTAAGTCTGGGTCATTGGTACTGTATAAAAATGTTAAAAAATCTATAGTAATTTATATATTTTTTATATTTACCAATTACCCAGACGGATATGGCCCTCCCATGAGTTGGGAACTCATACCTCCCCGCTGATTACATAACGCTTACCAGGCACTGTTTGTAAGAATGAAGATTTGGCTCCAATTTCGGTACTTCCTGGACACTGCTCATGCGCAGTGGACAAAAGTATGGAGGACCACATAGGACATTTATTTTTTTTATTTTGATGCAAATTTTGGGGATTGGGGGGGCAAAATTTGTGTTTGGCCCTAGAATTTAAGAGTTAGCACCAGCTAAGTCTGGGTCATTGGTAAGTATAAAAAATATATAAATTACTATAGATTTTTTAACATTTGTGTTCAGGTTACTGATGTGCCGAGCTGTATAGTTTTGGTGTAAATCTAATAATTTGATCCTGAGATATTAACCCTTTATCCTTCAAATTGAAAATTCCTCCAATCCCTTTGGCATGAGATTACTCAAAAAATATCAATCCTAATGTCATTTTACTTTATGTATGTATTCAGGTTACTGATGTGCTGTGCTGTATTGTTTTTTATGTAAATCTGATAATTTGATCTGGAGATATTAACCCTTTATCCATCAAATTAGACACTCCTCCAATCCATTTATATATGTACCCATACCATGTATGGTGTACATAATGTCGGCATCTGTGGTGGCCCTCTGTCATACAGCTTTCTACTAGTTGCGCATATGGGTACACATCTGACGATTTCATCGGCCTATTTTTTTATCTTAGAAATATTAGCAAAATTTGATCCTTCATTGATACGCAGACGTCACAACAGCTTGTCCTCGCCTTTGTTACCAGTCGCTTCGACTACTGCAACTCTCTTCTGATTGGCACTAAAACATGTATTCTTGAAAAGCTACAACACATCCAAAATTGTGCTGCACGGGTCATAACCAGAACTAAAAATTACTGCCATATAACACCAGTACTCTCTGAGTTACACTGGCTACCCGTTAAGCAAAGAATTCAATTTAAAATTGTCCTTTTGGTGTTTAAGTGTATCTCGGGATCTGCACCATCCTACCTGTCCAATCTGCTTACCATCCACAAACCACCAAGGTCTCGTAGGTCATCAGGTCAACTCAATCTGGTTCAGCCCGTATCTAAATTTACTAGTGCTGGTGATAGGGCCTTTGCGGTTGCTGGCCCAAGGGTTTGGAATTCTCTTCCAATTGACATGAAAAATAGTAAATCACTTGAATCATTCAAGTTTGGTACTAAAACCTACCTTTTTCGAAAGGCATTTCCTTCAGTGGTCTTTTAATTTTGTTCATAAACTGACATTACCAGGTGCGTGGGTGTGACTGAGTCAGTGAGGATTGCCTCATTACTCGTCAAGTTACACTCACATACTTGTTTTGGTAAAGTTGTAGTTTGTTTTTATTTTGATTTAATTCAATACCCTTTTTCTTTTAGGTTCTGCCGCTTATCGCCACGATGTAGCCTCGGTTGCTGATGTGGCATTGGGAACCAATAAATGATAATAGTGATCCATATATCTGTGAGAGAATGTACGTGTTTGTGTGTGTATGTATGTATGCAATTATTGTACAGCCATTGAGCACCGTGTGTGGATTCTAGGCTTTAAAATTATTATTATTAGAGCTTTCCAGGAAATGATGTTAGTAGGAAGATAAAGATACATAGTTTATAGCGGTTATCCTACAACTTTATTTTAACTTGTACTGTATGCTAATCAAGTGATATCCATGTGTGTATTGTTCTGTTGAGAAAGTTCCAATATATTAGTGGCTGTATTGATCTTATGGTAATAAGGTCAATACAGCTTTTGGCTGCTGTGTTCAGATGTATTTTATTAAATTCAAAACCTTATGGACTATAGTGAGCACCAAATTCAACACATAAATTTTTCAATCCAGTATTATAGGCCATTTGGCCATATTTAGGACGCATCTGTGGCTGGGTCACCGTTAGTTTTGTTAGCTCATCTTGACAAAGTCAAGCTGAGCTAATCTCATCACTCTCCGTCCGTCGTCCGTCAACACCATGTTTTGGTCCTCTCCTCCAAAGCCACTGGGCCAATTCAAGTGAAAGTTTGTGTGAGTGATGGTCCTGAAGGGGCATTGCATTTTTTTTTTGCAGGGGGGCAGATACAAGTTTGTTAAAATAAAGCCCATTGGTTCATATTTGGGCTCAATACAGGAGCCCGAAGTTTTAACATAGGGTAATATGGGGAATATTCTTTAAAAATAATCTTCTTCAGAACCACCATACAGAATCTTTTAAAGTTTGGTATACATCATTGTTATGAGGGTCAGATTCAAGATTGTTCAAACCAAGTCCATAGGTTAATATTTGCACTTCCTACAGAAGCCCAAATTTTAACTTTGCTCAATATGGAGGATATTTTAAAAAATCTTCTTCTGATCAACCAGTCAGAATGATTTCATATTTGGTATGCAACATCTCTAGGGGGATCAGATTCAACTTTGTTCAAATCAGATCCCTAGGTATATATTTGGGCTCGCTATGGCAGCCCAAATGTTTAGCTCACCTGACTTTCTGTCAGGGGAGCTATAGTGATCACTCACTGTCCATCGTCCATGAACTTGGTGTTTGCGTCTTCTCCTCCCAAACCGCAGAACCAATTTAATTGATATTTGAGATAATAGTTTGTTATGACATCGCAATTTGATTTTGTTCAAATCAAATTGCCTCACCCCTCGATAGGGCCACGCCCAAAAAGTGTGCTTAAATCTTAAAAATCTTCTCATGAACCAGCAGTAGCAGAGACTTGATATTTGGTGTGCAGCTTCCTTTTGTTCAAGAGAAGTTCGAGGAGCTATATTTGCCTTCATTATGGGAGGGGCAAGAATTTTTGCCCCACCCAAAATTACTATTTTCCAAACCGAGAGGCAGATTTGAACCAAATTTGATATGAGGACTTATTGGGTCATAAGTACTTAATTTATGCCCAAATTTTTTTTCCTGTTGCCCCATGGGAACCGCAGGAGCTAAATAGAAAAAAATTAAAACGCTCATATCCCCAAAACTACACAGCACTGAGAATTCTTATGTGGTGTGAAGCTTCCTTACGACCAACAGAATGGACTTGTCAAAAAAAATTGCTATCGGTTTTGTCATTGGGTACTTTTTAGGGATTTTGAAAAAGTGCCGAGTCAGCATTTTTTAACACTGTGGGTAATGGGAAAAACATTTAAGACTACTTTTCTCCCAAACCACTGCTCCAAAAGCTTTCAAATTTCACATGTAACATCTTTGGACGATTGTTTCACATGTTTATTGAAATCAAATTCCTGGGTTCATATTTGGGCTCTCTGTGGGTATAGAGTGCAGTATGAGGAATATTCTTTAAAAATCTTCTTCTTCAGATCTACCAGTCAGAATCTTTTGATATTTGGTATGCAGCATGCTTAGGGGTGAAATTCAAGTTTGTTCAAACCAAGTCCCTGGGTTCATATTTGGGCTCACTGTGGGAGCCTGAATTATAACTTAGTTCAAAATGAGGAATTTTTTTTAAAAATCTTCTTCTTCAGATCCAGCAGTCGGAATGTTTTGATATTTGGTATGCAGCATCCTTAGAGGGGGTGATATTCACGTTTGTTCAAACCATGTCCCTAGGTCCATATTTGGGGTCACTGTGGGAGCTCGAATTGTAACTTAGTTCAAAACGAGGAATTTTTTTTAAAAATCTTCTTCAGATTCAGCAGTCGGAATGTTTTGATATTTGGCATGCAGCATCCTTGGGGGGTGAGATTCAAGTGTGTTCAAGCCAAGTCCCTGGGTTCATATTTGGGCTCACTGTGGGAGCCCGAATGATAACTTGGTTCTAAATGAGGAATTTTCTTTAAAAATCTTCTTCTTCAGATCCAGCAGTCAGAATGCTTTTGATATTTGGTATGCAGCATACTTAGGGGGGTGAGATTCAAGTTTGTTCAGTCCATGTCCCTGGGTTAATATTTGGGCTCCCTGTGGGAGCCCAAATCATAACTTAGTTCAATATGAGGAATATTCTTAAAAAATCTTCTTCTTCACATCCACCAGTCAGAATCTTTCAATATTTGGTATACAGCATCCCAATGAAGGTGAGATTCAAGTTTGCTCAAGCCAAATCCGTGGGTTCATATTTGGGCCCGAATTATTACTTTGTTCAATATGAGGGATATTCTTTAAAAATCTTTTTTTTAGATCCACTGATCAGAATCTTTGGATATTTGGTATAAGCTTTTCTTAGGAGGGCAGATGCAACTTGTTGAAATCAATTCCCTGGGTTGATATTTAGGCTACCATGTCAGGTGTGCTCCTTCAGGCCCCCTGGGGCCTCTTGTTTCTCAGTGCAATGTGAGGAAATTTCTTTAAAAATAAATCTTCTTCAGATCCACCAGTCAGAATGCTTTCATATTTGGTATACAACACCTCTAGCGGGGGTCAGATTCAAGTTTGTTCAATTCGAGTGCCTGGGTTAATATTTGGACTCCATATGGGAACCTGAAATTTTACTTAATACAATATGAGGGAATTTCTTCAAAAATCTTCATCTTCAGATCCACTAGTCAGAATGCTTTCATATTTGGTATACAACATCTCTAGGGGGGGTCAGATTCAAATCGGATCCATAGGTTAATATTTGGGCTCACTATGGTAGCCTAAATTTTAACTCAGTGCAATATGAAGAAATTTCTTTAAAATTTCTCTTCTTCAGATCCAACAGTCAGAATGCTTTCATATTTGGTACACAACATCTCTAGGGAAGTCAGATTCAACTGTGTTCAAATTGAGAGCCTGGGTTAATATTCGGGCTCCCTATGGGAGCCAGAATTGGCCATGTTGCTGAAGAATTAAAAATTTTGTATTCAGTATCTTCTAGAGGTGTGTAACTAAGATTAATCCACATAGGTTGTATCAAGGGGCTTCATAGGAGAGCTCTTTATTTTACATTATGTTCAACTTAAGAAAAGGCATGATGCCCCGGATTATTTTTGTCACTCCTGAGGGACTCAGGATTGACAGTGTGTCCTATGGAGATGGATTGCTTAATGTAGACTCATTCTTGGACTCTGTTTATATTGTGTTCTGTTCAAGATGAGCGCTTCAGGCCCCGTGGGGCCTCTCATTTTTTAAATTATTTGCTATACACATATTTTTTAAATCACACTTTTCATGCATAACAAATAACAAAAATGTTAACAGTCCACAAAGGGCAATAACTTTGATACCATATTTCATCTAAGTTTTCGGATGCCAGAAAAAAATTAAATTTTCCTATGTCTGTAAATTTAAAAAATGAACAGAATACATGTGGACAGCAAATGTGATGTGAGTGCAAATTTTGAATAATTTTGCTGAATTAAGTTGCACAGGTAAAGTACATTTATTGTTCATGAACCACATAAGAAATGGGAAAGATACAGTAGCTGTTCAAAACGTTGCATCACCGCTGGAAAAATAAATGTGAACATACCACTTTTTAGCTTAACTTGAGGAAGTAGTTGTCCCCGATCATCACTAAATTTCAGGTTTGTGGTCATGTATAGATGAAAAGGTCCTATTTTGGTCACGATCAGTCATCCATGATGGCTACACAAGACGAACCATGAAAACCTTTAGCACAGTCTACAGGTCGTATTTATGAAGGGATTTCATTGTAACTTGGTAGGATGACTGTGTATAATGTCCAGATGAGACCGTCATATTTTGGTCGGGTTCGGTCGAAAGTGATGGTCGCAGGGCCACGTTACCTAGATTACTTTAGCACAGTCTATAGGTTGCATTTATGAAGGGATTTCATTATAGATTGGTAGGATGATTTGGTATAATGTGTTGATGTGAATGTCCTTTTTTTGGTCGTGATTGGTCAACCGTGACAGCCACGCAGCCATGTGACCTAGATTTGTTTAGCACAGTCTACAGTACATATTTATGAAGCGATTTCATTATAACTTGATGTCTAGATGAGACTGCCTATTTTGGTTACGATCGGTCTGCCATTACCGCCACTTGGGCACGTGACCCAGATTCCATTAGCGCTGTCCACAGGTTGTTTTTATGAAGTGATTTTATTGTAACTTGGTAGAATGACTCCATTTGATATCTAGAGGAGACTGTCGTATTTTGGATGCGATAACTGAACCATGACCACCAGATGGTCACATGACCTAGATTCCTTTAGCAATGTCTGCGAGTCATATTTATGAGATTTAATTGTAACTCGGTAGGATGACGCATTTTGGAATTATTTTACTGTAACTTGGTAACTTTGGTTGACATGCATTAACTGATTTTACTGTAACTTCGGTTGACATACGTTAACTGATTTTACTGTAACTTGGAAACTTCCGTTGACATACGTTAACTGTGAGGTCCACATCAACCTAGTCCTCAGTTCTTTAGTCTACGCCTCGATTTATTCTTGTTGAAAACATAGCATGTAGGGTACAGAACTTACCATATACTGAGTTATCACAATTCTTGTCTTATTTCATAATCCTTTCGTAAACATTGAACATTATCCTTTTCGTCAAACACAACACACAGACAAGTTAAGCTATGTACAGTGTCATTGACACTTTCATTTATTGTTGATGATGCCGTCATGGGTAAGTATAGTCAGCCTCAGGCTCTTTCTCATTAGAGTTAAGTAATTTGTTATCCTCAACAGCCCCTTGACAGGGTTCCACCTTCCCAAACTTCCCTGGTTTTGGGTACAGGCCTGCTATTTGCCCAGGACCGTGATATGCTCTTACGAGCATTTATAAAAAAGGGCAAATGAGGGATGCAGGACCAACATTCGCTTCCCCAGGGGTGGGTGACCACCTCCGGGATGGAGTGAAGGATGACAAGATCCGTAACAGATATAATGATTCCATAAAATGGTTCCATAACGGTTAGTGTAAAAAAAAATCAGCAGAATGTGTACAGTCATTAAGTTTTGGGGATGTCTTCATGGTCGTAGGTACTGTTGTGTCTTCAGGCTAGTATAGTCTGCCACTTATAGTTTGTTGGAACCATCCCACACAAGTCTAGTCTGCCTCGGTTTCTTCTATATGTCTATTATGTGGATTAGGTTGCATTGGTTGTGGTTGTTGCTGTTCCTTCGTTGTCCAGCCATGTCTTAGGGCCAGTGCAGTCTGCCTTTGCTGTCTTGCATTGGTGTATTCGGTGTCTGCAGTGTCTGCTGTTTTTCTGTATGTTATTCGAGGCATCTGAAAACATAAGAGAAAGGAGGAGTTATAGGCGACATAGAATTAATAGCAGCCTGGTGATGACCAGCCACACCGAAATGTATTGCTGCTGCATTTGCAGGAGTTTATGAAAAAGCAAGCAGCCTGGTGACCTACCAGCCATTCCAGAGTGTATTACTGCTGTCTGCGGAGGTTGTTGGGTTGGTAAGAGAGATGCGGTGTTGTCTGCTGTTCTCTCTTTGGACAGCATATGTAGTGTAAGAATTTGATATATTGTTTGAATTGAATGAATGAAAGGTTCAGCATGCTAAAGGCGCACAGGGACAATGTGGGAAATTACCTTGCCACCCAAATAACTTTATTTGCTTATGAAGCCACGAAGGACCAAGAATCTTATTTAATTCTACTGACGGTAGGGCAGTGGGGTCAGACTCCCGACAACCTCGAACTGGAATGTGACTAAGAATTGTGCATAACTACCAGAATTCTGCTCTGGTGTTTTACTTAGAAATGTGAGGATATTTATGGTAATACTCAAAGCGCAGTTTGATGGTTTATTTTAGAAAGAAGAAAAGAAACCCAAACAGGTCACTGGTTTGGGATCAGCCCCAATATTTTATTCATAACAGTTATAAAAAAGGAAAAAATCCACAATTATGTGTTTTTGAAAGCTGGGAGTCATCCATCAGCCTTTGAGGGAAAGTGGATGCTGAACCTTGGCCATCTGGTCTGCCTTCAGGGGGAGCAGATGTGAGGGTAGTGGAAAAACCCACCACACACATTCCCACAAGCACCCTCTCCCCCAAACATACAACACCCACCTGCACACTCACTTCCACCCTCACACACTCACATACACACACCCAAATGCCTTAAAAAGGGCTTTTGTAACTTTACTTATCTGTTTATTTTTTTAAAATACACACTTATCCCAAACTGGTATGCTTGTTTCAATCCTTGCTTTATATTCTGTGTATTTTGGGCAGGAATCCCTTCTGCACTTTTGAAACTTTGAAAGTGTTCAATTAGAAAAGTTATAGGAAGAGATAGATAAGAATCCTCTTTTGTATATTATGACTGTTGTGTAATTGTTGCTATTGATGGGGCAAGGAGTGGGTTTATTCCTGGCCCACTCCACACTCACTGATTTGCAAGGCAGTCCTCACAGACTCTATCCTCGAAATCTCATTAAATAGAGAGGCAATCCTCACTGACTCTAAGCACTTTTGATCTATTATATAATTTTCTGTAACTTATTGGGGTAGAAGATGTAGTTGCCTTCTAAGTACACTGTTCTATTGAGAAAGACATATGCCATGCAGAGGGGCCTGACAGTCTTCCTCCGCAAAATTAATACTGCGGGGATGGAAAAATTTCAAGATTGTTCAGAGTCCATAGCGGTTACTATGTTCCATATCAGTTATAGTTTCCATAGCGGTTATTGGGGCGCTGGCGATAAAAAAGAAAGCATCTTGGTGTACCTGCTAAAAGAAAAAGGCAGAATTAGTTGATTTTTAAAATAGACAAAAATATGTGATTGCATTTTTGGATGTTTGTCGATCACTGGGAGCAGCTAGTACAATTCTTTTGTTCAGTTTATGATTTCCCGGGTTGATTTTTTCAGCTAAGAATTGGAGGGAGGGGGGCAGGGCTTTACCCAAGTACCACACCCGGGGGTGTTTCCTGCCCTTACCTCCTCCTGATTTAGTTGAGTCGGTGAAGACAGCTCTTCCTGGTAGAAGATCACAGCTGAGCCATTATTACTGCCTGTACGGTCACGACTGAGCCGTTATTACTGCCTGTACAGACACGGCTGAGCCATTATTACTGCCTGTACGGTCACGGCTGAGCCGTTATTACTGCCTGTACGGTCACGGCTGAGCCGTTATTACTCCCTGTACGGTCACAGCTAAGCCATTATTACTGCCTGTACAGTCACGGCTGAGCCGTTATTACTGCCTGTACGGTCATGGCTGAGCCGATATTACTGCCTGTATGGTCATGGCTGACCTGTTTTTACTGTTTGTTTAGTCGCTTTCTCTTAGGTATCTTCTGGTTGAAATAGGGGGAGGGGGCAGGTCTTAACAAAAGAGCCACACCCAGAGGTGTTTCCTGCCCTAACCTCCGTGGTCTGGTGCCTACTTATACGGTTGTTTCATTAAATTTTGGCATTTTTTTGTTTTTGTCGGCTTTTGCAAATTACCTGTAGTTCGGATTTCACGGCTAGGGAGGCCAGACGGTCCTTTATGGTAGGGATTTCAGCTCTGTCGTGGAGTGTTTTGATAGGTTATCCCAGGGAGCACGAAGGGCGACCCTTAGCACATGATTTTGGACCTTCTGGAGTTTTCCCATATTTGTTTGATTTAGGTCTGTTAGGATGATAGCCCCGTACTCGAGTACAGGGCGCACAAAGGTTTTGTATAGTTTAAGTAGAATATTCTGGTTTGCTCCCCTTGATGTACCCTTTAGCATTTTTAGTAAACGTTTGGTCGCTTTGCTGGCAATATCGTTGGTGTGTTTATTGAAGGATAGGTTTTGCTTGATGGTAATGCCAAGGAATTTTGCCTCTGTGCATTCAGGGAGGACTTTGTCCAGTAGTTTTAGGTCAAAGTTACAGTTCTTTTTCTTACGGGTGAACGTGATTCTTTGCGTTTTACTGGCGTGCAGCTTGATTCTCCATTTGGCACACCATTGCTCTAGGTCGTCGAGGGCACATTGAAGGGGTTTTTGAAGTATATTGGCAGTATTATTAGAGTCTCAGAGACACTTATCGTCCGCAAATTGTGAGATTTGAACGCGATCCTCGGAGATTTTGAGATCATTGACATAGATGATGTATAGGAGGGGCTGAGGATGGATCCTTGGGGGGTGCCTGCTTCCAGGGGACACTGTCTGACATTTTGTTGTTTACTCTTGATTTTTATTTCGCAATCGTTAAGGAAGGAACAGAGTAATCTAAACAGTTTCATGGGGCGTTTCATTTTAGAAAGTTTGAGGTGCATTCCGTTGTGCCAAACTGAATCGAACGCTTTTTCGACGTCTAATAGGACTGCCACGCCCCTATTTGCTGGTTATTGATCGTGTTTTTCATTCGATTGACTAGGGGGTAGACATGCTCAGTGCTGCCTTTACGGTTTCTATAGGCTCTTTGCCATCTGTTGAAAAAGTTGTTTTTTTTTAGGTGCCCCTTCAGTCGATTGGTGAGGATTCTTTTGAATACCTTACCAATGCAACTGAGAAGGCTGATTGGGCGGTAGCTGGCCAGATCAGAAAGCTCTTTGTCTGGTTTCAGTATCATGACACCAACGGCTGTTTTCCAACATTTTGGAAAGTAGCCATGGGTGAAGCATGCATTAAATAGGTTGTTGAGTTTGTCAATTAGGGAATTTGGGCTCTGTTTCAGAATTTTGTAACTGACTTCATCTTCGCCGTGAGATGAAGAATTTTTGCATTTTTTTATGATATTGATGATTTCATTATTAGTGATGGGGATGACGAGGTTGTCGTCATCCCCTTCTTCTGTGTCGGTATCAAATTTAGGGTCATGGTAGATATCCGTTGATGAAGTAACCAATGGCGTTTATGATGGCATCATCGTTGTCAGGGCCTTGGTATGGACTATGACTTTTTCTAAGGAGGTTGGCGAAAGTGTCAGCTTTGTCTTTGTCGGTTCGTGTGAAGGAGCCATCTTCCTTTTTAAGGGGTTTGGCTGCTGCTTTGTTGCCTTTGTGTTTTTTACCAGTACGTGTTTTGAAAGAGTTCCAGAATTTTCTGGCATCCCTGACCTCATTTAGATTGGCGGTTGCTTTTTCCCAGTTGGCCTGTTTTTCAGTTTGGAGGGCTTTCTTAACCTCGACATGAAGACGGTTATATCTTTTTTTGAGGTCAGCTTTTGTGAGGGGTTAGTTTAGGATTTTAGAGCGCAAAGAGCTTTCCATTTGGTTTTGATTAATGAAAGTGTGTCGCCCAAGATAGTACTTCTCCATGGGAGCACTTCTTCTTTTGGGCATATTTCGTCTAGGGTTGAGTTGATGATTTTTTCTATGCCCTCGCAATGGGCTTCGAGTTCAGTGGCGTTTGATGGAGAGCTGTCGGTGAGCTTGACATCGATGATGTCGCGGTAGAGGTTCCAGTTTATTTTTCTAAAATTCCTGAGGAGGGTGGGGGGGGGGGGAGGGTACTTGAGGGGGGGCCATTGCCTATTTTGATTGAGGCATGGACTGGGAGGGGGTCGCTGCCTAGGTCATCTTCGCTGACCCAGTGGTCGTCGATGTGATTTATGAGACAATTGCTGGTGATTATTAGATCAAGGATTTCTGATGGAAATAGTGGGTTGCTACTGATGTAGGTCGCGGAGTTGTCCTTCATAATCATGTGTAGGTTATGTTTTTTTGGTGATTTCGAGAAGGGCTTCACCATTGGGGCCAGTTTTTTTGCAGCCAAAGTATGTATGTTTGGCATTGACATTGCTTGTATTTCCTCATAAAAATTCAAAGACGGTGTCATTGTAATAACAAACTATCGTGATGTTTTTGTTATCGGCTTTGATTTCGGTTGCAATCACCTCGGCATCAACGTGATCAGTTTTATTGGTTTTACTTTTGTTGTTCTGCTTTATTACAATATCAATGTCGCCGCCTTTGGTGAGCTGCCGATACCTTCTAATAACATTAAATCCACTGATTGAGAAGTTTCTATCTTTGTTTAGCCAACTCTCGCAAATACAGACTATGTCTGTATTTTCGAAGTATCGACCCATTTGGATTTTTTTTATTATTAACACTCAAGGCATTCCACACGGCTATTTGTAATTTATTCATGTTGGGGGTTGGTACTTAATCGCGGTATTTAGATTATTAACTGATAGAGTGCTAAATTATTTTTGGCCACCCAAATTTGTTCACCTGTCTTTGCCTTGTTACAACTTATAGGAGAGTGCCTGTGGGCATGCTCCTATAAATTGTTACAAGCCAAATCTTAACAGACTTAATAATATCCCTTTAAATTTGAAGCCTTTAAGTTGCAGTACCTGCACTTCAGAATAAAGCCCAAATATGGGCTTCCAGCACTTTACCAGTTAATTAACAGCGATTTTAATTAGTGTTAATTGCGGCTTTGACAAGGAATTCCGAGATTTGCATCTTGAATAGCCAGGATGCTGACCAGCTGACGTCTTGGCATATGTCACCCAGATTGGTGTTAACATATTTTTTGAGGACTGAGTAGAGGTGTTTTCAGGCTTAATTAAATTTAGATTTTTTAGTTCTATGTTTGTCTTAACCTTTTTGTAGTGAGGGCACCCGCAATAGTTGCTTGGGTGATCCCCTTTGCAGTTGGGACAAGAGGAGGAATCCAATCGGCATGTCTTGGTGAAGTGGTTACGTCCACATTTCATGCAGGTTAGACTTCCTCTGCATTTACTCGCGACATGCCCGAACTTTTGGCAGTTGTGGCACTGTATTGGAAAAGGGGAAGTCCTATATTCTTCAGCTGCGCGCCACCTGCCATTTATGTTAATTCCATTTGCGATAAACTTTACTTTTGTTCCCCCGATCGGGGCAAGTGACTTTAAGTTTCCAGGTCACTTTATCATTGGCCTTGGAGAGAAATCTTTCCCATGTACAGTTGTCCAGACTTTGACTTATATGACCTGACGGGGTGTTGGTGTGTAGCCTGGTTAGGACAACTGTAAATTTTGTTGAGTTGTTACTGTATACATTGGTTGTAGGTCTATAGGAGAGGCAGCAGGTCTGCCCCTCCTATTTTTGTAGCTATTGGCTGGGTTGTTGATATTCTTCAGCTGATTGATGTTGCTTGAAACAACTGTGTTGCAGGCTTTCTCCATGAGGGGGTTGGTCTAGGTTGTGGTGGTAGGGTGTCGCTTGCTGAATTCCGCCTTTGAGGGATTGGTTCAGATGAGGCAGTGGGCGTGGAGGGACAGTTCCTCACTTTCTTGATTTGTCTGTCAGTTGTGTGGGAAAAGCCCTGATCGTCCGTAATCTCATCTCAGTCGATCTCCAGATCTAGGGAGTTCTTCCTTTTACATTTGCTTTTGTTAGGTGTTATAGTGACTGGAGTATTACATGTTTCCTGAGTAGAGGAGACTCCCCCAACCCTATTGACGAGCCCACTGCTAAGTATTTCTTGAGGAGTTTCAGTTAACTGGCTAAGAGATTTATCAGGGATGAAACTCTTAGCATTGAGAGGATCAGCTGGGTCATTATTTTTACTATTACCGCAGCCTCAGCATAGGTTTTTGACTTGCGACTTGAGACTGATGCCTCAGCTGACTGAATGGCAGATGTCTTGTCAGTGGAGGTAACTGGGACCTCAGTTGGACTCTCGGCGTTTTGTTCCCCAGTTAGGGAAATGCCTTCAGAGGTGTCTAGGACCTCCATCGGGCCCACAACTATAGCTTTATCAGCTGGAGCTGTGTGGACCTCGGCAATTACCTGGATCTCCTTAACAGCAGATACAGGATATGACGAAGTGAAAGACCCTTTAATCATGTCAGCAATCATTGCGTCTTTCGCCTTGATTGTCTCTTTCAGATCACTATGACTCCTGTGACCACTTTTCAATAAATACTTAGTTGATAGAGCTGTCAAACAAGATATCATCAAATAAATACTCATTTGACAGCTCTCAACCAAGATACAATCAAATAAATACTCATTTGACAGCTGTCATCCAGGAAACAATCAAATAAATACTCAGTTGACAGAGCTGTCAACCAAGATATAATCAAATAAAACTCTGTTTTCACTGGAATAAAGGAAAATGACTAAATCACTGTCGATTAAATACTTCTCATTGGCCTTTGGCACACGAAACCATTTCATCTACATACATCTACTGTTCAGTTAATATACAGGATTCCGAGACATTCACACTTCTGAATTCAGAGTGTAAACACCTTGCCACCTTGAACTAACAATCATGGACACACTGGATTTACCAGCAAGACTTATCAAGACCATTTACAGCTCTGGGCGTCTCTTGCCCTGTCACCTGGACTGTCCAGGAGACAGGCTAGAGAGTCCATTGTCTTTGGAGTTCATTGTAGAGGACACCACACCTACTACTTTGGGTAGAGGTAGCACCTTTCGCGAGAGGAACCCCTCTCACACTGGTCCTCACCCAAAGGAGTCTGGAAGCCCTGAAAAGAGATTGAAGAGGAAAAAGAAGAGCCTGTCTACCAAGCGAAGTAGCACCCGACGCCTGGAGGCCTTTTTGGAAAGGAAGAGAGAGAAGAGTGAAGAAAGGAAAGGGTCAGAGGAGGCCGCCAGTTCCCCTCCCACTCCCACAGGCTCACCCAACCGACTTCCAGCTCCTGAGCCAGAACTGTTGGATGCAGACAGTCCTGTGGAGACTGAGACGGAATTGGAAGTTGCCCTCTCGCCACTTCCTGACCCTCACTCGCCTCTCCCTTCAGCGCCAAAAGGCCTGGACTTGGAAAGCCTTGAGGACAAATACGAAAGAGAAGCCAAAGAGCGCAGGATCGAAAAAGAACGGCAAGATGAAGTACTAAGGGTAGCATTCGAAAACCTCAACCGGCAAATCAAGAATATAAATATAGCAGCACAACAGGCAACACCACCACAGACATCACCAGCAACAACACCTAATGCAGCTCGGACTAGACCATTCCATCCAGGTCAGCCAGATAGCAGCCCACCAACACCTACTACCACTGTCACAGTCTCTCCATCAAAACCACCTCCTCCTAAAAAGAAGCAGAAAATTCACAGGCACCAATAAGTAACTGGACACTCTCCTCCTTCACCATACTCAGACAAGTACCAACTCAAATCCAGCAAATGTGGGTCGAAAGAGGCTTGCTCCCCATACCGTCCCTGCGCGCCTTCTGCGTGTGAAACCAATTCGTTTGTACAGGATTCCACTGCATTGAGTTCTTGCCTCAGCAAAACAGCAAAACAGAAGTTCATATAGTCTTGCTATGGCTTTCAATAAAAAATACAGAAAATCAATAAAAATATTGAGTTGGTGCCAGTAAGAGGATATGATTGATTTTCTCTTTTTTTGTGCAGGACATGTCTTTTGTCTTGAAGGACAAGTAAACTTTTGGGGTCACTTACTCAACAGGACTGGTAGATTTTGAAACAGATGTCCAACCCTTCACATTTGTAAAATTACTGAACTCTTTACCCAACGTAATGGCCAAAACCGGCCAGCGCTATTTCTCAAAAATCGTCAGTTAAGTTTCATTATTTTTTCATTTTTTGTCACAAAAACATAGGTTATGACTCCTCATTGGAACGGGCTCGTTGAGCTCGTTCCAATGATGGGTCATAACCTATGTTTTTGAGACAAAAAATGAAAAAAAAGTAGTTGTTCAAAAAAATTTTTTTGCAAGTGTCGTCTGCTTTTCATGTTAGGTAAAGGGTTAAGAAAATGACAAGGTCATGCATATTGAAAGTGATAAATTGACTGTGATTTTTTTTTTTCAGACTGAGGCAGGTGGTGTTCAAACATGCAGGGCCACTGAATCTCTTTCAGCTGTCATGGATAGAATTGTCAAAGCAGAGGTAAGTAGTTATATCAATAATCAATAAACCTCTTACCTATTGCATTCACTACATCTGCCCACGTAATATAACAACTCAAAAATTGAAAAAAACAAAAACTTGGTATGCTTGTTTGGGGTGACCTCTAGATGGGAGCCATCGATTTTCTTCCATTTCTGTCAAATAACATTGCCATTGGCAATGACTTTTGAACTTAGTTTAGTTAGGCATCAGTATTTCACATTGGCACACCCCACAGTACACATGACTGGATCGATTTGAAACCTGGTATGCCTCTTTAGGTTGACCTCTAGATGGCAGCTATTAATTTTCTTCAATTTCTGTCAAAAATAGTTGCCTTTGGAAATTACCTTTGATGAGCTTAGTGCAGTTATGCATCAATATTTCTCTTTGGCACACCCTGCAGGGCACATTTATGATCGTATCGCTTTGAAACTGGGTATGCTTGTTTGGGGTGACCTCTAGATGGGAACTATCGATTTTCTTCCATTTCTGTGAAAAAAATGACTTTGAACTTTATTTAGTTAGTTGTCCCTTTGGTACACCCTACAGGGCTCATTTATGATTGGATCGCTTTAAAAACTGATATGCTTCTTGGTGTTATCACTAGATGGGAGCTATTGATTTTCTTCCATTTCCATAAAAAAAATGTTGCCATTGGCAAGTTACCTTTGAACTTAGTTTAGTCAGGCATCAGTATTTCCCTTTGCACATCTTACAGGGCACATTTATGATTGGATCGCTTTGAAACCTGGTATGCTTGTTTGGGGTGATCCCAAGATGGGAGATATCGATTTTCTTGTATTTCCGTCAAAAAAAGTTGCCATTGGCAATGACATTGGATGAACTTTGGGGTGACCTCTAGATGGGAGCTATCAATTTTTTCCATTTCTGTCAAAAAACATCGCCGTTAGCAATGACCTTTGAACCTAGAGCAATTCTGCATCAGTATATTCATTTAGCATACTGCACAGGGCACATTTATGATTGGTTCATTTTGAAACTTGGTATGATTGTTTGAGGTGATCTCTGTATGGGAACTATCGATTTTCTTCCATTTTCATCAAAAAACATTTCCATGAATATCAACCCTTTAACTTTCTGCTTTTGTGCATCAATATACTCTTTTGGTACACCGCACAGGTCGCTTGTATGATCAGGTTGCTTTGAAACTTGGTATGCTTGTTTGGGGTGACATCTAGATGGGACCTATTGATTTTCTTTCATTTTCATCAAAAATGTTTTCTTCAGTAACGACTGTGAAACTTAGTGCATTTGTGCATCTTCATTTTTCTTTGACACTCCCTGCAAGGTGCATTCATGAATGGATCGCTTTGAAATTTTATTTGTTTTTTTTTGGTTGACCTCCAGATGGAACCTTCTTTCATTCCCATCCAAAAAATTGCCATTAGCATTGACCTTCAACTTTGCCCCTTGTGTGTTGACAAGCTCCTTTGGCACCCGGCACAGATCACATTTATGATCTGATTGCTTGGAAACTTGGTGTGCTGGTTTGGAGCCACCTTTAGATGTGAGCTATTGATTGTTAGCTCACGTGACTGCCAATCAGTATGAGCTATTACCATCACTTGGCGTCCAGAGTCCGTCATCCATTGACTTTTGGAAACTTGTCTTCTTTTTCACAACCATTCAGCCAAATTCAAACATATATTGCACAGACCATCTATGTAGTATACCCTTTCTATTTTGTTCAAATGAAGCAGCGGCCATCTTTGGGCTCTGGTTAATGCCCCAAAAGCCTAAAAACCTTCAAAAATCTTCTTCTCATGAACCACCAGAGAGAATGCCTTGATTTTTGGTGTTGAAGATTAAAGTTTGTTCACGGAAAGTTTATAGGTCACTATTTGGGCTCTCTGTAGGAGCATACCCATTTTGGGCTCAGCCCAAAATTAGTATTTCAAGAACCAGTGGGCCGATTTGAACCAAATTTGGCATGTAGTATAGGTGGGTCCTAATTAAATGATTGCTGTCCCCCACCCCCAAAAAAAAATTTTTTACAGCCCTGTGGAAACCCCAGGGGCTAAAAATTGAAACAAATTAAAATGCCCATATTTCCCAAACCACACAGAACAAAGAACTGTTGTTTGGTATGAAGCATTCTTAGGACCAGTAGAATAGAATTGTAAAAAAAATTGTCATTGCTGGGAAAAGTACTATATAAATAAATTATTATTATTATTTATCAGTTGTGTCCAGCTGTTCTGTATGGGGGGGGGGGGGGGGGGGGGGAGGGGGGAATTGCATTGAAAAAATGCTGAGTCAGCATATTTGCAAAATTATTTTCATCAGAACCAGTGACCAAAATCTTTTGATAATTGGTTTACATCATCCATAGGGGAGTGAGATACTAGTGTGTTCAAATTAAACCCCTCGGTTAATACAGGAACATAGGGGAGTGAGATACTAGTGTGTTCAAATTAAACCCCTCGGTTAATACAGGAACATAGGGGAGTGAGATACTAGTGTGTTCAAATTAAATCCCTCGGTTAATACAGGAACCCAAATAATTAACTTAGGGCATCCATAGGGGAGTCAGATACTAGTGTGTTCAAATTAAACCCCTTGGTTAATACAGGAACATAGGGGAGTGAGATACTAGTGTGTTCAAATTAAATCCCTCAGTTAATACAGGAACCCAAATAATTAACTTAGGGCATCCATAGGGGAGTCAGATACTAGTGTGTTCAAATTAAACCCCTCGGTTAATACAGGAACATAGGGGAGTCAGATACTAGTGTGTTCAAATTAAACCCCTCGGTTAATACAGGAACCCAAATAATTAACTTATCATCCATAGGGGAGTCAGATACTAGTGTGTTCAAATTAAACCCCTCGGTTAATACAGGAACATAGGGGAGTCAGATACTAGTGTGTTCAAATTAAACCCCTCGGTTAATACAGGAACCCAAATAATTAACTTATCATCCATAGGGGAGTCAGATACTAGTGTGTTCAAATTAAACCCCTCGGTTAATACAGGAACCCAAATAATTAACTTATCATCCATAGGGGAGTCAGATACTAGTGTGTTCAAATTAAACCCCTCGGTTAATACAGGAACCCAAATAATTAACTTATTCATCTATAGGGGAGTCATATACTAGTGTGTTCAAATTAAACCCCTCGGTCAATACAGGAACCCAAATAATTAACTTAGGGCAATATGGGGAATAAGCTTTAAAAATCTTCTTCTTTAGATCCACAGCCCTTGAAAGTAGCATTTTTTGCCATGGCACTATACTGCCATGGCAAAACCAGTTTGCCACGGCACTGCAATGGCATTTATTCTGGTTGTAAGTGGTTCGGTGTCGATGGCACACTGACAGTGGTGAGCACATGAGTGTCAATATGTGCGCCAAAATTGTTTACCATTTTATTTTTACAAGAGTTTCTGTTAGTTCTGTTAATATTGTCGTCAAAAAGAATGATAGTTTACAACAATTAGGTTACATGATTGTTGTATACCATCATGCTTTTAGGCGATTATATTCACAAAATCTGCTGAATTTAATCAGCTCGCCATCATTCAAACTGACAAAATTACTCCGATCAATCTCAACTGTGCTCTAAACAGCTGTGCATAATGATTGGTTGGGACAATGTTGGCTATATTTAGCAACAGGGAATAATCCGAATTTGGAATCTTTGTAAACATTTGAATGACAAATTTTAACTCTGAACACATGCTTTCTTCAATGATTCTTACACACTGTCATGACTGCATATACTGGTATGCACGCTTTCAATTCTGTGATTCATTCCTGACATTATAGTAGTAAGCAAAAACCAGGTTAAACCTGCTGTACAGTAGTGTACACTGTGAATTTGATACCAACTTGTGCCATGTAAATATACGATGTAAATAATTACTGGTGCTCAAGTAAATATATGATGTAAATAATTACTGGGGCAATGTAAATATATGATGTAAATAATTACTGGGGCAATGTAAATATATGATGTAAATAATTACTGGGGCAATGTAAATATATGATGTAAATAATTACTAGGGCAATGTAAATATATGATGTAAATAATTACTAGGGCAATGTAAATATACGATGTAAATAATTACTGGGGCAATGTAAATATATGATGTAAATAATTACTGGGGCAATGTAAATATATGATGTAAATAATTACTAGGGCAATGTATATATATGATGTAAATAATTACTGGGGCAATGTAAATATATGTTGTAAATAATTACTGGGAAAATATAAATATATGTTGTAAATAATTACTGGGGCAATGTAAATATATGTTGTAAATAATTACTGGGAAAATATAAATATATGTTGTAAATAATTACTGGGGCAATGTAAATATATGTTGTAAATAATTACTGGGAAAATATAAATATATGTTGTAAATAATTACTGGGGCAATGTAAATATATGTTGTAAATAATTACTGGGAAAATATAAATATATGTTGTAAATAATTACTGGGGTAATGTAAATATATGTTGTAAATAATTACTGGGGTAATGTAAATATATGTTGTAAATAATTACTGGGAAAATATAAATATATGTTGTAAATAATTACTGGGGTAATGTAAATATATGTTGTAAATAATTACTGGGGTAATGTAAATATATGTTGTAAATAATTACTGGGAAAATATAAATATATGTTGTAAATAATTACTGGTGCTCAAGTAAATATATGATGTAAATAATTACTGGGGCAATATAAATATATGTTGTAAATAATTACTGGTGCTCAAGTAAATATATGATGTAAATAATTACTGGGGCAATGTAAATATATGATGTAAATAATTACTGGGGCAATGTAAATATATGATGTAAATAATTACTGGTGCTCAAGTAAATATATGATGTAAATAATTATTGGGGCAATATAAATATATGTTGTAAATAATTACTGGTGCTCAAGTAAATATATGATGTAAATAATTACTGGGGCAATGTAAATATATGTTGTAAATAATTACTGGTGCTCAAGTAAATATATGATGTAAATAATTACTGGGGCAATGTAAATATATGTTGTAAATAATTACTGGTGCTCAAGTAAATATATGTTGTAAATAATTACTGGGGCAATGTAAATATATGTTGTAAATAATAACTGGGAAAATATAAATATGTGTTGTAAATAATTACTGGTGCTCAAGTAAATATATGATGTAAATAATTACTGGGGCAATATAAATATATGTTGTAAATAATTACTGGTGCTCAAGTAAATATATGATGTAAATAATTACTGGGGCAATATAAATATATGTTGTATATAATTACTGGTGCTCAAGTAAATATATGATGTAAATAATTACTGGGGCAATGTAAATATATGTTGTAAATAATTACTGGGGCAATGTAAATATATGTTGTAAATAATTACTGGGGCAATGTAAATATATGTTGTAAATAATTACTGGTGCTCAAGTAAATATATGATGTAAATAATTACTGGGGCAATGTAAATATATGTTGTATATAATTACTGGTGCTCAAGTAAATATATGATGTAAATAATTACTGGGGCAATGTAAATATATGTTGTAAATAATAACTGGGAAAATGTAAATATATGTTGTAAATAATTACTGGGGTAATGTAAATATATGTTGTAAATAATTACTGGGGCAATGTAAATATATGTTGTAAATAATTACTGGTGCTCAAGTAAATATATGATGTAAATAATTACTGGGGCAATGTAAATATATGTTGTAAATAATTACTGGTGCTCAAGTAAATATATGATGTAAATAATTACTGGGGCAATGTAAATATATGTTGTAAATAATTACTGGTGCTCAAGTAAATATATGTTGTAAATAATTACTGGGGCAATGTAAATATATGTTGTATATAATTACTGGGGTAATGTAAATATATGTTGTAAATAATTACTGGGGTAATGTAAATATATGTTGTAAATAATTACTGGTGCTCAAGTAAATATATGATGTAAATAATTACTGGGGCAATGTAAATATATGTTGTAAATAATTACTGGGGTAATGTAAATATATGATGTAAATAATAACTGGGAAAATGTAAATATATGTTGTAAATAATTACTGGGGCAATGTAAATATATGATGTAAATAATTACTGGGGTAATGTAAATGTATGTTGTAAATAATTACTGGGGTAATGTAAATATATGATGTAAATAATTACTGGGGAAATGTAAATATATGATGTAAATAATTACTACCCCCCCCCCCCCCCCCCCCAATGACACCCCTGGTCATGTGCTTTAATGACTGACTATTATAATGTCAGTCACTACCCGATATTTGCTACATGTCTATCATCTAGTTCTACCAATTTGCTACCTGTCATTTTACCTACATCCATCAATCAGTCAGTCTGCGTCACCGGCATGTACGTGGGGAGCACCATTAGCTCAATCGAGAAATTGCCTTGCAGTTCAGTTTGATGAATATCCGGGTTCTATACCTGATAAGGTCAGTTAAGTTGTGTCCTTGGGAATGACACTTTATCCCAGGTGCACGTTGACTTCGTGCGCCAAGCCACATGCCGAAATGACACGTGTGTGGTGCGCGTGCTTTAAACGAAGTGTCATAAACGAAATCAATCAATCAATCAACCAACCAATCAATCTTTGTATGTAGGTCTGCCTGTCTTTCCGTCATTCAGTTGTCTATCCACGTCTAGGGGTTATTTTTCACACGCCACATTGCTATCTGTCTGTCTGGATTTTTGTCCATCTGCCTGGATGCTGCTAACCTGCCTGCCTACACACTTGCCAGCCCACATGTGTGACTGTATGTCTGTCTGTGCAAGCGCTAAATACTAGACTAAATATTTCAGCGTTGTATCAATTCATTATCTATCCAGAGAAAGAGAGAGGAAGGAGGGAGAGAGAGAGACAGAGAGCGGGAGAGGGGAGAGACAGAGAGAGAGAGTTGGACAAAGACAGAGGGAAAAGGGGATAGGGAGAGAGCGATAGAGAGAGAAAGAAGGGGGAGAGAGAAGGAGAGATAGAGGTAGGGGCAAAGACAGAGGGACAGGGGATAGATAGATAGATGGATGGATGGATGGATGGATGGATGGATGGATGGATAGATAGATAGATAGATAGATAGATAGATAGATAGATAGATAGATAGATAGATAGATAGATAGATATAGACAGGGAGAGAGGCAGAGAGAGAGAGAGAGAGATGGGGAAATAGAGCTGGGTAAAGACAGAGTGAGAGGGGGATAGAGAGATTGAATGGTGGAGAGAGAGGGGGAGGGGGGCAAAGGCAGAGGGACATGGGATAGAAAGAGAGGGGAGATAGAGAGAAAGAGGAGAGAGAGAGAGAGAGAGCAAATAGGATGGTATATGTTGTGCATATGAAAGAGGGAAATAATTGTTAAACATAAAATTCCATATTTACTGGGGTAAATGTGTTTAAACTTGCGCGAAAATGGTTAAAAGTCGATAAATATAGGCAAAAGTACAATTTGAGCAACCCGAAAAAATATTGAAATTTTTGCGAAAAATCGTCATTTTGGTCGTCACTTTTTGACACTACTGGTTAATTTTTCGACATTACGGATTTTTACATTACTGGTCGATTTTTTCGACATTACTGGTTGATTTCGACATTACTGGTTAATTTTTTCGACATTACTGGTCGATTTCGACATTACTGGTAAATTTATACACTACTGGTTGTAACAAGGCTCATTGAAAACTCTGGTAAATAATTGTCCTGGAATTTTGCATAGGAATCATTGTGAACTCCTTGATTATGAATTGAATTTTGTTTTTTGCTCAGTCATGGGAATGTTGGTGAGGGTAATTAATGTGTTATTCATTTTTAGGTTCATCGTTTAGTGATAACAGATGATGAGGAGCATGTAATTGGAATCATTTCATTGTCAGACATCTTGAATTACCTCATTTTAAAGCCAATGGGTAGGTATCAACATCAATCTAATAAACTCTGCTGATAAAATTACTGAAAAATAATAATGCTCATCTTTGCTGTTGATTAAATTGTGATTCCAGAGCTCTTTCTATGTCCGAGTGAACTAAACTATGTTTGATCAATATTCTGATGGGGATGACATGGTAAATAAATCCTATAAGTCATAATGAATACTTGATAGGTCACCTTGACATGATATAGTGTAGTCTCATTATTGGCTGATGGTTTTAAGTGGTATAGAGCTGGAAGCCCATATTTGGGCTTTATTCTCAAGTGCAGTTACTGGAACTTAAAGGCTTCAAATTCAATGGCAGTGTTTCATATTATCTTTGAAGTGATATTATTTAGTCTGTTAAGATTTGTCTTGTTACAATTTATTGGAGAGTTCCCACAGGCACTCTCCTATAAATTGTAACAAGGCAAAGACACGTAAACAAATTTTGATGGGCAAAAATAATTTTGCACTCTACCAGTTAAAGGCTGTTTTTACCTGCGTTGCCAGTGGCAGAGCAGGTCTAGTAACCACTTGACTCTGTCCGTCCGTCTGTCAGTCCATCCAGAACACTTTTTCCATCAAAGTTTTCTTGGCTTCTATGAAAGGGAATGATTTTATATTTGGTCTGCTGCTTCATAATGATAAGTTGTATCGTGTAAGCAATTTTCAGATCTGCCATGCAGCCACTTCCTGTTTGCCGATACTTTGAAGTCTGTTCATCTCTGTAATCAATTGCATGCAGCGACGCAGGTCCAGACCCGGTATTGGTCTCAGCTTGTTTTTATGAAAAAGGGAAATTAATCTCATTTTCAGATGTTTATGAACTTGACACAACAGACTTATATAAAGATCTCAGAAACATCTTTAAGTAGAGTAGTCAGTCGTTCGATTTTGGAAACCCCAGGTGTGCATTAAATTGTGAACTACACGTGTGATTTATGTGCACATTTCTCCAAGTATCGGGTATTTTACTGGCTGGTGTAACAAATCATGCTCTTTTTCCCTGAAAAAATGAATTCTAAATTAAGTATTCATCTTAGATGTATTCTTTGCTAGGAAGGTAGGCAAAAATTTTGGCAATGTACTCTGCAACTGACTTTGTAAACCACTGACAATGTGGTTATATTTTTGTGATTATCAATCGATTAAATTGATTTACTCCAACTCATGTTCAGCTGCAGCCAACATGTTCAATAAAGCACACACTCCATGTAAACATGCATCATATTAGTCCCCACATGGGTTACCATGACAGCATTCAATAAAGCACACACTCCATGTAAACATGCATCATATTAGTCCCCACATGGGTTACCATGACAGCATTCAATAAAGCACACACTCCATGTAAACATGCATCATATTAGTCCCCACATGGGTTACCATGACAGCATTCAATAAAGCACACACTCCATGTAAACATGTATGGTGTTATTAGTTCCCCCATGGGTTACCATGACGGCACTCCATAAAGCTTACTTCATGTAAATGGGTATGGTGTTATTACTCTCCCCATGGGTTACCATGATGGCACTCAATAAAGCACACACTCCATGTAAACAAGCATGGTGTTACTTATTCCCCATGGGTTACAAGGCCGGCACTCAATAAAGCACACACTCCATGTAAACATGCATGGTGTTATTAGTCCCCCATGGGTTTTCAATAAAGCCCACTTCATGTAAACATGCATGGTGTTATTAGTCCCCCATGGGTTTTCAATAAAGCCCACTCCATGTAAACATGCATGGTGTTATTAGTCCCCCATGGGTTTTCAATAAAGCACACTCCATGTAAACATGCATGGTGTTATTATTCCCCCATGGGTCTTCAATAAAGCATATTACATGTAAACATACATGGTGTTATTAGTCCCCCCATGAGTTACTGTGACAGCACTCAATAAAGCACACACTTGATGTAAACATGCATAGTTTATTAGTCCCCACCCAGGGGTTTTCAATAAAGCATACTCCATGTAAACATGCATGGTGTTATTAGTCCCCCATGGGTTTTCAATAAAGCATACTCCATGTAAACATGCATGGTGTTATTAGTCCCCCATGGGTTTTCAATAAAGCATACTCCATGTAAACATGTATGGTGTTATTAGTCCACCCATGGGTTTTCAATAAAGCACACTCTATGTAAACATGCATGGTGTTATTAGTCCCCCATGGGTCTTCAATAAAGCATACTGCATGTAAAATGCATGGTGTTATTAGTACCCCCCTATGGGTTACTGTGACGGCACTCTTTAAAGCACACTCCATGTAAACATACATAGTGTTATTAGTCCCCCATGGGTTTCAATAAAGCACACTCCATGTAGACATGCATGGTGTTATTAGTCCCCCATGGGTTTTCATTAAAGCATACTCCATGTAAACATGCATGGTGTTATTAGTCCCCCCATGGGTTTTCAGTAAAGCACACTCCATGTAAACATGCATGGTGTTATTAGTCCCCCATGGGTCTTCAATAAAGCATCTTCCATGTAAACATGCATGGTGTTATTAGTACCCCCATGGGTTACTGTGACGGCACTCTTTAAAGTACACTCCATGTAAACATACATAGTGTTATTAGTCCCCCATGGGTTTTCAATGAAGCACACTCAATGAAAACATGCATGGTGTTATTAGTCCCCAATGGGATTTCAATAAAGCATACTCCATGTAAAAATGCATGGTGTTATTAGTCCCCCATGGGTCTTCAAGAAAGCATATTACATGTAAACATGCATGGTGTTATTAGTACCCCCATGGGTTACTGTGACGGCACTCTTTAAAGCACACTCCATGTAAACATACATAGTGTTATTAGTCCCCCATGGGTTTTCACTGAAGCACACTCCATGTAAACATGCATGGTGTTATTAGTCCCCCATGGGTTTTCAATAAAGCATACTCCATGTAAACATGCATGGTGTTATTAGTCCCCCATGGGTTTTCAATAAAGCATACTCCATGTAAACTTGCATAGTGTTATTAGTCCCCCCATGGGTTTTCAATAAAGCACACTCCATGTAAACATGCATGGTGTTATTAGTCCCCCATGGGTCTTCAATAAAGCATACTCCATGTAAACATGCATGGTGTTATTAGTACCCCCCTATGGGTTACTGTGACGGCACTCTTTAAAGCACACTCCATGTAAACAAACATAGTGTTATTAGTCCCCCATGGGTTTTCAATAAAGCAAACTCCATGCAAACATGCATGGTGTTATTAGTCCCCCATGGGTTCTCAATAAAGCATACTCCATGTAAACATGCATGGTGTTATTAGTCCCCCCATGGGTTTTCAATAAAGCCCACTCCATGTAAACATGCATGGTGTTATTAGTCCCCCATGGGTCTTCAATAAAGCATACTCCACGTAAACATGCATGGTGTTATTAGTACCCCCATGGGTTACTGTGACGGCACTCTTTAAAGCACACTCCATGTAAACATACATAGTGTTATTAGACCCCTATGGGTTTTCAGTGAAGCACACTCCATGTAAACATGCATGGTGTTATTAATCACCCATGGGTTTTCAATAAAGCACACTCCATGTAAACATGCATGGTGTTATAAGTCCCCCATGGGTTTTCAATAAAGCACACTCCATGTAAACATGCATAGTTTATTTGTCCCCCCATGGGTTTTCAATAAAGCACACTCCATGTAAACATGCATAGTGTTATTAGTCACCCATGGGTTTTCAATAAAGCACTCTCCATGTAGACATGCATGGTGTTATTAGTCCCCCATGGGTTTTGAATAAAGCCCACTCCATGTAAACATGCATGGAGTTATTAGTCCCCCCCCCCCCCCCCCCCATGGGTTTTCAATAAAGCACACTCCATGTAAACATGCATGGTGTTATTAATCCCCCATGGGTTTTCAATAAAGCCCACTCCATGTAAACATGCATGGTGTTATTATTCCCCCATGGGTTTTCAATAAAACCCACTCCATGTAAACATGCATGGTGTTATTAGTCCCCCATGGGTTTTCAATAAAGCATACTTCATGTAAACATGCATGGTGTTATTAATCCACCCCATGGGTTTTCAATAAAGCACACTCCATGTAAACATGCATGGTGTTATTAGTCCCCCATGGATCTTCAATAAAGTATACTCCATGTAAACATGCATGGTTTTATTAGTACCCCCATGGGTTACTGTGACCGTACTCTTTAAAGCACACTCCATGTAAACATACATAGTGTTATTAGACCCCCATGGGTTTTCAATAAAGCACACTCCATGCAAACATGCGTGGTGTTATTAATCCCCCCATGGGTTTCCAATAAAGCACACTTCATGTAAACATGCATAGTTTATTTGTCCCCCAAGGGTTTTTCAATAAAGCACATCCATGTAAACATGCATAGTGTTATTAGTCCCCCATGGGTTTTCAATAAAGCATACTCCATGTAAACATGCATGCTGTTATTAGTACCCCCATGGGTTACTGTGACGGCACTCTTTAAAGCACACTCCATGTAGACATACATAGTGTTATTAGTCTCTCATGGATTTTCAGTGAAGCACACTCCATGTAAACATGCATGGTGTTATTAGTCCCCCATGGGTTTTCAATAATGCACACTCCATGTAAACATGCATAATTTATTTGTCTCCCCATGGGTTTTCAATAAAGCACACTCCATGTAAACATGCATAGTTTATTTGTCCCCCATGGGTTTTCAATAAAGCACATTCCATGTAAACATACATAGTGTTATTAGTCACCCATGGGATTTCAATAAAGCCCACTCCATGTGAACATGCATGGTGTTATTAGTCCCCCATGGGTTTTGAATAAAGCCCACTCCATGTAAATATGCATGGTGTTATTAGTCCCCCCATGGGTTTTCAATAAAGCCCACTCCATGTAAACATGCATGGTGTTATTAGTCCCCCATGGGTTTTGAATAAAGCCCACTCCATGTAAACATGCATGGTGTTATTAGTCCCCTCCCAGGGGTTTTCAATAAAGCACACACTCCATGTAAACATGCATGGTGTTATTAGTCCCCCATGGGTCTTCAATAAAGCACAATCCATGTAAACATGCATGGTGTTATTAGTCCCCCATGGGTCTTCAATAAAGCATATTCCATGTAAACATGCATGGTGTTATTAGTCCCCCTCCCCCCCATGGATTTTCAATAAAGCACACTCAACCATGTAAATGATTGATGATTCAAATTTTTTGCATTAATCAAACATAATGAAAATATGATGTATGTCAAATGTTGTAGAAAGAAAAATTAAAGATGGTTGGATGGCAACCATTTTTCTTGTGATTTTTCGTAATTTTATCATATTTTTATATGTTACCACCTGTATCTCTGAGATGCTTGGATGTTGGGGCTTCATTTTTTAGCATAATCAGTCATTATGAAAATATGATGCTTCTCAATTTTGTAAACAAAAATTGGCATTTTCAGCTCATTAGCTTGATCAAATATTAACAGACATAAGAAATGAGACTTTCTTATCAATGTCTTAAACAAATTTGAAAACTAGTGCTGTTTGATCATACTGAACACAGTTAAGGGCCTTAATTAGTTAATTTTTGTGCATTTTCAGCTCGTTAACATGATAACTTAAACAAATATTAATGGATTTGGTAAGTGTTTGATTTGTGAGACTTTCTTAATAAGATCTTGAACCAGTGTGGTTCAATAATGCTGAGCAGAGTTATGGCCCTTAATTTGTTAATTTTTGCACATTTACAGCTTGTTAGTGTGATAACTTTGGTGACACATCCAGCCAAGGGGGAGTTTAATCTGATCGGTTATACACTTTTTTTTATTATTTTGATTTAAAATCACTATTTATGGATAGCTTGAACACAAAGAAAAACAATTAAGTGTCATCTTTACTTTCATTTGATCATGAACATTAATTAATACAGCTTTTATCAAGTGTGGACAACCCATATCCTGTGATTTGTTCTCCATTGTTTGACTTCTCTTATGAGATGTTGTATTTTTAATGTTAATAGATCTGTCCAGTTCTATATTTGCATCAGTTATTCGTCCTTGTGTAAACTATCATTAAACTAAAAAATGTTGCTGCGGCCAATGTTCTTAGAACTTAGTTTAGTTTGACCTCAATATTTCCTTTTGGCACACCCTACAGGGCACATTTATGATTGGATTGCTTTAAAACCTGGCATGCTTGTTTAGGGTGACCTCTTGATGGGAGCTATCGATTTTCTTCAATTTCCGTCAAAACATGTTGCCACGGCCAACGTTTTTAAAACTTAGTTTAGTCAGACCTCAATATTCCCTTTGGCACACCCTACAGGGCACATTTATGTTCGGATTGCTTTGAAACCTGGCATGCTTGTTTGGGGTGACCTCTAGATTGGAGCTATTGATTTTCTTCCAATTCCGTCCATCAAAAAATGTTGCCGCTGGCAACGATTTTTGAACTTAGTTTAGTCAGGCATCAATATATTCCTTTGGTATGCCCTACAGGGCACATTTATGATCAGATCGGTTTGGGTTGAAACTTTGTATGCTTGTTTAGGGTTACCTCTAGATGGGAGCTATTGATTTTCTTCGATTTCCGTCAAAAAATGTTGCCACTGGCAATGACTTTCGATGAACTTAGTAAAAACTTAGTGCAGTTAAGCACCAATATTTCTATTTGACACACCCTGCAGGGCACATTTAAGATTAGATTGCTTGCAAACTTGGTGTGCTTGTGTGGGGTGACATCTATATGGGAGCTGTCGATTTTCTTCCATTTCTGTCAAAAGATGTTACCGCTGACCTTTGAACTCAGTTTAGTCAGACCTCAATATTTCCCTTTAACACACCCTTCAGGGTGCATTTATGATCGGATCACTTTGAAACTTGGTATGTGTGTTTGGGGTCACCTCCAGATGTGAGCTATTTTTCATTTCCACAAAAAGTTATTGTCGTTATCACCAACCTTTGAACTTACTGCATCTGTGCATCAACTTATCCCTTTTGCACTCTCTGCAGGGTATATTTATGGATTTCCATAAAAACAAACCCCCAAAAAACCATTGCCACAAAGCAATGACCTTCTACTTAGTGTTTTTGTGCATTAACATCTTCCTTTGGCATGCCTCAGAGGGCACATTCATTATCAGGTTGTTTTGAAACTTTGTATGCTTATGCAGGGTGACAAAGATAGGAGCTATTGATTTTCTTTTCATTTCCATCAAAAACTGTTGCTGTTAGCAACAATCTTTGAATTTATTGCATTTGTGCATCAACATTCTTTGACATGGCCTACAGGCCACATTTATCATAGGATTGTTTTTGAACTTGGTGTGCTCATTAGTCAAAAACTCTAGATAAGAGCTGTTGATAAACATTCATTTCTGTGAAAAAAGTTTCCATTTACAATAACCTCTGAACATACTGCATTTGTGTATCAACATTCTTCCTTTAGCCAGTCTTACAGTTTACATTTAAAAATGCATGGATTACTCTGACGTTGTGCACACACAATGCTGTTATGTTGAAATTTCATCAAATAACATTGGTACCAATGATCTTCAATTTTGCCATTTCATTTATAACTTACCAAGTTCAAGTTTGTCAAGTTGAGCTACAGTGTCATTGACACTTTCATTTTGTTGAAACAGAATTCATAAATGTGTGCATTTTCAAGAAAATCTTCTTTGAAACTACAAGGCCAAATGGTTTGAAAACTTAATGTGACTGATGACTTTAACCCCCTCTACCAATGATCCATATTTAATCTTCATCGGGTTGCAATTATGGCTGCAATTGTGGCTTATAGTTACTATAGAAACCCTATAGGAAATCACATTTTCATCATCTTCACTGAAAGTACTGAGCCAATGTGAACCAGACGTGACAGGCATTATCTATGAGAGGTTCTCTACAACTAATACTCATTTTATTCCTGTTGGGTGAAAAACGTGGCTGCCAGAAGCATTCTTTGATTCTGATTGGTCAGTTTTGAAAACTCTTCTCCTCTGAAACCACAGGGCCAAAGGTTTGAAACTTTGCATGGTTGATAACTGGGACACCCTCCACCAATGTTCCTCATTTAATATTGATCGTACTGCAAACACAGCCACAATTGGGGTTTATAGTTACTTTCAAAAAACCCTATGGGAAATCACATTTTCATCTTGTCTCTGGAACTACTGAGCTGACGTGAACCAAAACTTGGCAAGAATGGTCTATAGGAGGCCCTCTACAAATGATCCTCTTTTTGTTCCCGTTGGTTGGAAAATATGGCCACCAGAGACATTCTATGATTCTGTTTGATGGATTCAAATGTTTTGAAACTTTGCATGGTTGATAACTGGGACACCCTCCACCAACGTTCCTCATTTTAATGTTGATCATATTGCAAACATGGCCACAATTGCGGTTTATAGTTACTATAGAAAAACCCTATGGGAAATCACATTTTCATCTTCTCTCTGGAACTACTGAGCTGACGTGAACCAAAACTTGGCAAGAATGGTCTATAGGAGGCCCTCTACAAATGATCCTCTTTTTTGTTCCCGTTGGATGGAAAATATGGCCACCAAAGACATTCTATGATTTTGTTTGATGGATTCAAATGTTTTGAAACTTCACGTGATTGAAGACTGGGACACCTTCTACCAATGATCCTCATGTAATGTTGATGTAATGTTGCAAACATGGCCACAATTGCAGCTCATAATTGCCATGGAAAGCCTATGGGAAATCACATTTTTATATGTAGTTCCAGGTGAGCGATTACAGGCTCTGTAGAGCCTCTAGTCTGCCTTCTTCAGATCAAAGCTATTCAAACTTAGTGGAAATTATTTGTGGGGAATACACTTCCAAGTTTGTTTGATAGAAGTTGCTAAACCTGATGGGTTGGGGGCAGTGCTCAAAGCCCAGATGTCTTCAAATATTTTTTTAGCTCAACTTTGGCGAAGCCAAATTTTAGGTATTGACATGGCCCGTCCATCCATGGCACTGTCAATACGGCTTGGGCTAGAGGCCATATTTATGAACCGATCTTTACAAAACTTCTTGGGTACCTTTGTTATCACCGTGGGACGAGAACGAATGTTTTTGGGTCCGGTCCAAAATTCAGGATGGCCCGCTGGCAGCCATTTTGTACAAAATTAGGTGCACTCAGATTTTTGCGCAGAACTTTCATATGAAAGCTCTGATTTGAATAATTTTTTTTTTTGGACGAATGTTTAGTACCATGGGATACATCACATATAATACAGGTTTTTTTCTCGTGTGTAAATTATGCAAATTAGACTAACTTTGATTTATTTAGTGTTACTTTCAGCACTGTAAGTACAAATGCCAATACGGCTCCGGCTAGAGACCGTATTTATGAACCGATCTTTACGAAACTTCTTGGGTACCTTTGTTATCACCGTGGGACAAGAATGAGTGTTTTTGGGTCCGGTCTGAAATTCAAGATGGCCACTGGCAGCCATTTTGTACAAAATTAGGTGCAATCAGATTTTTGCGCAGAATTTCCACGTGAAAGCACTGATTTGAATAATTGTCTCCCGCTTTTTGAAAAAAATGGGAGATATTAAATTCGGGGTGTCCTTCCATCCTTCCATGTTTTTCGTTTCCAGACTCTGACTTTCCTAACAGTGGTGTCCGGATTTCGATGAAATTTGGGTAGTAGATCACTTTCATTAATTGTGGGTCCAAGTTCGAATATGGGCATTTTCTAATTTTTAATACTTAATTAAGTTGCTGAAATTTAATTGGCTGACGGTTTCCAGACTCTGACTTTCCTTAAACTCAACTAATTTCGATGAAATTTCATATATGGATTATTTTTATCAATACCTAGGCCAAGTCCGAATGTGGGAAATTTTGTACCGAAAATCTGTCTGTCTGTGTCTGTCCGTCTGACCCGTGCGTCAACACACCTAGGACTAAAAGCCGTATTTATGAATCGATCTTCACGAAACTTCTTGGGTATCTTTGTTATCATTGTGAGACCAGAATATGTGTTTTGGGGTGTGCTCCAAAATTCAAGATGGCCGCCAGTGGCCATTTTCTTCCGGAATTGGGTGTAATCCGTTTTTTGTAGAGAACTTCTATATGAAAGTTCGAATTTGAATAAATTTTTGTATGAATGTTTAGTAACATGCAATACGTCACATATAGTACGGGTTTTGTTCTCGTGCAAATATTATGCAAATTAGGGAAACCTTGATTTATTCAGTGCTACTACTAATACACTGTAAGTGCACACCTTCAGTGTTTTTCGTTTCCAGACTCTAACTTTCCTTACAGTCAGTCGATTTTGATGAAATTTGGGTAGTAGATCACTTTCATCAATTGTGGGTCCAAGTTCAAACATGGGCATTTTCCGTGCATATTTAATTAGGTTGCTTAAATTTGATTGGCTGATGGTTTCCAGGCTCAAACTTTCCTTAGAGTCAACCGATGTCAATGAAATTTCATATATGGATTACTTTTATCAATACCTAGGTCAAGTTCGAATGTGGGAAATTTTGTACCGAAAATCTGTCTGTCTGCCTCTCCATCTGCCCATGCATCAACGCACCTCGGACTAAAAGTCATATTTATGAACCGATCTTCACGAAACTTCTTGTGTATCTTTGTTATCATTGTGAGACCAGAATATGTCTTTTGGGGTTTGGTCCGAAATTCAAGATGGCCACCAGTGGCCATTTTGTTCCGAAATTGGGTGTTATCAGTTTTTTGTACAGAACTTCTATATGAAAGTTCGGATTTGAATAAATTTTTGTTTGAATGTTTAGTAACATGGAATACATCACATATAATACAGGTTTTTTCTCGTGCAGAAATTTTGCAAATTAGATGAACTTTGATTTATTCAGTGCTTCTACTAATACACAGTAAGTGCACATGTCAATATGGCTTGGACTAGAGTCTGTATTTATGAACCGATCTTCACAAAACATCTTGGGTACCTTTGTTATCACCTTGGGACAGGAACGAGTGTTTTGGGGTTATCACTGTGCTCTGAGAACATATTTTTGGGTTCAGTCAGACCCACTCTGGGACTCACAGATTTCTTTTCTAGTTTAGCATCTAACTGTCGGCCACCTTTACAATACTTTACCTATACATTTGATTCAGGCTACGGTCAGCATTTATGTACAGACCATTACAATACTTTATATGTACCTTTGTTATCAGGTCATTACGTAGATGTTTGTCATTGCTGTGTCACATACTATATATGTACATGTCTTAAACAAGTTGAGCTACAGTGTCATTGACACTTTCATTCTCATAAACTGTCAATCACAATACTTTGAAATGTGGTATGGAACCTCATTATGTGCTCAAGATTCAAGTTTGTTGAAACAAAATTTCTCAGACAACATTTGGTTTTATTTTGGGAGGGTCAATCTTTTGGACCCAGCCCAAAATTTCTATTTTCTGAACCAGTTGGCCAATTTGAACATGGTAACATTGGTATGCAGTAGTATCAAGTAGCATGTACTTGAAAACCTTTTCACACCTCTGTGAGAACCCTAGGAGCAAAAAATAGAAAAAATACAATGCCCATATTTCCCAAACAGCATGGAATAGAATTTTGTTATATGGCATGTAGAAGTAATTCTTTGGTTTCCACTGATTTGCTGCAGTCCTCTAATGAGGAAGTCTGCATGCACCCTGTCACCCACCTAGTTACCCCCCTCCCCATTGCATCCCCCTCCACTGTCCCTTCTATGCTTCTAGCATTTTTTTTGTTATTTTCCCCACTGGTGCCTTCTCAATCTCCCTGTGATATTGACCCTTTCCCTCATATCATACCTCATCCACTTATCTCTCTTCTTTCCATCCCATTTTGCCATTAAATTTTCAAGAAATCTTATATGCTTCTAAACAAATATTTCAGGCTTTCTAGTTTTTATTCCCGTTGGTTGGAAAATATGGCCACCAGACACATTCTCTGATACTGATTGATGGATTTTGCAAAAATCTTCCCTCCTGAAACTACAAAGTCAAATGTTTTGAAACTTCACATGATTGAGGACTGGGACACCTTCTACCAAGGATCCTCATGTAATGTTGATGTAATGTTGCAAACATGGCCACAATTGCAGCTCGTAGTTACCATGGAAAGCCTATGGGAAATCACATTTTTATATGTAGTTCCAGGTGAGCGATTACAGGCTCTTTAGAGCCTCTAATTAGCTCACCTTGACAAAGTCAAGATGAGCTCATCTAATTGCTCTCTGTCTGTCGTTTGTCCATCGTCCATCAACACTATGTTTTGGACTCCTCTAAACCACTGGGCCAATTCAAGTGAAAGTTTGTATGAATGATGGTCCTGAAGGGGCATTGCATTTTTGTTCAACTCAACATGCCCAACCCCATAGGGAGTGGTGGGGGAAAATGCTGCAAAATATTTTTAAGATGTTCTCATGAACCAGTGGGCACAATGACTTGATATTTGGTATGGAGCATCCTTTTGAGGTGTTCAAATAAAGTTCGTGGAGCAATATTTGCCTTTGTAATGGGTGGGGCAAATTTTTAGCCCTGCCCCCAATTTGTTTTTTGTTTTTTTTCTTTTCAATTTTTTTATTCAGAAAAAAAGTGATAAACATAAATACATACATATAGTCTGACTGTACATTAAATTCCATTTTATACAGAATATAATATATAACCTTTTCTAATCTAGGTGTAATCAATTCACAGAAGTAACGCTGTTATTGTACCCCCCGCAAACAAAGTTTGGGGGGTATATAGGAATCACCCCGTCCATCCGTCCATTTGTCTGTCCGTCTGTCCATCCTTGTAAGCGCAACTCCTCCTAAACCGTTTGAAGAATTTTCATGAAACTTTACACAGTGAAAGAACTCCATATGAAAATGTGCATGAAGCAATATAATTCCGTTCTGACATTTCCAAGGGGAGATAATCTAACTTAGACCGTCTGTCCATCCTTGTAAGCGCAACTCCTCCTAAACCGTTTGAAGAATTTTCATGAAACTTTACACAGTGGAAGAACTCCATATGAAGATGTGCATGAAGCAATATAATTCCATTCTGACATTTCCAAGGGGAGATAATCTAACTTAGACCGTCTGTCCATCTTTGTAAGCGCAACTCCTCCTAAACCGTATGAAGAATTTTCATGAAAATTTACACAATGGAAGAACTCCATATGAAGATGTGCATGAAGCAATATAATTCCGTTCTGACATTTCCAAGGGGAGATAATCTAACTTATACATTTCAGGCGTGGGTTGGGGGGGGGGGGGTTCACTTTGTGAGTTTGCTCACAGTACCTCTAGTTGTTTTGTCCGAATTTTGTTGCATGGAGCCTTTTCATGAGAAAAAGAAGAAAAAAAAATGAAAAATGAAAAATAAATAAAAAGAATCCAGGGCTGTTGTCCAGGAGATGTGTGGTGTTAAGTCGGTGGATAAAATACGGCTTTTAAAGATTCCCATCTAGTATTTAATATCTCAGTTGTTTTGTTAGAATACAGGTGACAGGAGTATAGCTCAAGGTCACAGTATTGACGGAGCATTTTGACGAATCCGTGGAAGCTGTGTTGACATTTTCTCACTTTGCAAGAATAAATGAATTTTTTAAATATAAGAACTTCTAGGGTGAGGGTATATTCATGCAGACTGGAATTATTATTATTATTATTCGCTCACCTGGCCTAAAAGGCCATGTGAACTTTTCAGAACACTTGGCGTCCGGCGTCCATAAACTTTTCACATCTTTATCTTCTTTTCTGTAACTGCTGAGCCAGTGTGAACCAAACTTGGCAGGAATGGTGTATGTGAGGTCCTCTACAAACGATCCTCTTTTTGTTCCCGTCGGATGAAAAATATTGCTTCCAGAGGCATTCTTTGATTCTGGTTGGTGGATTTTCAAAAATCTTTTCCTCTGAAACCACCAGGCTAAATGTTTTGAAACTTCACATAAATGATGACTGGGACCCCCTCAACCAACGATCCTCATTTAATGTTGATCGGTTTACAAACATGGCCACAATTGTGGCTTACACTTATTATAGAAACCCTATGAGAAATCACATTTTGATCTTTTCTGAAACTACTGAGCTGACATGAACCAAACCTGGCAGGGATAGTCTATGGGAGGTCCTCTACAAACGATCCTCATTTTGTTCCCATGGGTTTGAAAACATGGCCACCAGAGGCATTCTTTGATTCTGATTGATGGATTTTGAAAAATCTTCTCCTCTGAAACCACAGGGCCAGATGTTTTTGAACTTTGCATGGTTGATGACTGGGATCCCCTCTACCAATGCTCCTCATTTAATGTTGATGGGGTTGCAAACATGGCTTCAATTGTGGCTTATAGTGACTATAGAAACCCTGTGGGAAATCACATTTTCATTTTCTTCTCTGGTACTACTGAGCCAACGTAAACCAAACTTGGCAGGAATGGTCTATGGGAGGTCCTCTTCAAACGATCCTCATTTTGTTCCCATGGGTTTGAAAACATGGCCACCCGAGGCATTCTTTGATTCTGGTTGGTAGATTTTCAAAAATCTTCCCCTCTGAAACTGCTAGGCCAAACGTTTTGATACTTCACATAAATAATGACTGGGACCCCCTCTACCAACGATCCTTATTTAATGTTGATCGGGTTGTAAACATGGCCGTAATTGTGGCGTATAGTTACTATAGAAACCCTATGGGAAATCACATTTTCATTTTGTTCTCTGGAACTACTGTGCCAACATGAACCAAACCTGGCAGGGATAGTCTATGGAAGGTCTTCTACAAATGCTCCTCATTTTTGTTACTGTGCATTGAAAATATGGCTGCCAGATGCATTTTTTGATTCTGATTGGTGGATTTTGAAATAAAATGTTGTGTTTCCTGTAACCCTTTACCTGTCCAAAGCTATTTGAAAGAGAGCACTGTCTGAAAAAATTGTAATTTTCAAAATATTCTTTAACCTCCTTTTAACCTTCTTTTACTGATTTTTTTTTTTAAACAGAATTCATAAATGTGTGGATTTTCTTCTTTGAAACTTCAAGGCCAAATGTTTTGAAACTTCATGTGACTGATAACTGGAACACCCTTATCCAACGATTCTCATTTAATGTTGATCGGGTTGCAAACATGGCTGCAATTGTGGCTTATAGTTACTATAGAAACCTATGGGAAATCACATTTTCATCTTCTCTGGAACTACAAAGTCGACGTGAACCAAACCTGACAGGGATAGTCTATGGAAGTTCTTCTACAGATGCTCCTCATTTTTGTTACTGTACATCGAAAAACATGGCTCCCAGAAGCATTTTTTGATTCTGATTGGTGGGTTTTGAAAAATCTTCTCCTCTGAAACCACAGGGTCAAATGTTTTGAAACTTTGCATGGTTGATGACTGGGACCTCCTCTACCAGCGATTCTCATTTAATGTTGATCGTGTTGCAAACATGGCCACATTTGTGGCTTATAGTTACTGTAGAAACCCAATGGGAAATCATATTTTCATCTTCTTCTCTGGAACTACTGAGCCGACATGAGTCAAACTTCGCTGGAATGGTCTATAGGAGGCCCTCTACAAACGATCCTTCTCTTTGTTCCTGTTGGTTGGAAAATATGGCCACCAGACACATTCTCTGATTCTGATTGATGGATTTTGCAAAAATCTTCCCTCCTGAAACTACAAAGTCAAATGTTTTGAAACTTCACATGATTGAGGACTGGGCCACCTTCTACTTACGATCCTCATGTAATGTTGATGTAATGTTGCAAACATGGCCACAGTTGCAGCTCGTAGTTACCATGGAAAGCCTATGGGAAATCACATTTTTATATGTAGTTCTGTCAGGTGAGCGATTATAGACTCTTAAGAGCCTCTAGTTCTAATTTAAGGGCAGGTTTATTTATTTACCAAGAGCTTGGATCATACATGACAAGACTATTTTTCCTGACGGAAAATCCTTTTGCAGTGGATAAACAGTTATGTAATTCATTCCAATAAATTCCTGTTAACATATATTTCAAACACAGAAAGAGAAAGTGTTATCTGAGAATATCAGAGAAAGTGTTGTTTGAGAATATCAGAAAGAGTTGTCTGAGAATATCCGAGGAAGAGATGTCTGAGAATATCTGAGAAAGTGTTGTCTGAAAATATCCGAGAAAGTGTTGTCTGAGAATATCAGAGAAAGTGTTGTCTGAGAATATCTGAGAAAGTATTGTCTGAGAATATCTGAGAAAGTGTTGTCTGAGAATATCTGAGAAAGTGTTGTCTGAGAATATCAGAGAAAGTGTTGTCTGAGAATATCTGAGAAAGTGTTGTCTGAGAATATCTGAGAAAGTGTTGTCTGAGAATATCTGAGAAAGTGTTGTCTGAGAATATCTGAGAAAGTGTTGTCTGAGAATATCCGAGAAAGTGTTGTCTGAGAATATCTGAGGTGTTGTCTGAGAAAATTGGAGAAAGTGTTGTCTGAGAATATCAGAGAAAGTGTTGTCTGAAAATATCCGAGAAAGTGTTGTCTGAGAATATCTAAGAAAGTGTTGTCTGAAAATATCAGAAAGAGTTGTCTGAGAATATCCGAGGAAGAGTTGTCTGAGAATATATGAGAAAGTGTTGTCTGAAAACATCTGAGAAAGTGTTGTCTGAGAATATCAGAGAAAGTGTTGTCTGAGAATATCTGAGAAAGAGTTGTCTGAGAATATCTGAGAAAGTGTTGTCTAAGAATATCTGAGAAAGTGTTGACTGAAAATATCAGAGTAAGTGTTGTCTGAGAATATCTGAGAAAGAGTTGTCTGAGAATATAATCTGTCCTCTCTTGGCAGCTGTACAATTTGGATAGTTTAATCTACTACACTTAATAGATATATCATTCAGATTTAGACTAGTTTCCAACACATCTGCAGATTTAGACTAGTTTCCAAATCATCTGCAGATTTAGACTAGTTTCCAAGTCATCTCCAGATTTAGACTAGTTTCCAAGTCACCTCCAGATTTAGACTAGTTTCCAACTCATCTCCAGATTTAGACTAGTTTCCAACTCATGTCCAGATTTAGACTAGTTTCCAACACATCTCCAGATTTAGACTAGTTTCCAACACATCTCCAGATTTAGACTAGTTTCCAAGTCATTTCCTGATTTAGGCTAGTTTCCAAGTCATCTCCAGATTTAGACTAGTTTCCAACACATCTCCAGATTTAGACTAGTTTCCAACTCATCTCCAGATTTAGACTAGTTTCCAAGTCATCTCCAGATTTAGACTAGTTTCCAACTCATCTCCAGTCCAGATTTAGACTAGTTTCCAAGTCATCTCCAATAGTTTTCACAGGATTTACCTTTTTAGCTCACCTGGCCCAAAGGCCATATGGGCTATTGCCATCACTTGGCATCTGTCATCGACTATAAACTTTTCTCATTTGTATCCTCTTGTTTGGAACTAGTGTGCCGATGTGAACCAAACTTGGCAGGAATGGTCTTTGGGAGGTCCTCTACAAATGATCCTCACTTTGTTCATTTCGGATGAAAAACATAGCCGCTAGAGGTATTCTTTGATTGTGATTGGTGTATTTTCAAAAATCTTCTCAGAAAACTGCAGTGTCAAATGTTTTGAAACTTCACATCATTGATGACTGGAACACCCTCTACCAACGATCCTCATTTATTGTTGATCGGGTTACAGACATGGCCATAATTGTTGCTTATAGTTACCATTTAAACACTATGGGAAATCACATTTTCATCTTCTTGTCCAGTGTGAACCAAACTTGGCACAAATAATGTATGGAAAGTCCTCTGAAAACAATCATCATTCTGTTTCTCGCAGATGAAGGAGCATGGCAGCCAGCTGCATTCTTTGATTTTGATTAGAATAAATGTGGGATATGTAGTTATGCCAGGTTAGAAATTACAGGCTCTTTAGAGCCGCTTGTTTCCTTATTCTTCCTCTTTTACCTCCTGTTGATAATTTAAAGGGACTTACAGTGTGGTGGTGGGGGGGGGGGGGGGGTTCTCATGAACTACTGACTTAAATGATTTGATATTCTGTATAAAGCCTTCTTTGACATACAGTTTTGACAGAAACAACAAGCATTTTATGAGTCTGAAAACGAAACCTTAAATTAAAATACTTGTTAATCATGTTATTGACACTACACTATCATCACCGTTATGTTTGTATACAAAATGTATGAGAGCTTTTATATGGCAGTATCTCCACTCATTGAGATATGTCAATAGAAACAAGAGCTTAGCTCTTATAAAGCAGTATCTCCACTCATTGAGATATGTCAATAGAAACAAGAGCTTAGCTCTTATATGGCAGTATCTCCACTCATTGAGATATGTCAATAGAAACAAGAGCTTAGCTCTTATAAAGCAGTATCTCCACTCATTGAGATATGTCAATAGAAACAAGAGCTTAGCTCTTATATGGCAGTATCTCCACTCATTGAGATATGTCAATAGAAACAAGAGCTTAGCTCTTATAAGGCAGTATCTCCACTCATTGAGATATGTCAGTAGAAACAAGAGCTTAGCTCTTATATGGCAGTATCTCCACTCATTGAGATATGTCAATAGAAACAAGAGCTTAGCTCTTATAAGGCAGTATCTCCACTCATTGAGATATGTCAATAGAAACAAGAGCTTAGCTTTTATATGGCAGTATCTCCACTCATTGAGATATGTCAATAGAAACAAGAGCTTAGCTCTTTTTAGGCAGTATCTCCACTCATTGAGATATGTCAATAGAAACAAGAGCTTAGCTCTTATAAGGCAGTATCTCCACTCATTGAGATATGTCAATAGAAACAAGAGCTTAGCTCTTATATGGCAGTATCTCCACTCATTGAGATATGTCAATAGAAACAAGAGCTTAGCTCTTATAATGCAGTATCTCTACTCATTGAGCTTAGCTCTTATAAGGCAGTATCTCCACTCATTGAAATATGTCAATAGAAACAAGAGCTTAGCTCTTATAAGGCAGTATCTCCACTCATTGAGATATGTGAATAGAAACAAGAGCTTAGCTCTTATAAGGCAGTATCTCCACTCATTGAGATATGTCAATAGAAACAAGAGCTTAGCCCTTATATTGCAGTATCTCCACTCATTGAGATATGTCAATAGAAACAAGAGCTTAGCTCTTATAAGGCAGTATCTCCACTCATTGACATATGTCAATAGAAACAAGAGCTTAGCTCTTATGAGGCAGTATCTCCACTCATTGACATATGTAAATAGAAACAAGAGCTTAGCTCTTATAAGGCAGTATCTCCACTCATTGACATATGTCAATAGAAACAAGAGCTTAGCTCTTATAAGGCAGTATCTCCACTCATTGACATATGTCAATAGAAACAACAGCTTAGCTCTTGATACAATTTTTTTTACCTGAGGATAATTCTGATAAAAATATGTATCATGTCTTCTCTCACTCCCTCCTCTCACCCCCTCCAAAAAGATTTTTGTCTCTGTATTAGCATCCACTACATTGAATTTATTATTATTAAATTAATTTCTTCTTTGGAAATATTTTGATGAGGTAAAACAAGATATAAGTACTTTTTTTCCAGAATCATGTCAAAAGTGGGGTGTTTTTTTATTGGTTAGAGTATTGGACTCAAAAGGTTGCATGAATCTTTGCGTGAATTGATTCTTGTCAAAATATAAGCCCTGGTGTTACAGTGTTCTAAGCATGTTTAGGGTAATCATGTCTTCAACCAATGCTAACCCTGCTTGTGTCTGGTTAGTAAGTTGGAGAGCCTGATAGTTATTTATTGGTGCTTGGTGGTACCCTCTGGGTTCAAGGGCTTCCACCAACCATAAAACAGTCCAACTCAATAATGACTCTGGCTGTTGAAAGTTTCATTAAACCCCCAAAATAAATAAAATTATGCCTTGGTAAGCTGTTTGTGAATATTTTGAGAACTCTGGTATCACAATTTGCTCCTCATATATGCAATCTTTCAACTTGATTTGCCAGTTTGATTTACTGTAATATGCATGTTAGTAACCTGAACCGTATCATGTATTTCTAAAACTCTACTTAAAAGTATTATCTTACGATATCAAATTATATTTATCTTATTTGTGTTGATACATTTATCTTATATCAAATTACATTTACCTTGTGTTGACAAATAGATTTATGATATTTAATTACATTTATCTTGTGTTGACAAATAGATTTATGATATTTAATTACATTTATCTTGTGTTGACAAATAGATTTATGATATTTAATTACATTTATCTTGTGTTGACAAATAGATTTATGATATTTAATTACATTTATCTTGTGTTGACAAATAGATTTATGATATTTAATTACATTTATCTTGTGTTGACAAATAGATTTATGATATTTAATTACATTTATCTTGTGTTGACAAATAGATTTATGATATTTAATTACATTTATCTTGTGCTGACAAATAGATTTATGATATTTAATTACATTTATCTTGTGTTGACAAATAGATTTATCATATTTAATTACATTTATCTTACTTTTGTTGATGATAGATTTGTCCATTTGATTAGAACAATATTGTGTATGACAATCCTATTCAGAAAAATCTGTTTGCATTTGAACCCTGGAAAGTGTGCAGTGCTTGTTTACCCTGGTAAAGAAGTTCTATATGTTTATACTGTACCAATGACCCAGACTTAGCTGGTGCTAACTCCAACAAAACCAGGGCCAAACACAAATTTTGCCCCCGAATCCCCAAAATTTGCATCCAAAACAAAAAGAAATCATGTCCTAAAGGACCTCCATACTACGCCTCTACTGCGCATGCGCAGTGACGCAGTCGTCCCGAAATTGGCGCCAATTATCATTCTCTGTTTGGCCCTTCATCAGTCAACATCTCACTGATCTTTGTGCTTGTAAATCTCAGTTTAAAGGATGCCAGACACGTAATTTTTGGAGAAAATGTGATTCTAAGGAGGATAGAAGGAGGAGAGGAAAAAGAAGTGGCAAAAAATAATCAGGGCTGTACTTAAAATTTTTTTGATGAAATTATGTTAAGTTGCCTATTTTCGAGGCATGGGCCTCTTGTTGTCATTCTTGCTAATTGTTGCACTGCTTATTCAGTGTTTCCTCTCCCCTAGCCTTCTAAAGTCCCCCCTTGCAATTCTCCCATGCTTTTGGCATATTTTTGAGAAATTTCATTTCTAAAATTTCCTGGGAGAGTTGCTTGGTTACAGAATGTTTTCTGTTATTTTCCCCATAGTTACGTTTTCACCCATGGGTGTATAACGTTTGTGTTCTGCATCTTCCATCTGATGTTCTACAGATTCTCCCCTGGGAGTCTCTGTTTTGCATCAGATAGAGTGTAATTGATGACTGATTCCGGGCCAGTTTTTTCAGTGCCTGGAGTCATGTTTTCTACTGTGTTTACACTGTTTGTTTTCATTGGCAACAGCCTTTTTTGAGGGGGGCTGTTTGCCTTTGTAGTTGTTTATCTCATTATAAGATACATTTATATTATCCGAAAGTGTCTCATTAATTATTTTATATAAATTTAAAATTTTTGACCACACTTTGCCATCGGATCCATCGGGGCTCAACGTTACTTTTCAGCAACTTGGGCTTCTCTGAAAAAATATTTTTTCAAAATTATTTTGTTTTGCAATTGTTTTTTCATTTATTAATGGATCATGTTATTATGTATCTTTGTGTCAGGGGTTTTAGCGAGTAACTAGGACTTATTGTTGTTCTTTCACAATGAAGGGACATTGTTCAAATTGTAATAGGAAGAAATCTTCCTCTGACTTTCATGATCATTGTATTAATTGTAGTCAGTGTTCTCGCATTAATCCCTGTCCTATATGTGAACATTGGGATGAGAAACATTGGAAACGTGTGTCACGATATGTTGTTTCTGGAGAAAGAGTGATGCCGGCTCTTTCTCCACAAGGTCACTCTACTCTCTCAGTTTCTATTTCAGAGGAACCAGAACAGGGTGATGTTTCCATGTTATCTTCTTCAAGTGTGCGTCCGTCGTCACAAATGAATTCAGAGCTAGCGGCAAAAGTGCTCATGGAGATTAGACAAATGTCGTCCGCTAGCTCGCCCGGTGTAGCGTCCATTCACCGAATGGTTCGGCAGCCGGGTTCGTCCGATGCGGTCCAAGAGGAAATTTTGGGTGATGCGAGCACTATAAACATAATAGATGCACACCCAGTGACGGCGGATAGTAAGCGAGAACGGAGGAAGCCTTTTAGTCCGGTTCCTAGCTCGTCCAGGTCCAGCCGGGCCGCGAGCGAGAGAGGTCCCTCTCTCGTACAACAACATCTGGGACCAGATGTTGTGGTACAAAATGTGTCTTTAGCGGAGCATACGTCCGTCGCTCGGGACGCTCCGTTGTATACGCAGTCCGCAGAGACTGTTAAGGCTTCCTCTTCTCGTCAGCGCACACGACCGCACCTTGGCTGCGTGACCGCCGATATTTTACCAGCTTCGCGGATGAAGGATTCTTCGGCGACCAGGTCACACCATCCGGCAGCCAGGGATTCGAGACCGATGGACTCCGGACGTTCGCATAGGAAAAGTATGCGGGAGCCATCTGATGCGGAGCTGCCCTCGGCGAAGCAGCGAAAGACTGCGCCTCCGCAGGTCTCGACGTCGGACATTCTTGTGCAGATAGCACAGCTTATCGCAGCATCCCAGCAGCCGACAGAAACGGTGTCGGATCGAGAATTATCCGACGGTGCTGGGTCGGTACGCTCCGCCGAAGCATCAGGGGCGGACGACCGGGAACATCGGGAGGTCCGACCGGATGGTGAAAGGGATACGGATGACTTGGAGCTATCCCTTTCGGAACAACATAAAGCTGCCGTGGACTTCATCCGGCACTTTCTCCCTCAAGTTGTTCCGTCGGGCCAGACTGCTGCGCTTCCGGACAAGAGAATTATAGCGTCATTGGACTCTGAATTTTTTGAGCGGTTCAGGGACATCGCTCCCGAGTTTCCGTCGCAGTCCAATAATGTTGCAAGAACATTTGAATTATTGAACGACGCTATATTTAAACTTGCTTCCAGGACAGGGAAAGCAGGTTTCTTGTCCGCTAATACTCTCAACCTGCCTTTCATTAATGCAAGGAATAAATTCGATACGGCAGGACAGGGTATACCGAGAGTTCCTCTGCGTATGGACGACGAGGCGGAAGACTTAGAGCTATCATTACCGTCGTCAGCTTCTATTCCAACCGCGGTGTTGGAAACAGCTATTGCGTCTAACAGAGCCAATTTAGATGCCTTATCTTACGCAGATCACCTTACTAAGGCGTTATCACTGCGCCTTCAAGGGAAGAGTTTCAGGATATACAATCCTCTTTAAGACTTCTTTCAAGGGCAGTAGCTTATTCCATGTGTAACTCCGCCCTTTCAGTGGCAAATCTGGAGTTGGTTAGACGTGACGCAGCCCTAGCTACATCCACACTAGTGGATTCTAAGGTGAAGAACTCTCTTAGAGTCGCTTCGGTCTCAGGAGAACTTCTCTTTGACGGCAAGCTTTCCGCTATTTATGATAAAATTAAAAAGAAAGCTAATGATTCTCTGTTGTTCAGATCGGCTCCTAAAAAGTCGGATACAGCAGACACGAATAAGACAGGCACTTCTGGGTCTAATGCGCCCAAGAGAGGTTCCTATAGAGGTTCCGGTGCGTCCTCTTGGTCTTATTCGAGAGACCGTCAGGATAGCGACTCTCGTTCGGGACGTCCTTCAGGCCGAGACAATCGGTCGGACGCCCCGAGGTCGACGAGGCGAGGTGCGGGTCGTGGAAGACGTGGTTTCTCCTACCGCAGGCCTCGCAGGTCCAGGAGGTGATGGCTTAAACCTCTATCGCATTCCGGTTGGCGGAAGGTTGTCGAGTTTTTCACAAGAGTGGGCGTCGATTACGGACGACCCTTGGGTGAGAGGAGTGACTTCGGAAGGTCTAAAGATATCCTTCAAACGAAAGCCTCCATTAACTCGAAGTCCAAAGTGGACTCATCTTCCGTCAAATCCACAGAAAAGAGACGCTCTGTTATCAGAGGTGCAGTCTCTTTTAATGAAGAACGCGGTAGAGGTCGTAGAAAACCAGGAATCTCTGGGATTCTACAGCCATCTGTTTCTGGTTCCGAAACCAGACGGCTCGTTCCGTCCAGTCATAGATTTGAGCTGGATAAACAAGCTGATCGTCGCTCCGAAGTTTTATATGGAGACGATTCGATCGGTCAGAGCGAGTATTCGGGTGAACGATTATGCAACGAGCATAGATCTCAAAGATGCGTACTTTCACGTCATGGTACATCCGACATTCCGAAAGTATCTACGCTTCGCAGTCCTAGGAGTGGTGTATCAATTCCGGGCGATGTGCTTCGGATTGAATCTAGCACCCTGGGCTTTCACTCGGGTAATGAACTCGGTAATGATCTACTTCCGAGCTCATTCGTCTGCGGTAACGTCGGCCTACCTGGACGACATTCTTCAGAGGTACGGCAACGAGTTAACGCTTCAGAACGATGTTCAGAATCTTCTTCTATTGCTCCGACGTCTCGGTTTTATAGTAAACGAGGAGAAGTCGGATCTGGTGCCGTCCAAGTCATTCACTCATCTGGGAATGAGCTTCGAGACGCACAACAATCTCGTTCGTCTGCCGTTAACCAGAGCGAAATTAGTCAGTTGTTACGCTCGCTATTGTCTGCACGCAGACAAAGTCACGGCGAGAGAATTTATGAGACTGATAGGTCTGTGCGGAGCCGCCGCGGATCTCATTCCGATGGGGCGGCTACGCACACGTCCTCTTCAAATTTTCCTGACTCAGAATTGGAGTGTGAAAATTCATTCGCTCGATGTAGACGTTCTCTTGTCAGATCAAGTGAAACAAGAGATTCAGACTTGGGCAAACATTCAGTGGTTAACTCAAGGAGTTCTGCTGCAGTTGCCGGATCCGAGTTTTACCGTTATGACGGATGCCAGTCAAACAGGTTGGGGTGCATCATTAATCCCAACGGATTCGAGATGCCAGGGTCTTTGGGATCCGCAATTCCTGTGCAAGCACATAAACATCAAGGAAATGATGTCAAGTTACGTCACTGGATGGACATTATTCACGATGCTCATGTCCAAATCCTATCCGACAATACGACAGTAGTGGCGTATATACAGAATCAGGGAGGCACTCATTCAGTTCCGTTGTTCAATCTAATGGAAAGAATCCTTCTGTTTGCGTTAGAACATCACGTTCTTCTTTCGGTCCGTCACATACCGGGTCGTCTGAATGTGCTAGCAGACTCCCTTTCACGAAAGGGTCGCTTGTTGCCGTCGGAGTGGACTCTCAACAAACAAGTATTCAATCAGATTTGCTACCAATGGGAACGGCCAATGATACACTTATTTGCGACACATCTCAACAATCAGTTGCAGACGTATGTGTCTCCGTGTCCGGATCCAAGAGCATTTGCAGTAGACGCTCTGTCGATCCCTTGGGACGGAATGATAGGATATGCGTATCCTCCAGCGCCGTTAATTCAACAAGTATTGCTAAAGATAAAACAATCTCAATGCAAGATTCTGTTGGTAGCATCTCTGTCGCCACAGAGACCGTGGATAAATCTACTCAGGTGTCTGTTGTGGGACCTACCGCGGAAGCTTCCTCCACGAGAGGATCTTCTTTCGCAGGGGAAATCGCGCCAACTCCATCACAACCCGCAAGGTCTCAACCTTCACGTTTTTCCGTTGTGCGGACCTTCTTGCATGGCAAGCACTTTACAGGACGAGCAGTGGACGCGATTTCTAACTGTAGGAGGACCTCCTCTTCGCTAAACTATGCGGCTAAGTGGAAGGTTTTTCGTCGTTGGTGTAGGGATCATTCTGTAGATATATTTGATCCCTCTATACCAGACATTGCAAACTTTCTAGTATACTTGTTTGACGAAATCAAACTGCAGCCTGTTACTATAAAGGGTTATAGATCTATGTTATCTGATACCTATGCACATCATGATAGTTTACAAATTGGATCTAATGTCTCTTTATCGAAGTTGGTTAGAAACTTTTCGATAAATAGACCCAGAACTCTTAGATTAATTCCTAAGTGGAATTTAGCTTGGGTTCTCCTTAAATTGAAGGAAAAGCCATTTGAACCTCTTGGGACAGCAGATTTCAAATTCTTATCTTATAAGACAGCTTTTCTCTTAGCTTTCTCTTCTGCCAGAAGAGTCAGTGAGCTTCATGCACTATCGGTGGATGATTCTCATTATCGTAGTGTTGGGAACACTATCACCTTCACTACTAATGTGGGTTTTTTAGCTAAGAATCAGGCTCCTAATAAATATCCGGAACCTATTGTTATTAAGGCTCTTCCGTCTTCAGACGGGCGTAGGCCTTTACTCTGTCCTGTTAGAGCACTACGTATCTATAAACAGAGATCTCAGTTTATCAGAAAGGGACGGAAACGTTTCTTTCTGTCTTTGATGCCTAATAGAAAGGACATTTCAGTCCATTCTATTGCTAGATGGATTCAGTTAACTATCCGTACTGCTTATGAAGATTTATCTTCTTCTCAGCAGTCTGTGCTTAAGATTTCTGCTCATGAAGTAAGAGCTCTTTCTACTTCCTGGGCTTATGCTAATAGTGTTGCTATTACAGATTTAATGAAGGCTGCTTATTGGTCTCAGCCATCCACATTTACGAATTTTTATCTCAGAAATATTGAGTCCATTTCTGGAGACCTGCATTGTTTAGGTCCGTTATCTGTTGCTCAGAATGTCGTCCACTAAACAGTTGCAACTATAGTTATGCAGGCTTTCTGTTCCGGCAGTGACTCCGTTCTTGGCTATTTGACCCAGGGCAAGGGGAAGGGGGGGGGGGGGGGGGGGGGGCGGGTGTTCCCTTAGGTCACCTGCTTTATAGTGAAAAGCAAGGGAATGCCTCCTCCAAGTCAGTATTTCTGAGTCGCTTCCGGGATGGTTTTAAAGTGTAATATTAATGTTTAAATTCATTCATGTCTTATTTTTAAAGTGTAGCTCGGTGTGAAGCATTTGTATATGTCAAGTGTCAAACGGGCTTTAATATACAATACTCAGACACTTTTAAATGATTATAAAGAGTCTCAATTCTCTGGACTACTTTATTTATTGGCTTGCTTTAAAAATAATTAGTATAAGGGTTATACTGGATGTTAATAGAGAACATGAATGTTATTGTGCTCAATTATTAAGGGTAGTGTATCTTTCTAATTTAATATTAAATAAGAAAGATACATGTAAAGCCTAATACTCCTTTTCTCCTTAAGGGGTTACCTCTTTACTATATAGTTGAGCTTATTGGATTTTCCTCTATGTCCTAGGCCCTCCAGCCTGTTTACTATTCAGCTAAGTCTGGGTCATTGGTACAGTATAAAAATGTTAAAAAATTTATAGTAATTTAAATATTTTTTATACTTACCAATGACCCAGACAGGGATGGCCCTCCCTGGAGTTGGGAACTCTTGCCTCCCCGCTGAGTACATAGCGCTGACCAGGCACTGCCAGTAAGAATGATAATTGGCGCCAATTTCGGGACGACTGCGTCACTGCGCATGCGCAGTAGAGGCGTAGTATGGAGGTCCTTTAGGACATGATTTCTTTTTGTTTTGGATGCAAATTTTGGGGATTGGGGGGCAAAATTTGTGTTTGGCCCTGGTTTTGTTGGAGTTAGCACCAGCTAAGTCTGGGTCATTGGTAAGTATAAAAAATATATAAATTACTATAAATTTTTTAACTTTCCTGGTTATTTATTGGTGTTTTAAGACAGTTTTACGGGTAGAGGAAGCCGGAGTACCCGGAGAGAACCACTGAGCATCGACGAGCAACTGTCAGCTCCTCAACATTCTAACTCTTTCAAGCTCTGTTCAAGCAGGGTTACAGCGGTTGAACACATGTGCACCATCGATGTGCAATATGCCTTAGTACATGGCGTTATCGTGCCCCCATGTAGGCAATCGCGATAAAGTGCCTTGCCCAAGGACACAATGCAGGACTTCTCAGATGGGGATCGAACTCGGGACCTCTAGCATAGAAGTCCAACAGTCCACCACTGAGCCACAGCACTCATCTATTTTTCTGGTAAATTAGGTTCTCAGGTGGAAGTCCTCTTAATTAGGCCACTTAAGTACAAACAATTGGCTAAACTTCATTTCTTACATGTGTTGGCTTCATGATGTTGCCGTAGATGCTGAAAATGACTTCAAACACCAATAAATGAATCAGGAACACAGGTTGAAGAATTAAATTTTTTCTAATCTGCTTAACTGGTTGAGTTCTAGAAGCCACTATTAGGGCTTTCAAAAAATGAGGGTACCAGAGTAAAAGCTAATGTTTTCCTTGCTCATGTTTCATATTCAATCAAATGCAAATAATTTATTGTTTGTATAAATTTGTTTTATTTAGGACTGTTACGATTAATCGATTAGTCGATTGTTGATCGGTCACAGCGATATCGATTAGTATTTTTCATTGTCGAATAATCGGTAAATTTTATCCCTCTTTAGACGTTTAATAATTAAAAGAAAATTTTATGAAAAAACTATTGTTTCTAAAGGTAAAGAGTTAAGAACATCGATGTTAAACCCCAAGAAGCCGTTGGAAGCATTTGTCTGTCAGGTGCATTCATCAAAGCTTTGATGTTCTGAACTTTTGAACCGTCAGTGTAATAATCAAGACCGGTCGGCAGTTGCGAAGTTCGCAACTGCCGACCGGTCTTGATTATTACACTGGCGGTTCAAAAGTTCAGAACATCAAAGCTTTGAATGTATTTAAAAGGGGATCTTCTTCGTTGTTTACCGGAGGTAGGTCAACTGACTTGAACTTCATTTTTTATCGACGTCAGAGAGAGGGAGAGGGGGGTCATCTAGGTACGATTAATCGATTATGATCGATTATTTGCGACGATTAATTGATTCCTAAATTAAAAAATCGTGACAGCCCTAGTTTTATTACAAGTGATTGGAGAGTGCCTGTTTGCACTCTTCAATATTTTGTAATAAAACAAATTTTGAATAATAAATTCAGACCACCAAAATAATTTAGCCTTACAACTGTCAATTGTGGAGAAAAGAAATATAATTCCCAACATTCTAATCATGACTTTGATTTAAAGTCTTGGAACAGGTGTCCTAAAATAGGGTCATAAGGTTCCCATACCAAACCTGGAAATGCAAGTCCTGCTTGTCTATTGTGTAGCAATGCTTAATTATTGTGTTACTGGGGAAAATAGAGTCCTCTAAAGTGGGCAACATTTGTATAAATGATTGGTGAAACTTAACTTTATACTTGTATTGCCATCAGGATATAGCCAAAAGGTGTTGAAAGTAACATTAAACACAAATTAATTAACATTGAATCATTGAAGATCAAACTGGTTGTTTTGTAGTCAAGTCTTGGTGGCTTCTAAATCTCACATAATTCTAAACAGTGAACGAATGTCAAATTTAAACGGTTGAAGAAAAGATTTGTTCCACAGTATTATAATTATATCACACTCAGATAATTTTCTTTTACTAAAAAGAAAACTGTTATTTTATATATTTGTCTGCAAAACTTTGACATACTTACCTCCCCTTGCAATCACTGTGTGTTTTGTGTGTGTGCAGTATGCTAATTTTACTTTGACATACTTACCTTCCCTTGCAATCAGTGTGTGTTTTGTGTGTGTGCAGTATGCTAATTTTACTTTTGATTGTTTGCTTATTTCAGTTTCAAAGATAAATTATGGTTGTCTTATTTCTTTTTTCATTGCAGTAGAATATTTCACAATAAAAAGATGGAATTTCCCTTTTTATAACGTTAAGCTGAGCTTATCAAATCGCTCTCCATCAGTCGTCCTTCAACACTATGTTTTGAACTTCTCCAAAACTGCTGGGCCAATTCAAGCGAAAATGTGTGTCCCGAAGGAGCATTGTATTTTTGTTCAACTCAACATCCCCACCCCATAGGGAGGGGGTGGGAGAAAATGCTCATATATTTTTTTAAAATCTTCTTCTCATGAACCAGTGGGTGCAATGCCTTGATATTTGGTGTACAGCTTCCTTTTGAGGTGTAGAATCAAATTTGTTCAAACGAAGTTTGTGAAGCAATATTTGGCTTTGTAATGGGAGAGGGAAGATTTTTGGCCCTGCCCAAAATTTCTATTTTCTGAATCGATGGTCCGATTTGAACCAAATTTTGTATGTGGTATTATTGGACCATAAGAACCTGACTCATGTTGAAAAATTGTTTCCTTTGTCCCTTTGAGAACCCTAGGAGCTAACAATAGAAATATTTTCAAATGCACATATTTCCAAAACCACATGGAACAAGAACTGTTATTTGGTATGAAGTATCCTTAGGATCAGTAGAATTGAATGGTAAAAAAAAATGCTATCGGTTATGTCAGGGTGTTCTGTGGGGGTGGGGGGGCACTGAAAGAATGCCGAGTCAGCATATTTGCAAAAATTAAAAAAAAAATAGTCTCCAGACCCAATGATTAGAATCTTTTGATATTTGGTATACAGCATCCATAGGGGTTGGTAATGGGGTCTCAGATATAAGTTAGTTAAAATGAAGCCCCTTGGCTCAATAAATACAGAAGCCCAATTTTGTAACTTACAGCAGTGTGGAGAATAATCTTTAAAACCTTCTTCTTTAGATCCACCAGTCAGAATGCTTTCATATTTGGTATTTAACATCTCGGGGTGAGGGGGGGAGGGGATCAGATTTAAACTTGTTCAAATCGGGTCCCTGTGTTCATAGTTGTGCTCTCTATGGTAGCCCAAAATTTTAACTTATGAGGAAATGTCTTTAAAACCCTTCTTCTTCAGATCTACCAGTCAGAGTCATTTCATATTTGGTATACAACATCTCTATTGAGTTCAGATTGAAGTTTATTCAAATTCGGCCCCTGGGTTAATATTTGGGCTCCCTATGGCAGCCCGAATTTTAACTTAGTGCTATATGAAGAAATTTCTTGAAAAATTTTCTTCTTCAGATCCACCAGTCTGAATTCTTTCATATTTGGTATACAACATCTCTAGGGGATGATCAGATTCAAGTTTGTTCAATTTGAGTGCCTGGGTTAATATTTGGGCTCTCTATTTTTAGAGAATTTTAACTTAGTGCAATATGAGGAAATTTCTTTAAAACTCGTCTTCTTCAGATTCATCAATCCGAATGGTTTTATAACATTTTTAGGGGGGTGGGGGATCAGATTAAAGTTTGTTCAAATCAAGTGCCTGGATTAATATTTGAGCCAGAATTTTAATCTAGTGAAATATGAAGGAATTTCTTAAAAAATTATCTTTATATTCACCACTCAGAATCCTTTCATATTTGGTATACAACATATCTAGGGAGGTCAGATTCAAGTTTGTTCAAATTGGGTTAATATTTGGGCTCCTTATGGCAGCCCAAATTTCATCGTAGTGCAATATGAGGAAATTTCTTTAAAAATCATCTTCTTCAGATCACAGAATCCTTTCATATTTGGTATATATTCAACATCTCTAGTTCACTACTCAGAACTCTTAGTCCAATTTTAACAAAATTTGGTATGCAGCATAAGTGGAAAACATATATTTGATTTATATGAAAAAAATTAACCCTAGCTAACATGGGACTCACTATGTGCTAAAAATAGAAACATAATTCCAAGTTAATTTTATAAAAAGCCATGTAGCTGAAGAATTAGAAATTTTTATTAAGTACCCTCTAGAGGTGTGTAACTAAGATTAATCCACATAGGTTGTAGGGGAGCTCCACTTTTTACATTATGATTAACTGAAGAAAAGGCATGATGCTTGGACTATTTTAGTCACTCCTGAGGGGCTCAAGGATTGACAATGGATCCTATGGAGACTGATTGCTTAATGAAGATTCATTCTTGGTCTTGGTTTATATTGGGTTCTGTTCAAGGTGAGTACTTCAGGCCCTGTGGGGCTTCTTGTTTAAAAAAAAAATAGAACAAAATCTTCAGTTTTGTACTGAGAGGATTTTCACTTTTGTACAGGGAATTTTCAGTTTTGTACTGTGGATTTTCAGTTTGTACTGGGTGATTTTCAGTTTTCTACAAAAAGATTTTATTTTGTACAAGGTGATTTTCAATTTTGTACATTGCGATTTTCAATTTTGTACTGGGCATTTTCAATTTTGTACTGACGGGGGATTTTTCTCATACTTGATATTTTTAGCTTAACTTGACATAGTCAAGATAAGCTATTGCCATCACGCATGCAGAAGTCTGTGAGTCTGTTCACATTTTCCTTTAGCATGGGCTACACCCCGCAGTTCTTGTCTGATCGTCACGAAATCTCATATGCAGGTTTGGGGTCATGTCTAGATGAGAATGTCCCCTTTTGGTCATGATTGGGCAATCGGTATGGCTGCCCGAGCCCAAAACCCAAAAACCATTAGCACAGTCTACAGGTCGTATTTATGAAGGGATTTCATTGTAACTTGGTAGGATGCCTCTGTATAATGCCTAGATGAGAACGTCCCCTTTTGGGCATGATCTATCAACCGTGATGGCTGCCCAAGCCCGAAACCCAAAAACTTTTAGCACAGTCTGCAGGTCATGTTTAATATGGAGGGATTTCATTGTAACTTGATAGGATGACTCCTTATGATCTCTAGATGAGAATTTCCCCATTTGGGCGTGATCTGCCAACCGTGATGACTGCCCGAAAACCTTTAGCACAGTCTTCAGGTCACATTTATTGAGGAATTTCATTGTAACTTTGTGGGTTGACTTCATACAATGTCTAGATGAGAAAGTCACCTTTTGGTCCTGATTGGGCAACTGTGACGTCTACAGGGGCCCGAAGCCTGAAAACCTTTTAGCACAGTCCACAGGTCATATTTATGAAGGGATTTCATTGTAACTTGGTAGGATGATTCCAAATAATGTCTGGATGAAAACGTCCCATTTTGATCGTGCCTGAGCCCAAAAACCTTTAGCATAGGCAAAAGGTCATATTTATGGAAGGATTTCATTGTAACCTCTTAGGTTGACTCCAGATAATGCCTAGATGATGACATCCCCATTTGGTCGTGATTGGTCAGCTGTGATGGCTACAGGTGCCCAAAGCCCGAAAACCTTGAGCACAGTCTACAGGTCATATTTATGAAGGGATTTCTGTGTATCTTCGTAGGATCATTCCAGATGATGCCCAGATGAGATTGTCCCCTTTGGTTGCGATCATTCAACCATGATGGCTGCCCGTGCCCGAAGCCCGAAAACCTTTAGCACAGTCTACAGGTCATATTTATGAAGGGATTTCATTGTAACTTGGTAGGTTGACTTCATATAATGTCAAGATGAGAACGTCCCCTTTTGGACACGATTGGGCAACTGTGATGGCTACAGGGGCCCAAAGCCCGAAAACCTTTAGAACAGTCTACAGGTCATAATTATGAAGGGATTTGATTGTCTCTTGGTAGGATGACTCCAAATAATGTCTAGATGAGAACATCACCTTTTGGTCGCTATCATTCAGCCTTTATGGCTGCCTGAGCCCAAAGACCTTTAGCATATTCTACAGGTCGTATTTATGGAAGGATTTCATTGCAACTTGTTAGGTTGACTCCATATAATGCCTAGATGATGACATCCTCTTTTGGTCATGATTGGTCAACTGTGATGGCTACAGGTGCCCGAAGCCCGAAAATCTTGAGCACAGTCTACAGGTCATATTTATGAAGGGATTTCATTGTAACTTCGTAGGATCACTCCAAATGATGCCCAGATGAGAATTTCCCCTTTTGGTTGTGATCATTCAACCATTATGGCTGCACGAGCCCGAAGCCTGAATACCTTTAGCACAGTCTACAGGTCATATTTATGAAGGGATTTCATTGTAACTTGGTAGGTTTGACTTTTTATAATGTCTAGATGAGAACGTCCCCTTTTGGACGCGATTGGGCAACTGTGACAGCTACAGGGGCCCAAAAACCTTTAGAACAGTCTACAGGTCATAATTATGAAGGGATTTCATTGTTGCTTGAAAGGATGACTCCAAATAATGTCTAGATGAGAACATCCCCTTTTGGTCGCGATCATTCAGCCTTGATGGCTGCCCAAGCCCAAAAACCTTTAGCATAGTCTATAGGTTGTATTTATGGAAGGATTTCATTGTAACTTGTTAGGTTGCCTCCATATAATGCCTAGATGATGACATCCCCTTTTGGTCATGATTGGTCAACTGTGATGGCTACAGGTGCCAGAAGCCCAAAAATCTTGAGTATAGTCTACAGGTCATATTTATAAAGGGATTTCATTGTAACTTCGTAGGGTAGGATCACTCCAGATGATGCCCAGATGAGAATGTCCCCTTTTGGTTGCGATCGTTCAACTATGATGGCTGCCTGAGCCCAAAGCCTGAAAACCTTTAGCACAGTCTTCAGTTCATATTTATGAAGGGATTTCATTGTAACTTGGTAGGTTGACTTCATATAATGTCTAGATGAGAACAGCCCCTTTTGGACACCATTAGGCAACTGTGACTGCTACAGGGGCCTGAAGCCCGAAAACCTTCAGCACAGTCTACAGGTGATATTTATGAAGGGATTTCATTGTACCTTGGTAGGATGACCCCAAATAATGTCTAGATGAGCACGTCCCCTTTTGGTCATGATCATTCAGCCTTGATGGCTGCCCGAGCCCAAAACCTTTAGCATAGTCTATAGGTCATATTTATGGAAGGATTTCATTGTAACCTGTTAGTTTGACTCCATATAATGCCTAGATGATGACATCCCCTTTTGGTCATGATTGGTCAACTGTGACAGCTTCAGGGGCCCAAAGCCTGAAAACCTTGAGCACAGTGTACAGGTCATATTTATGAAGGGATTTCATTGTAACTTGGTAGGTTTGACTTTATATAATGTCTAGATGAGAACATCCCCTTTTGGACATGATTGGGCAACTGTGACAGCTTCAGGGGCCCAAAGCCTGAAAACCTTGGGCACAGTCTACATGTCATATTTATGAAGAGATTTCATTGTAACTTCTTAGGATAACTCCAGATGATGCCCAGATGAGAATGTCCCCTTTTGGTTGTGATCATTCAACCATGATGGCTGCCCAAGCCCAAAGCCCAAAAACCTTTAGCACAGTCTACAGGTCATATTTATGAAGGGATTTCATTGTAACTTGGTAGGTTGACTTCATATAATGTCTAGATGAGAACGTCCCCTTTGAACACAATTGGGAAACTGACGGCTGCAGGGGCCCGAAGCCCGAAAACCTTTAGCACAGTCTACAGGCCATATTTATGAAGGGATTTCAATGTAACTTGATAGGATGACTCATTTTGGAATAATTTCAATGTAACTTGGTAACTTTTGTTGATATACATTAACTGTGAGGGCCACATACATTAACTGTGAGGTCATATTAACCCACCCCTCAGCAGGCTCAGCTCTTTAGTACAGTGTACACCTCATATTATTTTTTATCAAAAACATAGCTTACAGGGAACAGAAATGAACATATTCCCAATTATCACAATTCTTGTCTTATTTCATAATCCTTTCATAAACATTGAACATTATCCTTTTCATCAAACACAACACACAAGTTAAGCTACAGTGTCATTGACACTTTCGTTCTCTTTGTCGAAGAGGGTTTCGACAGATCCCTGTATTCTCTGAATGTTCTGAAATTGAATCTCTTGCCAAGGATGTGGACAATTCTTAATTATTGGAATCTTCCTGAGATATCAGATGATCCAAGCAGATTGAGTTAAGCAATATTACAGCAATTTGAGATATCCAATGACTCAACTCTGTCTCTAAATATCACCCACTATTACCTGCAGTTTTCAGCTCACTGTTTTACAGCAATCTGAGATATCCAATGACTCAACCCTGTCTCTGATGATGACCCCAGCTACTACCCACAATATTCAGCTCACCGCTATACAGCAATTTGAGATATCCAATGACTCAACTATGTCTCTAATGATGACCCCCACTACTACCCACAATATTCAGCTCACTGCTATACAGCAATCTGAGATATCCAATGACTCAACTCTGTCTCTAATGATGACCCCCACAGTATTCAGCTCACCGTTATACAGCAATCTGAGATATCAGATGACTCAACTTTGTCTCTAATGATAACCCCCCACTACTACCAGCAATATTCAGCTCACTGCTTTACAGCAATCAGAGATATCAGATGACTCAACTCTGTCTCTAATGATGACCCCTACTACCCGCAATATTCAACTCACCGCTATACAGCAATCTGAGATATCAGATGCCTCAACTCTGTCTCTAATGATGACCCCTACTACCTGCAATATTCAGCTCACTGCTTTACAGCTATCTGAGATATCCAGTGACTCACCCCTGTCTCTAATGATGACCTCTACTACTACCCGCAATATTCAGCTTACTGCTTTACAGCAATCTGAGATATCAGATGACTCAACTCTGTCTCTAATGATGACCCCTACTACTCCCCGCAATATTCAGCTCACCGCTATACAGCAATCTGAGATATCCAATGACTCAACTCTGTCTCTAATGATGACCCCTACTACTACCCGCAATATTCAGCTCACTGCTTTACAGCAATCTGAGATATCCAATGACTCAACTCTGTCTCTAATGATGACCCCTACTACTACCCACAATATTCAGCTCACTGCTTTACAGCAATCTGAGAGATCAGATGACTCAACTCTGTCTCTAATGATGACCCCTACTACTACCCACAATATTCAGCTCACCGCTATACAGCAATCTGAGATATCCAATGACTCAACTCTGTCTCTAATGATGACCCCTACTACTACCCGCAATATTCAGCTCACTGCTTTACAGCAATCTGAGATATCCAATGACTCAACTCTGTCTCTAATGATGACCCCTACTACTACCCACAATATTCAGCTCACTGCTTTACAGCAATCTGAGAGATCAGATGACTCAACTCTGTCTCTAATGATGACCCCTACTACTACCCACAATATTCAGCTCACCGCTATACAGCAATCTGAGATATCCAATGACTCAACTCTGTCTCTAATGATGACCCCCTACTACTACCCGCAATATTCAGCTCACTGCTTTACAGCAATCTGAGATATCCAATGACTCAACCTTGTCTCTAATGATGACCCCCTACTACTACCCGCAATATTCAGCTCACTGCTTTACAGCAATCTGAGATATCCAATGACTCAACTCTGTCTCTAATGATGACCCCTACTACTACCCACAATATTCAGCTCACTGCTTTTCAGCAATCTGAAATATCCAATGACTCAACTCTGTCTCTAATGATGACCCCTACTACTACCCGCAATATTCAGCTCACTGCTTTACAGCAATCTGAGATATCCAATGACTCAACTCTGTCTCTAATGATAACCCCTACTACTACCCACAATATTCAGCTCACTGCTTTTCAGCAATCTGAGATATCCAATGACTCAACTCTGTCTCTAATGATGACCCCTACTACTACCCGCAATATTCAGCTCACTGCTTTACAGCAATCTGAGATATCCAATGACTCAACTCTGTCTCTAATGATGACCCCTACTACTACCCGCAATATTCAGCTCACCGCTATACAGCAATCTGAGATATCCAATGACTCAACTCTGTCTCTAATGATGACCCCTACTACTACCCGCAATATTCAGCTCACTGCTTTACAGCAATCTGAGATATCCAATGACTCAACTCTGTCTCTAATGATGACCCCTACTACTACCCGCAATATTCAGCTCACTGCTTTACAGCAATCTGAGAGATCAGATGACTCAACTCTGTCGCTAATGATGACCCCTACTACTACCCGCAATATTCAGCTCACCGCTATACAGCAATCTGAGATATCCAATGACTCAACTCTGTCTCTAATGATGACCCCCTACTACTACCCGCAATATTCAGCTCACTGCTTTACAGCAATCTGAGAGATCAGATGACTCAACTCTGTCTCTAATGATGACCCTTACTACCCACAATATTCAGCTCACCGCTATATCAGATGACTCAACTCTGTCTCTAATGATGACCCCTACTACCCGCAATATTCAGCTCACTGCTTTACAGCAATCAGAGATCAGATGACTCAACTTTGTCTCTAATGATGACCCCTACTACTACCCGCAATATTCTGCTCACTGCTTTACAGCAATCTGAGAGATCAGACGACTCAACTCTGTCTCTAATGATGACCCCTACTACCCGCAATATTCAGCTGACTGCTTTACAGCAATCGGAGATATCAGATGACTCAACTCTGTCTCCAATGATGACTCCTACTACCCGCAATATTCAGCTCTCTGCTTTACAGCAATCTGAGATATCAGATGACTCAACTCTGTCTCTAACGATGACCCCCTACTACTATCCGCAATATTCAGCTCACCGCTTTACAGCAATCTGAGATATCAGATGACTCAACTCTGTCTCTAATGATGACCCCTACTACTACCCACAATATTCAGCTCACCGCTTTACAGCAATCTGAGATATCCAATGACTCAACTCTGTCTCTAATGATGACCCCTACTACTACCCGCAATATTCAGCTCACTGCTTTACAGCAATCTGAGAGATCAGATGACTCAACTCTGTCGCTAATGATGACCCCTACTACTACCCGCAATATTCAGCTCACCGCTATACAGCAATCTGAGATATCCAATGACTCAACTCTGTCTCTAATGATGACCCCCTACTACTACCCGCAATATTCAGCTCACTGCTTTACAGCAATCTGAGAGATCAGATGACTCAACTCTGTCTCTAATGATGACCCTTACTACCCACAATATTCAGCTCACCGCTATATCAGATGACTCAACTCTGTCTCTAATGATGACCCCTACTACCCGCAATATTCAGCTCACTGCTTTACAGCAATCTGAGAGATCAGATGACTCAACTTTGTCTCTAATGATGACCCCTACTACTACCCGCAATATTCTGCTCACTGCTTTACAGCAATCTGAGAGATCAGACGACTCAACTCTGTCTCTAATGATGACCCCTACTACCCGCAATATTCAGCTGACTGCTTTACAGCAATCGGAGATATCAGATGACTCAACTCTGTCTCCAATGATGACTCCTACTACCCGCAATATTCAGCTCTCTGCTTTACAGCAATCTGAGATATCAGATGACTCAACTCTGTCTCTAATGATGACCCCTACTACTCCCCGCAATATTCAGCTCACCGCTATACAGCAATCTGAGATATCCAATGACTCAACTCTGTCTCTAATGATGACCCCTACTACTACCCGCAATATTCAGCTCACTGCTTTACAGCAATCTGAGATATCCAATGACTCAACTCTGTCTCTAATGATGACCCCTACTACTACCCGCAATATTCAGCTCACTGCTTTACAGCAATCTGAGAGATCAGATGACTCAACTCTGTCTCTAATGATGACCCCTACTACTACCCACAATATTCAGCTCACCGTTATACAGCAATCTGAGATATCCAATGACTCAACTCTGTCTCTAATGATGACCCCTACTACTACCCGCAATATTCAGCTCACTGCTTTACAGCAATCTGAGATATCCAATGACTCAACCTTGTCTCTAATGATGACCCCCTACTACTACCCGCAATATTCAGCTCACTGCTTTACAGCAATCTGAGATATCCAATGACTCAACTCTGTCTCTAATGATGACCCCTACTACTACCCGCAATATTCAGCTCACTGCTTTACAGCAATCTGAGATATCCAATGACTCAACTCTGTCTCTAATGATAACCCCTACTACTACCCACAATATTCAGCTCACTGCTTTTCAGCAATCTGAGATATCCAATGACTCAACTCTGTCTCTAATGATGACCCCTACTACTACCCGCAATATTCAGCTCACTGCTTTACAGCAATCTGAGATATCCAATGACTCAACTCTGTCTCTAATGATAACCCCTACTACTACCCACAATATTCAGCTCACTGCTTTTCAGCAATCTGAGATATCCAATGACTCAACTCTGTCTCTAATGATGACCCCTACTACTACCCGCAATATTCAGCTCACTGCTTTACAGCAATCTGAGATATCCAATGACTCAACTCTGTCTCTAATGATGACCCCTACTACTACCCGCAATATTCAGCTCACCGCTATACAGCAATCTGAGATATCCAATGACTCAACTCTGTCTCTAATGATGACCCCTACTACTACCCGCAATATTCAGCTCACTGCTTTACAGCAATCTGAGATATCCAATGACTCAACTCTGTCTCTAATGATGACCCCTACTACTACCCGCAATATTCTGCTCACTGCTTTACAGCAATCTGAGATATCCAATGACTCAACTTTGTCTCTAATGATGACCCCTACTACTACCCGCAATATTCTGCTCACTGCTTTACAGCAATCTGAGAGATCAGACGACTCAACTCTGTCTCTAATGATGACCCCTACTACCCGCAATATTCAGCTGACTGCTTTACAGCAATCGGAGATATCAGATGACTCAACTCTGTCTCCAATGATGACTCCTACTACCCGCAATATTCAGCTCTCTGCTTTACAGCAATCTGAGATATCAGATGACTCAACTCTGTCTCTAATGATGACCCCTACTACTATCCGCAATATTCAGCTCACCGCTTTACAGCAATCTGAGATATCAGATGACTCAACTCTGTCTCTAATGATGACCCCTACTACTACCCGCAATATTCAGCTCACCGCTTTACAGCAATCTGAGATATCCAATGACTCAACTCTGTCTCTAATGATGACCCCTACTACTACCCGCAATATTCAGCTCACTGCTTTACAGCAATCTGAGAGATCAGATGACTCAACTCTGTCGCTAATGATGACCCCTACTACTACCCGCAATATTCAGCTCACCGCTATACAGCAATCTGAGATATCCAATGACTCAACTCTGTCTCTAATGATGACCCCCTACTACTACCCGCAATATTCAGCTCACTGCTTTACAGCAATCTGAGAGATCAGATGACTCAACTCTGTCTCTAATGATGACCCTTACTACCCACAATATTCAGCTCACCGCTATATCAGATGACTCAACTCTGTCTCTAATGATGACCCCTACTACCCGCAATATTCAGCTCACTGCTTTACAGCAATCTGAGAGATCAGATGACTCAACTTTGTCTCTAATGATGACCCCTACTACTACCCGCAATATTCTGCTCACTGCTTTACAGCAATCTGAGAGATCAGACGACTCAACTCTGTCTCTAATGATGACCCCTACTACCCGCAATATTCAGCTGACTGCTTTACAGCAATCGGAGATATCAGATGACTCAACTCTGTCTCCAATGATGACTCCTACTACCCGCAATATTCAGCTCTCTGCTTTACAGCAATCTGAGATATCAGATGACTCAACTCTGTCTCTAATGATGACCCCTACTACTATCCGCAATATTCAGCTCACCGCTTTACTGCAATCTGAGATATCAGATGACTCAACTCTGTCTCTAATGATGACCCCTACTACTACCCGCAATATTCAGCTCACTGCTTTACAGCAATCTGAGATATCAGATGACTCAACTCTGTCTCTAATGATGACCCCTACTACTACCCGCAATATTCAGCTCACCGCTTTACAGCAATCTGAGATATCAGATGACTCAACTCTGTCTCTAATGATGACCCCTACTACTCCCCGCAATATTCAGCTCACTGCTTTACAGCAATCTGAGATATCCAATGACTCAACTCTGTCTCTAATGATGACCCCTACTACTACCAGCAATATTCAGCTCACTGCTTTACAGCAATCTGAGATATCAGATGACTCAACTCTGTCTCTAATGATGACCCCTACTACTCGCCGCAATATTCAGCTCACTGCTTTACAGCAATCTGAGATATCCAATGACTCAACTCTGTCTCTAATGATGACCCCTACTACTACCAGCAATATTCAGCTCACTGCTTTACAGCAATCTGAGATATCAGATGACTCAACTCTGTCTCTAATGATGACCCCTACTACTACCAGCAATATTCAACTCACTGCTTTACAGCAATCTGAGATATCAGATGACTCAACTCTGTCTCTAATGATGACCCCTACTACTCCCCGCAATATTCAGCTCACTGCTTTACAGCAATCTGAGATATCCAATGACTCAACTCTGTCTCTAATGATGACCCCTACTACTACCAGCAATATTCAGCTCACTGCTTTACAGCAATCTGAGATATCAGATGACTCAACTCTGTCTCTAATGATGACCCCTACTACTACCCGCAATATTCAGCTCACTGCTTTACAGCAATCTGAGATATCAGGTGCCTCAACTCTGTCTCTAATGATGACCCCTACTACCCGCAATATTCAGCTCACTGCTTTGCAGCAATCTGAGATATCCAATGGCTCAACTCTGTCTCTAATGATGACCCCTACTACTACCTGCAATATTCAGCTCACTGCTTTACAGCAATCTGAGATATCAGGTGCCTCAACTCTGTCTCTAATGATGAAGCCCTACTACCCGCAATATTCAGCTCACTGCTTTGCAGCAATCTGAGATATCCAATGACTCAACTCTGTCTCTAATGATGACCCCTACTACTACCTGCAATATTCAGCTCACCGCTATACAGCAATCTGAGATATCCAATGACTCAATTCTGTCTCTAATGATGACCCCTACTACTACCCGCAATATTCAGCTCACTGCTTTACAGCAATCTGAGATATCCAATGACTCAACTCTGTCTCTAATGATGACCCCTACTACTACCCGCAATATTCAGCTCACTGCTTTACAGCAATCTGAGAGATCAGATGACTCAACTCTGTCTCTAATGATGACCCCTACTACTACCCGCAATATTCAGCTCACCGCTATACAGCAATCTGAGATATCCAATGACTCAACTCTGTCTCTAATGATGACCCCTACTACTACCCGCAATATTCAGCTCACTGCTTTACAGTAATCTGAGAGATCAGATGACTCAACTCTGTCTCTAATGATGACCTTTACTACCCACAATATTCAGCTCACCGCTATACAGCAATCTGAGATATCAGATGACTCAACTCTGTCTGTAATGATGACCCCTACTACCCGCAATATTCAGCTCACTGCTTTACAGCAATCGGAGATATCAGATGACTCAACTCTGTCTCCAATGATGACTCCTACTACCCGCAATATTCAGCTCTCTGCTTTACAGCAATCTGAGATATCAGATGACTCAACTCTGTCTCTAATGATGACCCCTACTACTATCCGCAATATTCAGCTCACCGCTTTACAGCGATCTGAGATATCAGATGACTCAACTCTGTCTCTAATGATGACCCCTACTACTACCCGCAATATTCAGCTCACCGCTTTACATCAATCTGAGATATCCAATGACTCAACTCTGTCTCTAATGATGACCCCTACTACTACCCGCAATATTCAGCCCACCGCTTTACAGCAATCTGAGATATCAGATGACAACTCTGTCTCTAATGATGACCCCTACTACTACCAGCAGTATTCAGCTCACTGCTTTACAGCAATCTGAGATATCAGATGACTCAACTCTGTCTCTAATGATGACCCCCACTACTACCCACAATATTCAGCTCACTGCTATACAACAATCTGAGATATCCAATGACTCAACTCTGTCTCTAATGATGACCCCTACTACTACCCGCAATATTCAGCTCACCGCTATACAGCAATCTGAGATATTCAATGGCTCAACTCTGTCTCTAATGATGACCCCTACTACTACCTGCAATATTCAGCTCACTGCTTTACAGCAATCTGAGATATCAGATGACTCAACTCTGTCTCTAATGATGACCCCTACTACCCACAATATTCAGCTCACTGCTTTGCAGCAATCTGAGATATCCAATGACTCAACTCTGTCTCTAATGATGACCCCTACTACTCCCCGCAATATTCAGCTCACCGCTATACAGCAATCTGAGATATCCAATGACTCAACTCTGTCTCTAATGATGACTCCTACTACTACCCGAAATATTCAGCTGACTGCTTTACAGCAATCGGAGATATCAGATGACTCAACTCTGTCTCCAATGATGACCCCTACTACCCGCAATATTCAGCTCACCGCTATACAGCAATCTGAGCTATCCAATGACTCAACTCTGTCTCTAATGATGACCCCTACTACTACCCGCAATATTCAGCTCACCGCTATACAGCAATCTGAGATATCCAATGGCTCAACTCTGTCTCTAATGATGACCCCTACTACTACCCGCAATATTCAGCTCACCGCTTTACAGCAATCTGAGATATCAGATGACTCAACCCTGTCTCTAATGATGACCCATACTACCTGTAATATTCAGCTCACTGCTTTACAGCAATCTGAGATATCCAATGACTCAACTCTGTCTCTAATGATGACCCCCTACTACTACCCGCAATATTCAGCTCACTGCTTTACAGCAATCTGAGAGATCAGATGACTCAACTCTGTCTCTAATGATGACCCTTACTACCCACAATATTCAGCTCACCGCTATATCAGATGACTCAACTCTGTCTCTAATGATGACCCCTACTACCCGCAATATTCAGCTCACTGCTTTACAGCAATCTGAGAGATCAGATGACTCAACTTTGTCTCTAATGATGACCCCTACTACTACCCGCAATATTCTGCTCACTGCTTTACAGCAATCTGAGAGATCAGACGACTCAACTCTGTCTCTAATGATGACCCCTACTACCCGCAATATTCAGCTGACTGCTTTACAGCAATCGGAGATATCAGATGACTCAACTCTGTCTCCAATGATGACTCCTACTACCCGCAATATTCAGCTCTCTGCTTTACAGCAATCTGAGATATCAGATGACTCAACTCTGTCTCTAATGATGACCCCTACTACTATCCGCAATATTCAGCTCACCGCTTTACTGCAATCTGAGATATCAGATGACTCAACTCTGTCTCTAATGATGACCCCTACTACTACCCGCAATATTCAGCTCACTGCTTTACAGCAATCTGAGATATCAGATGACTCAACTCTGTCTCTAATGATGACCCCTACTACTACCCGCAATATTCAGCTCACCGCTTTACAGCAATCTGAGATATCAGATGACTCAACTCTGTCTCTAATGATGACCCCTACTACTCCCCGCAATATTCAGCTCACTGCTTTACAGCAATCTGAGATATCCAATGACTCAACTCTGTCTCTAATGATGACCCCTACTACTACCAGCAATATTCAGCTCACTGCTTTACAGCAATCTGAGATATCAGATGACTCAACTCTGTCTCTAATGATGACCCCTACTACTCGCCGCAATATTCAGCTCACTGCTTTACAGCAATCTGAGATATCCAATGACTCAACTCTGTCTCTAATGATGACCCCTACTACTACCAGCAATATTCAGCTCACTGCTTTACAGCAATCTGAGATATCAGATGACTCAACTCTGTCTCTAATGATGACCCCTACTACTACCAGCAATATTCAACTCACTGCTTTACAGCAATCTGAGATATCAGATGACTCAACTCTGTCTCTAATGATGACCCCTACTCCTCCCCGCAATATTCAGCTCACTGCTTTACAGCAATCTGAGATATCCAATGACTCAACTCTGTCTCTAATGATGACCCCTACTACTACCAGCAATATTCAGCTCACTGCTTTACAGCAATCTGAGATATCAGATGACTCAACTCTGTCTCTAATGATGACCCCTACTACTACCCGCAATATTCAGCTCACTGCTTTACAGCAATCTGAGATATCAGGTGCCTCAACTCTGTCTCTAATGATGACCCCTACTACCCGCAATATTCAGCTCACTGCTTTGCAGCAATCTGAGATATCCAATGGCTCAACTCTGTCTCTAATGATGACCCCTACTACTACCAGCAATATTCAGCTCACTGCTTTACAGCAATCTGAGATATCAGATGACTCAACTCTGTCTCTAATGATGACCCCTACTACTACCCGCAATATTCAGCTCACTGCTTTACAGCAATCTGAGATATCAGGTGCCTCAACTCTGTCTCTAATGATGACCCCTACTACCCGCAATATTCAGCTCACTGCTTTGCAGCAATCTGAGATATCCAATGGCTCAACTCTGTCTCTAATGATGACCCCTACTACTACCTGCAATATTCAGCTCACTGCTTTACAGCAATCTGAGATATCAGGTGCCTCAACTCTGTCTCTAATGATGAAGCCCTACTACCCGCAATATTCAGCTCACTGCTTTGCAGCAATCTGAGATATCCAATGACTCAACTCTGTCTCTAATGATGACCCCTACTACTACCTGCAATATTCAGCTCACCGCTATACAGCAATCTGAGATATCCAATGACTCAATTCTGTCTCTAATGATGACCCCTACTACTACCCGCAATATTCAGCTCACTGCTTTACAGCAATCTGAGATATCCAATGACTCAACTCTGTCTCTAATGATGACCCCTACTACTACCCGCAATATTCAGCTCACTGCTTTACAGCAATCTGAGAGATCAGATGACTCAACTCTGTCTCTAATGATGACCCCTACTACTACCCGCAATATTCAGCTCACCGCTATACAGCAATCTGAGATATCCAATGACTCAACTCTGTCTCTAATGATGACCCCTACTACTACCCGCAATATTCAGCTCACTGCTTTACAGTAATCTGAGAGATCAGATGACTCAACTCTGTCTCTAATGATGACCTTTACTACCCACAATATTCAGCTCACCGCTATACAGCAATCTGAGATATCAGATGACTCAACTCTGTCTGTAATGATGACCCCTACTACCCGCAATATTCAGCTCACTGCTTTACAGCAATCGGAGATATCAGATGACTCAACTCTGTCTCCAATGATGACTCCTACTACCCGCAATATTCAGCTCTCTGCTTTACAGCAATCTGAGATATCAGATGACTCAACTCTGTCTCTAATGATGACCCCTACTACTATCCGCAATATTCAGCTCACCGCTTTACAGCGATCTGAGATATCAGATGACTCAACTCTGTCTCTAATGATGACCCCTACTACTACCCGCAATATTCAGCTCACCGCTTTACAGCAATCTGAGATATCCAATGACTCAACTCTGTCTCTAATGATGACCCCTACTACTACCCGCAATATTCAGCCCACCGCTTTACAGCAATCTGAGATATCAGATGACAACTCTGTCTCTAATGATGACCCCTACTACTACCAGCAGTATTCAGCTCACTGCTTTACAGCAATCTGAGATATCAGATGACTCAACTCTGTCTCTAATGATGACCCCCACTACTACCCACAATATTCAGCTCACTGCTATACAACAATCTGAGATATCCAATGACTCAACTCTGTCTCTAATGATGACCCCTACTACTACCCGCAATATTCAGCTCACCGCTATACAGCAATCTGAGATATTCAATGGCTCAACTCTGTCTCTAATGATGACCCCTACTACTACCTGCAATATTCAGCTCTCTGCTTTACAGCAATCTGAGATATCAGATGACTCAACTCTGTCTCTAATGATGACCCCTACTACCCACAATATTCAGCTCACTGCTTTGCAGCAATCTGAGATATCCAATGACTCAACTCTGTCTCTAATGATGACCCCTACTACTCCCCCCAATATTCAGCTCACCGCTATACAGCAATCTGAGATATCCAATGACTCAACTCTGTCTCTAATGATGACTCCTACTACTACCCGAAATATTCAGCTGACTGCTTTACAGCAATCGGAGATATCAGATGACTCAACTCTGTCTCCAATGATGACCCCTACTACCCGCAATATTCAGCTCACCGCTATACAGCAATCTGAGCTATCCAATGACTCAACTCTGTCTCTAATGATGACCCCTACTACTACCCGCAATATTCAGCTCACCGCTATACAGCAATCTGAGATATCCAATGGCTCAACTCTGTCTCTAATGATGACCCCTACTACTACCCGCAATATTCAGCTCACCGCTTTACAGCAATCTGAGATATCAGATGACTCAACCCTGTCTCTAATGATGACCCATACTACCTGTAATATTCAGCTCACTGCTTTACAGCAATCCAAGATATCCAGTGGCTCAACTCTGTCTCTAATGATGACCCCCACTACTACCCACAATATTCAGCTCACTGCTATACAGGAATCTGAGATATCCAATGGTTCAGCTCTGTCTCTAATGATGACCCCCACTACTACCCACAATATTCAGCTCACCGCTTTACAGTAATCTGAGATATCGGATGACTCAACCCTGTCTCTAATGATGACTGTGTCATGGATTTCACTTTTAACCACCTCTAATGATTCCAAACAATATAACCATTGTTAACAAACCATGGTGTGCAACATGATATATTGGTGTGTGCCTGATAATTAATGCCGGGTAGCAAGATATTGGACGAGATCCAGGCATCTACAGAATACGATTTAGTCCACTTTATATAATGAAATAAATGGTGAAAATGATTCCCTATTCAAAGAACTCAGTGGAGATTATAATTATTACCTCTCAGATAACTATTAAACCACAATCAATAAAATAAATAGTTTGTTCTCCCTCTTCCAGATCAACTGTCAGAGTCTCAGTACCCATTTCGATCCACGACAGGATTTGGTACATAATTTGTACGAGTAGGATGTTTTCTATATTGTTGGATTCACAGAGATTTTTTGCTCACCAGAATGAAAGTCAGGATGAGCTATAGTGATCACTCGCCAGCCGTCGTCCATCGTCCATCATCCGTGAACATGGTGTTTGAACCGCTGAACCAATTTTAGTTATATTTGAGGTGATTTCTTGTTCTGACATTGCATTTTGTTTTTTTTCCAATTAACTTGCACAGCCCCATAGGGAGGGGATGCGTGAAAATCTGCCAAAATTAAAAAAAATTAAAAAGAGCTAAAAATAGAAATATTTTCAAACGCCCATATTTCCCAAACCACACAGAACAGAGCACTGTTCCTTAGGACAGTAGAATTGAATGGAGAAAAAAAATTGTGATTAGTTGTGTCAGGGTGTTCTGTAGGGGGCATCGAAAAAATGCTGAGTCCTCATATTTGCAAAGATTAAGAAAAACATTTCTCCAGAACCACTTATCAGAATGTTTTGATATTTGGTATACACCATCCATAGGGGGCAGATACAAGTTTGTTAAAATGATGGCCATTGGTTCATATTTGGGTTCAATACAGGAGTCTGAATTTTTAACTTAGGGCAATATTGGGAATAATCTTTAAAAATGTTCTTCAGAACCACCACTCAGAATCTTTTAATGTTTGGAATACATCATTGTTTTGAGGGTCAAATTCAAGATTGTTCAAATCAAGTCCCTCGGTTAATATTTGGACTTCTGTGGAATTTTAACATGGTGCAATATGGGGGAAAATCTTCTTCAGATCCACCGGTAGATTGATTTCATATTTAGTATACAACATCTTGGGAGGGGGGTTGGGGGGGAGGGGGCAGATGCAAATTTTAACATAGTGTAAAATTGGTAATATTCTCAAAATCTTTTTCTCCAGAATCACCAGTCAGAATCTTTTGATATTTGGTATACAGCATCCTTCATGTTTGTTTAAGTCAAGTCCCTAGGTTGATATTTGGACACCCTAGTTTTCCATTACTGTAAATCTGGGCATTATTGCTGTGGTAGCATCCCAGTACCAGGGACGTGGGGGTGGGGGGTGGGGGGGGGGGGGTGTCCTCCAGTCCTGGCCAAAATTTCCTATAGTTTTTTCGAAAATTCGGAGGGCAAGTCATGAGTAGTTGGAAATTCCATCTGTCTGGATTTTAGAGCTTCTTTGGTGATGCTGATGTCTCCTTTACTTCCCAAAATCCCAACTCGGTTTCAAATCAGCAAAAATTTCAACTGTTACTACTATTTACAACTACTGTGTATGCAATATCGAGCTTCATAAGTATGCATGATGTCAGTCAGTACGCGACTTCTGTATCATAATATCATAATAAAAAAAATCCTCGAAATGCACTTCCAAGAGAATCGCATCATGTAAATTCGTTATCCTGAGTTAATTCCATTATTCACAGTTACAAAATGATGAAACATCGAAAATTGATCATTAGTGCATAAGATCTCATTCAGTGTTAGGAGAGTGTGAATTGCTCAAAGTTCTCAGCTTGAGTATTTGTATAGAACATATTCAATTCACAGAATAATACTAAATAATAATAACAACCTGATAATTCTATCATAAATGTGTTGGCATTTCAGTTACTAGAATCAATTTTATGCCCCCTTTCATGGCTTCATTTTCAAAAGTTTTCTCAGTAGTGAATTTCCAACTGGGGGAGGGACCGGGAGCCTTTGTTTAGCCTAGTTGGAAATTCACTACCCTACACCCCCTCCCCAATTGGAAACATCTAGCCACGTCCCTGCCCAGTACCAGAAAAAAATCATGTGGTCTAGGCTTATGATATTGAGCATGTGGGTGTATCACCATTAGGCGATGTGTCGCATATCATCATGACCCACATATGATCTGGACCTTTGACCTCCAGGTCAAATTACTGATTTTTTGGCAAGTAAGCTTGTCCGGGCCAGAACTTATTTACCTTTTCACCTCGCCTTGTGATTTTTGGCATGTAGGTGTATCACCATCATGAGAGGATGTGTCGCATACTATCATGACCCACTTATGACCTTGACCTTTTGACCTCAAGGTCAAATTATTGATTTTTTTTTCATCTTTTGACCTAGGCTTATGATATTTGGCATGTGGGTGTATCACCAGGAGACGATGTACAATCATGACCCACATATAACATTAACCTTTGACCTCAAGGTCAAATTACTGATTTTTTGGCAAGAAAGCTTGTCCGGGCAAGAACATATTTACCTTTTCATCTTGGCTTATGATATTTGACATGCGAGTGTATCACCATAAAACGATGTGTCGCATACTTTCATGACCCATTTATGACATTGACTTTGACCTCAAGGTCAAATTACTGATTTTTTGGCAAGTAAGCTTGTCCGGGCCAGAACTGTTTTACCTTTTCACCTCGGTTTATTATATTAGGCATGTGGGTGTATCAGCATGAGACGATGTGTCATGTACCATCATGATCCACATTTGACCTTTGACCTCAAGGTCACCTTATTGAATTTTTTTTTTAATCTTTTGACCTAGGCATATGATTTTTGGCATGTGAGTGTATCACCAAAAGACGATGTGTCACGTACCATCATGACCTACATATGACCTTGACCTTTGACCTCAAGGTAAAATTATTGATTTTTAGCTCACCTGGCCTAAAAAGCCATGTGAGCTTTTCTCATCACTTGGCGTCTGTCGTCAGTCGTTTCTTGGCATCTGTAAACTTTTCACATTTTCATCTTCTTCTCTGTAACCGCTGAGCCGATGTGAACCAAACTTGGCAGGAATGGTCTATGGGAGGTCCTCTACAAACGATCTTCATTTTGTTCCCGTCGGATGGCTTCCAGAGGCATTCTTTGATTCTGGTTGGTGGATTTTCAAAAATCTTCTCTGAAACTGCCAGGCCAAATGTTTTGAAACTTCACATAAATGATGACTGGTACCCCCTCTACCAATGATCCTCATTTAATGTTGATTGTGTCACAAACATGGCCACAATTGCGGCTTATAGTTATAGTTACTGTAGAAACCCTATTGGAAATCACATTTTCCTCTTCTCTGGAAAAACCGAGGCGACGTGAAAACAAACCTGGCAGGGATAGTCTATGGGAGGTTCTCTACAAACGATTCTCATTTTGTTCCCCTGGGTTGAAAAACATGGCCACCAGAGGCATTCTTTGATTCTGATTGGTGGATTTTCAAAAATCTCATCACTTGGCGTCTGTCGTCAGTCGTCTCCTGGCATCTGTAAACTTTTCACATTTTCATCTTCTTCTCTGTAACCGCTGAGCCGATGTGAACCAAACTTGGCAGGAATGGTCTATGGGAGGTCCTCTACAAACGATCATCATTTTGTTCCCGTCGGATGGCTTCCAGAGGCATTCTTTGATTCTGGTTGGTGGATTTTCAAAAATCTTCTCTGAAACTGCCAGGCCAAATGTTTTGATACTTCACATAAGTGATGACTGGGGCCCCCTCTACCAACGATCCTCGTTTAAATCACATTTTCATCTTCTCTGGCACTACTGAATTTGACATGAATCAAATTTTGCAGGAATGGTCTATGAGAGAATGTTAATATGTAACCACCAGAGGCTATATTCTAATGCTTAACCCAATGCCCCTCCTGTCTGCATGGAGATCAGTACTGTCAGCAAAATACTTGTTTTTTGCGAATCTGGTAAGGGTTGGTTCCAGTTTTCTCCCCTGAGACCTGGGAAAAAAACCCCAAAAATATTGTGTATACAGTACAAGTCAAAATAAGCTGTAGCATAACTGCAATAAACTAAGTAAACTGCTGCTCCTGCACTGACAAGATCAGAATATGACATTTTCTGGAAAGCTATCAGTGAGAGCTTTCCAGAAAATGATGTCAGTTTCTGGTCTTATCAGTGCAGGAAGAGAAAGATACATAGTTTATAGGATTATCCTACACTACTTATTTTGACTTCTACTGTAAACAAGTGCAACTACTGTATGTTGATATCTTCAGCTGTGAACTAATTATGTATTCTCTCATGTTACTTATCAGAAAATACTGATTGATCACAGGTGTTTGGAAATCATGGAAGTTTGAGAAAATTCTGTTCCCATCATGTCAGCTTAGATGACAGTAATTATATATATCTTTTAAGATCTGACAAAATTGGAGTAAAATGTGTTTCCTGTAACCCTTTACCTGTCCAAAGCTATTTTGAAAGAGAATACTGTCTGAAAAAATTGTAATTTTCAAAATATTTAACCTTCTTTTACTGATTTTTTTTTTTTGTTGAAACAGAATTCATAAATGTGTGCATTTTCAAGAAAATCTTCTTTGAAACTACAAGGCCAAATGGTTTGAAAACTTCTCATTTTAATCTTCATTGGGTTGCAATTACGGCTGCAATTGTGGCTTATAGTTACTATAGAAACCCTATAGGAAATCACATTTTCATCATCTTCACTGAAAGTACTGAGCCAATGTGAACCAGACGTGTCAGGCATTGTCTATGAGAGGTTCTCTACAACTGTTACTCATTTTATTCCTGTTGGGTGAAAAAACGTGTCTGCCAGAAGCATTCTTTAATTCTGATTGGTCAATTTTGAAAACTCTTCTCCTCTGAAACCACAGGGCCAAATGTTTTGAAACTTTGCATGGTTGATAACTGGGACACCCTCCACCAACGTTCCTCATTTTAATGTTGATCTTATTGCAAACATGGCCACAATTGCAGTTTATAGTTGCTACAGAAAAACCCTGTGGGAAATCACATTTTAACTTCTCTCTGGAACTGATGAGCTGACGTGAACCAAAACTTGGCAAGAATAGTCTAAAGGAGGCCCTCTACAAACGATCCTCTTTTTGTTCCCGTTGGTTGGAAAATATGTCCACCAGAGAAATATGGCCACCAGAGACATTCTAAGATTCTGTTTCATGGATTCAAATGTTTAGAAACTTCACGTGATTGAAGACTGGGACACCATCTACCAATGATCCTCATGTAATGTTGATGTAATGTTGCAAACATGGCCACAATTGCAGCTCATAGTCACCATGGAAAGCCTATGGGAAATCACATTTTTATATGTAGTTCCAGGTGAGCGATTACAGGCTCTGTAGAGCCTCTGGTTTTAAATCTTTTCACCTGGGCTTATGATATTTGGCATGTGGGTTTATCAACATAAGACAGCATTGTATCATGTACTGATGTGATGACAGATGACATTGATCTTTGACATCAAGGTCAAATTATTGAATTGTTCAGCTAGGTTTATGATATTTGGCTTATGAATGCAACAGCCAAGCTGATGTGTCACATTCTATCTTGAATTTCCATGATCTTGACATTTGAACTTTAGTTTGATCTTTGTTAGTCGTAAGTTGGAAGCATGGAACTAATCGAAGGGGAGACATGTGTTGTAGTTCACCAAAACAGTTCCCTCTAGTTAAATCCTTCTTTAAACAACTTTGGTCAGGTGGGTGCCTCAGGCCCCATGGATCCTCTTGTTCAAATCCCAGACACTTTGTCATACACTTTAGAAGATTACCACCCACTTCTCAAAATTAATCGCCCTAGTGACGATGATAGTTTAGGGGGCATTGGTTTGTTTATCAAAGAATCTATTGACTTCAAAGAGTGCAATGATTTGAGTGTTCTTATTGTTCATATAAATTAATATTAATAAAAAAAGAAGAATAATAGGGGTTATATATAGACCGATTGCTGCACCAAGAGCAGATTTAAATCTTTTTAAGTCTAAACAAAATGACATAACAGATACAATAAATGATGAAAACGTACCGTGTTACATAATGGATGACATGAACATTGACCTGTTAAAATCTTAATCACACTTAAAAACTGCAAACTACATTGACGAAATGTTTTGTCAAGGGTTTTTGCCTTTTATCATCAAGCCTACTGGATAACTACCGGATTAACTATGTATTCTGCTACAACTATTGACCATATATTTTCTAATATTTTAGCTTTTTCATTATCCAGTGTGTTTATTACTCAGATCATTTTGATACTTTCCATGTAGAAATAATCCAAAGAGAAACGTGTAAACTACACTTGTTTTAAGAAGAATAAGTATTGAAAACTTGAGATCAATTTTGCAACGAAGCAATTTTTCATCAGTCATGGAGACCACCTGGCCGAACACATCTTACAGTACAATCCTGAATACTTACCTAAATGCATCCGAAATAGCATTCCCTCAAAATATGTCAATGTAAACAAAATGTGTATAAAACAACATCTCTGGATGACGAGGGGACTAATAACTTCTTCCAATATCAAACATAAATTTTATATTAAAAAGCCAAGATTCCCAAATCAAACCAATATTCAAACGTACAAAAATTATTGCAAAAGTATTCAATAGAGTTAAAAAACAGTGCAAGGCTATTTATTATAAGAATATATTAACCCTTTACCCAACGAATCGCCCGCATCCGCCCACGTAATATTGAAATTCAGCAGTTGAAAAAAATATTATTTTTCAAAAAATTTCAACAAAACCATATCATGTGACCCCTCGTTGGAACGAGCTCGACGAGCTCGTTCCAACGAGGGGTCACATGATATGGTTTTGTTGAAATTTTTTGAAAAATTTGAAAAAATGATAATTAAAATAATAAATTTTGATATCGTCTGCGTTGGGTAAAGGGTTAATGGAAAACAGATCTGATATACGAAAAACATGGCAGATTCTGAATGAAACCATTAATAACATAAAACACGATACAAGACTTCCTTCCTGGTTCAACCACAATAACACACAAATAAATGATCGCCAGGAAATAGCACAAGAATTCAATAATTTCTTTTGTACAGTATTGGCAAAACTACAAGAAACCAAATACATCATAAGTCTAAAACTTTCTATGACTATGTGGATGGAAACACCTCAAGTAATTTGTTTCTAAATCCCACAACAACGTCTGAAATTAGAAAGATGGTTTCAGCAATGAAAGCCAAAGAAAAGAAAAATAATTACACATCAGTTACCCCAGAGTGCTTAACCCTTTACCCAACGCAGACGATATTAAAATTTATTATTTTAAATATCATTTTTTGAAATTTTTCAAAAAATTTCAACAAAACCATATCATGTGACCCCTCGTTGGAACGAGCTCGTTCCAACGAGGGGTCACATGATATGGTTTTGTTGAAATTTTTTGAAAAATAATATTTTTTCAACTGCTGAATTTGCATATTATGCGGGCGGATGCGGCTGATTCGTTGGGTAAGGGGTTAATCGATTTAATTATTGTACTGTTGACACACATAATTAACAGTTCACTGGTCCACGGATTGGTCCCAGATAAAATGAAAATTGCTGAGGTAACTCCAATCTTCAATTGCGGGGAGAAATATAATTTTTCTAATTACATTTTACTAGTACCCCAGTGACCTTGACCTTTCAAAAGAAGCATTTGACACAATTGACCATGACGTCTTATTAAGGAAGTTAGAAAGGTTTCAGAGGAATAAGTAATAATTGGTTCAATATAGATTATTACCATTATGTGGATGTACAAAATATGTATCCGAGTCGAGCTTTGGGTTCTAAGGGCAGATCACGATGAGTCGAAGACGAGGCGTGATCTATCCTTAGAACCCAGAGCGAGACTCGGATACATATTTTGTACATCCACATAATGGTAATAATCATTTTATCTTACAAGATATTGGGGATAAGTCAAGAATGTAGACAAATATATAACAAACTATTTATTCGTACGGATGAACAAAAAGAAAAAAAATGGAACTCATGCGAAAGGAACGTGCTTGTATCCGACCCCCTGATACAAACATCTGTATCAGGGGGGTCGGATTCACGACAGTTGCAGAGTTAATACAGACAAAATACATGTTGATTGTAAGATAAAAAAAGTTATCTGTCAAGTAGGAAACAGTTTGTCTCTTATAACAAATACAAGTCTGACTCGAATGAAATCTCATGTAGCGTTCCTCAGGGCTCCATTCTCGGGCCTCTTTTATGAGCTCAACTACTGGGATGGGTTGGGGTCATCTGTATGTCTGTCTGTCCATGTCACCATCCATACATTCCTCTGTCCGTCCACAATTTCTTTACCTCACCCTACAGGCTGCAGCTCTCACCTGATCAGTTCCAAATTTCATACGTGGCTTTGGGCAGTGACTAGATGCGAGCTATTGATTTATTTTCCAAATTTTGTTGAAAAACATGGCCAACAGTCGCCATCTTAGATTTGGCATATAAATTGTCAACAATTCCATTGGCACACCCTACAGGCCGCATCTCTCACCCAGTCTGTTCCAAACTTCATATGTTGCTTTGGGGGCAATGTCTAGATAGGACAAGATGAATTTTTTCTGAATTTCGTTGAAAAACATGTCCATCAGAAGCCATCTTAGATTTGGCATATAAATTGTCAACAGTTCCTTTGGCACACCCTACAGGCCACATCTCTCACCCGATCTTTTTCAAATTTCATATGTAGCTTTGGTGTGATGTCTAGATGGGTGCTATCAAATATTTCTGAATTTCGTTGAAAAACATCCCCGCAGCAGCCATCTTGGATTTGGCACATAAATTGTCAACAATTCCATTGGCACTCCCTACAGGCCACATTTCTCACTCAATCTTTTTCAAATTTCATATGTAGCCTTGGTGTGATGTCTAGATGGGGGCTATCATATTTTTCTGAATTTCATTGAAATACATGCCAGCAGCCATCTTGGATTTGACTATAAATTGTCAATTCCATTAGCACACCCTACAGGCCACATCTCTCACCCATTTTTTAAAAAATATTATATGTATCTTTGATGTGATGGCCACATGAATGGGAGCTATCAAATTTTTCTGAATTTCATTCAAAAACATGGCCGGGATTGGCCATCTTGGATTTGGCATATAATTTGTCAGCAATTCCATTAGTACACCATAGAGGTCGCATCCCGCACCCGATCTTTTTCAGATTTCATATGTAGCTTTGGTCTGATGTCTTTTCTGTAGAGACTTGATTGAATGACTTGGCATTACTGGAGCTTTCTATTTATTTCAGTCCCTTCTTGGACAAGTTGAGCTTCAGTGTCATTGACACTTTCATTTTTGCTTTATGTTAATGACATGAACTGTGCTACTTCTTTGAAGATTTTCTCATTTGCTGATGATACTTTGGCAAATTCTTCAGGCCCTGACATAAATTCCTGTGCATCTGGCACAATTATTGAATTAAATAAAATCTTTTGAATGCAAATAAAATGCAAATCACTCCATTAATAAGGTAGAAAATATACTTCACATGACGCCATGAAATCGCTCTATTATGCTCTGATACACAGCCATTAGATATATACGGAATCCACATCTGGGCCAGTTCAAAAGCCATTAACCCTTTACCCAACGCAGACGATTTCAAAATTTATTATTTTAAATATCCTTTTTAAAATTTTTTCAAAACATTTCAACAAAACCATATCATGTGACCCCTCTTTGGAACGAGCTCAACGAGCTCATTCCAAAGAGGGGTCACATGATATGGTTTTGTCGAAATGTTTCGAAAAAATAATATTTTTTCAGCTAATGAATTTACATATTACGCGGGCGGATGCGGGCGATTCGTTGGGTAAAGGGTTAATAAAACTCTGGTAATGCAAAAATGTTCATTCCAAATAATCAATAACGAACGATATCCAGCCCACACAGATCCTCTATTTCAAACAGACAAAATTCTGAAAATAAATGATCTGTTCAAACTATGTGCCTGTCTCTTTGTGTTTGACTGGAAAAACAATAATCTTCCAATGTCATTCAATAACTTCTTGACTAAGAAAGGTAATAATTCTTGTATAACAACTGGACAGACTGGTCTCCTATAAATAGATGGAATGCGAACAAAACACCAGGACAATCTTGCAGTGTATGGGTAAGCCAAAATGTGGAACTAACATCTGTGCCATAACTGTCAGAGCTAGTTTCAAGAAACAATTAACTATGAAAGTACTAATGTTCTAAATAAAAGCATCACTTGCAATGACCCATATTCCCTAGATTTTATCTTAATAGTAGAAAACTTGTCCTTGATTTCTATTGATCATCGACATGTGTTCTAATTAGCATTCTCATTTAACCTTTGCTTTCTATTGATCATCGACATGTGTTCTAATTAGCATTCTCATTTAACCCTTTGATACTTTCGTACATGTTATTATATACGAAATCAAACAGCACATTGATGCTTTGTGGTCATTTGTTTGGTTATTATTTTTTGATTTTTTAAAGTTTTAACCTCAAATTCCTGTTTTCTCCCAAATGGTGCTCGGTGATAACCTTGAGCCAAATGCTATCGCAGCTTAAAATACTAATATAATCCTGCCTTCAAGACTTCTTAACTGGTCGAGTGCTAGAACTACTATGAGGTCTTTCAAAAAATGAGGATACCAGAGCAAAAGTCAACACTCTCCTTGCTTATATTTCATATTCAGTCAAACACAAATAATATTTTGTTCATATAAATTTATTTTATTATTACAGTTTATTGTAGAATGCCTGTGGGCACTCTCCAATAATTTGCAATGAAACAAGTTTTGAATAACAAATTCAGACCACCAAAAATAATCTAGCCATCAATCAGATAATCACTAATGTGAAAAATATCTTGTTACTGGTACTTTCCGACGTTTGACGTCACATTTTGAAAAATGTTGAAGGAACTGAATTCCCAGGGACGTTTGAATGTCAGAATAATTGAAGTCTCAAAGGTGTAAGCAAGATAGCTTTTCAAATTCATCTCCTATGTCCAAACCACCAGCTCCATCTCCTCCAGCTCTGGCCTATGTCCAGACAACCAACTCCATCTCCTCCAGCTGTGGACAATGTCCAAACAACCAGTTCCATCTCCTCCAGCTGTTGACTATGTCCAGACAACCAGCACCATCTCCTCCAGCTGTTGACTTTGTCCAGACAACCAACTCCATCTCCTCCAGCTGTGGACTATGTCCAGACAACCAGTTCCATCTACTCCAGCTGTGGACTATGTCCAGACAACCAGCTCCATCTACTCCAGATGTGGACTATGTCCAGACAACCAGCTCCATCTCCTCCAGCTGTTGACTATGTCCAGACAACCAACTCCATCTCCTCCAGCTCCATCTCCTCCAGCTGTGGACTATGTCCAGACAACCAACCCCATCTCCTCCAGCTGTGGACTATGTCCAAACAACCAGTTCCATCTCCTCTGGCTGTTGACTATGTCCAGACAACCAGCTCCATCTCCTCCAGCTGTTGACTATGTCCAGACAACCAACTCCATCTCCTCCAGCTTTGGACTATGTCCAGACAACCAACTCCATGTCCTCCAGGTGTGGACTATGTCCAGACAACCAACTCCATCTCCTCCAGCTGTGGACTATGTCCAGACAACCAACTCCATCATCCCCTCCCAGCTGTGGACTATGTTCAGACAACCAGCTCCATCCCCTCCAGCTGTTGACTATGTCCAGGTAACCAACTCCATCTCCTCCAGCTGTGGACTATGCCCAGACAACCAACTCCAGCTGTGAACTATGTCCAAACAACCAGCTCCATCTCCTCCAGCTGTGGACTATGTCCAGACAACCAACTCCATCTCTTCCAGCTATGGACTATGTCCACTGTCCAGACAACCAACTCCATTTCCTCTAGCTGTGGACTATGTCCAGACAACCAACTCCATCTCCTCCAGCTGTGGACTATGTTCAGACAACCAACTCCATCATCTCCTCCAGCTCTGGACTATGTCCAGACAACCAACTCCATCTCCTCCAGCTCTGGACTATGTATAGACAACCAGCTCCATCTCCTTCAGCTGTGGACTATGTCGAGATAACCAACTCCATCATCTCCTCCAGCTGTGGACTATGTCCAGACATCCAACTCCATCTCCTCCAGCTGTGGACTATGTCTGGACTATGTCCAGACAACCAACTCCATCTCCTCCAGCTGTGGACTATGTCTAGACAACCAAGCAATATTTACCTTTCAACATTGTTGAATAAGATTCTTTGGTTAGAAAGATTTGGCTTCAACTTATTCATATTCCAAATGCTGTGCCAATCTTTGAGTCCACTCAATAGGAACAATCTTTACAAAAGTTTTCGACAAATTTACATCATAGCCTTGTCGATTCATTCTCCTGTTGCAGGTTGAATGTTGCAATGCCATCTTCAGATATGCAACTACATGTAAATCTGTCTGACAAAGTACAAAATCCACTATTATCATCCCTACATTCTGCATAAGCATTAAAATTTAACGGTTCGACGATTTACCCCATAGAACCCCATAGAGCATTACAGATACCCCATAGAACATCATGGAGCCATGCACAAACATTATCGCACTTTTCAAGTGCCAGTTTACGAAAGTTACTTCAGTTGGTCGAGTCGGTTTGAATACATGTAAGACGGCAAATAACGAAACATACGTTTATATTATGTTTATCCACAACTAAATTACCAAATATTTTCAATTTTATTACAACAACATCAAGACATGTCCATTGAATATATTTGGTAATTTAGTTGTGGATAAATATATATAAACGTATTTTTCGTTATTTGCCATCTTATTCCACCCACTCGACCAAGTGAAGTAACTTTCGTAAAGTGGCACTTGAAGGGTGCGATAATGTTTGTGCATGGCTCCATGATGTTCTATGTGGTTACTGCTAGTAACAGACGACATTCGTAAAAAAAAAATCTCGTATAACTAAAAATTTTCAATTTTTGCTTACAAAACATAGGTTATGACCTCTCATTGAAACGAGTTCCAATGAGGGGTCATAACCTATGTTTTGGAAAAAAAAATGAAAATATTTTAAAAATTTAATGTTGATTTCCTTGTATAGCGCTGGCCGGTTTTGGCCGTTATGTTAGGTAAAGGGTTAAAATGTATACTACATGTATGTTGGGCTATACCGTTCAACAATAAACAAAACTTTTATATTACTGGTATCCCTAATGTTGATGTTTTGATTAATCACTGATTATTAACCCATTACCTAACACTAGTTGCAGACGAGAAAAAAAAACAACTTTTCTTCCAAACCATAGCTTATGACCCCCTCATTGAAATGAGCCCAATCAGCTTGTTCCAATGAGGGTAATAAGCTATGGTTTAGCAGAGAAAGATGAAAAAAAATAGCATGTTAATTTTTTTTTATGCAGGCGATTTTGGCTGATTTGTTTTAGGTAAAGAGTAACTGAAAAAACGCTAGGTATCCTCTATATTTTCTTTTATTATATGCTATCACATTAAATTTGATGAAATATGAATAAGAGAAAAATTGTACTGTATCCCACTGGTGAAAGATATAAGGATTTATCTTCACTATAGACCACATGGGGGTCAATTAAGCTTTTTTTTTGCTCGAAAATGCTTCTTGAATGATTTAGAGTGATTTTATATGGAAATTTTCTTTATCACTATGAAAAAAAAACCCCAAAAAAATGCCTATGACCACTACTTGGGGTTGGGGTATGGTCATAGGGGTAATTTTTTGTTATATGCTTTTTTTAAAAGATAGCGAGAAATTTTTAACCGATATTTTTCTATATCTATCGTCACGATAGATATAAGGGAATATCCCTCTGTAGATCAATCGAATCACGCAAGAAAATTAGAACGAAATTACTCCGCCGACGAACATACTTTTTAAAAGATAGTAAGAAATTTTTGTCTGCATGAAATCATACTACATGTAAATCCTTCAAAATGCATTTTGGAGCACAACCTCCCCTCCCCATGTGAACAATGACTTATAATAAAAAGGAAATCTACACTTTTGGAATGAATACCGAAATATTTCATTCATGAACAAGAAAAAATTACATATTTCCACTCGTGGCTTTGCTACTCGTGGAAATATAGAGGATACCTATTCTCCACTTCGCAGTAATGATTGCATAAAAAAGACCACCTTCCATCTTTTTTAATCGCGATAAAAACAACGCATCACGTATAATAAAAAAAATGTCTTCTGTTTTTCAGTGGGTATCGGAAAGCCGCGAGTGAAAACGTAGATTTCCTTGTAGCCACGATTGAGATAATCCTGGTATCTGCTCTCGTGGCTGCAAAAGAATTTCAGTCGCTCATGAAAACTAAAATTCCTTTACAGCCACTCATGAGCTAATTTCGATACTCACTCAAATACAGTAGGTTAAGAAAAATCATATCCCACAAGTGAAAGATGAAACGATTTATCTTCGATATAGGCCACATGGCGGTCAATTAGGCATTTTTTAAATTTTAGGCTCCAAAATGCATTTTGAAGGATTAAAAGTGATTTAATGAGAAAATGTTTCTTTACCGCTATGAAAAAAAAATGCCTATGACCACACCCCACCGCTACTTGGAATGGGTGTGTGGTCATAGGGGTAATTTTTTGTCTGCATAAAATCACTCTATACATGTAAATCCTTCAAAATGCATATTGGAGCACAAACCCCCCCCCCCCCCCCCCCCCCCCCCCCCGCCCCCCCCATGTGAACAATGACATGATAAAAAAAAAATCTACACTTTTTCAATGGATACCGAAATATTTCATCGTGAACGTGAAAATATTATATATTAATATAGAGGATACCCACGTTCTCCACTTCGGAGCTTTGATTGCATGAAAAGACCACCTTTCGATTTTTAAGCACGATAAAAACAACGCAACACATATTATAAAAAGAATACCTACTGTTTTTGAGTGAGAATCAGAAATATCTCATTTGTGGCCAAAAAAGAATTTAGGTTTTCACTCGCAGCTTTCAGCCGCTCGTGAAAACTAATATTCCTTTCCAGCCATTCATGAGATAATTCTGATACTCACTCAAAAACAGTAGGTATTCTAATTATTTTTAGCTCATCTTGACAAAGTCAAGCTGAGCTTATCTCATTGCTCTCCGTCTGTCATCCGTCCATCTGTCTGTCGTCTGTCAACACCATATTTTGGTCTTCTCCTCCAAAGCCACTGGGCCAATTCAAGTCAAAGTTTGTGTGAGTGATGGTCCCAAAGGGGCATTGCATTTTTGTTCAACTCAACATGCTCAGCCCCATAGGGAGGGAGTGGGGGAAAATGCTCCAAAATATTTTTAAAATCTTCTTCTCAAGAACCAGTGTGTACAATGACTTGATATTTGCTATGGAGCTTCCTTTTGAGGTGTAGAATCAAGTTTGTTCAAATGAAGTTCGTGAAGTAATATTTGGCTTTGTAATGGGAGGGGTAAGATTTTTGGTCCCGCCCAAAATTTCTATTTTCTGAACCGATGGTCCGGTATGAACCAAATTTGGTATGTGGTATTATTGGATCTTAAGTACTTGACCCATGCAAAAAAAAAAAATCACACATCCCCTGTTATTTGGTATGAAGTATCTTTAGGACCAGTAGAATTGAATGGTAAAAAAAATTGCCATCGGTTATGTTAGGGTGTTCTGTAATGGGCATCGAAAAAATGCTGAGTCAGCATATTTGCAAAAATTTAAAAAAATCTTTTCTCCAGAACCAATCATCAGAATCTTTTGATATTTGGTATACAGCATTCATAGGGGAGGGGGGGGGGGGGGGGGGGTCAGATACAAGTTTGTTGTAATAAAGCTCATTGGTTCATATTTGGGCTCACTACAGGAGCCCGAATTTTTTTCAGAACCACCAGTCAGAATCTCTTAATGTTTGGTGTACATCATTGTTATGAGGGTGAGGTTCAAGATTGTTCAAACCAAGTTCCTAGGTTAATATTTGGGCTTCCTACAAAAGCCCAAATTTTAACTTTGTTCAATATGGGGGTGATTTAAAAAAATCTTCTTCTTCAGATCCACCAGTCAGAATGCTTTCATATTTGGTATGCAACATCTCTAGGGGGGTCAGATTCAAGTTTGTTCAAATCAGATCCCTAGGTATATATTTGGGCTCACTAATGTAGCCCAAATTTTTCCTCAGTGCAATATGAGGAAATTTCTTAAAAATCTTCTTCAGATCCACCAGTCAGAATGCTTTCATATTTGGTACACAACATCTCTAGGGGGTCAGATTCCAGTTTGTTCAATTTGAGTGCCTGGATTAATATTTGGGCTCCATATGGGAAACTAAAATTTAACTTGGTACAATATGAGGGAATTTCTTCAAAAATCTTCTTCTTCAGATCCACTAGTCAGAATGCTTTCATATTTGGTATACAACATCTCTAGGGGGGTCAGATTCAAGTTTGTTCAAATAGGATCCATAGGTTAATATTTGGGCTCACTATGGTAGCCCAAATTTTAACTTCATGCAATATGAAGAAATTTCTTTAAAATTTCTCTTCTTCAGATCCAACAGTCAGAATGCTTACATATTTGGTATCTGTAGGGAAGTCAGATTCAACTGTGTTCAAATCGAGAGCTTGTGTTAATATTTGGGCTCCCTATGGGAGCCATTTTCCTGAAGAATTAAAAATTTTGTATTCAGTACCCTCCAGAGGTGTGCAACTAAGATTAATCCACATAGGTTGTATCAAGGGGCTTCATAGGGGAGCTCTACATTTTACTTTATGATCAACTGAAGAAAAGGCATGATGCCCGGTTTATTTTTGTCACTCCTGAGGGGCTCAAGGATTGAAAGTGTAGCCTATGGAGATGGCTTGCTTAATGGACTCATTCTTGGACTCTGTTTATAATGTGTTCTGTTCAAGATGAGTGCTTCAGGCCCCGTGGGGGCCTCTTGTTATTATATGCGTTATATGCGTTGCGTTGTTTTTATCACGATTGAAAGGCAAAAGGTTGAGGAGGTGTTTTCATGCATTCAAAACTCCGAAGTGGGGAAAATGATCACTGTGTCAGCAGAAAACAGCTGGTGCAGATGACCAATTTGGCCCCTGGTCGATTTTTTTAAAAAAATGTATCTATTTTCACTCATGGCTTTTGCCACTCATGAAAATAAATAATTTTTCATCCTCCAATCCTCACTCATGAAAATAATTTTGGTATCCATTCAAAAAGTGTAGATATCCTCTAAACATGTATATTTTTCACACAATTATCTCATTGGTGGCTGAACTTGAATTTAACTTTTCACTTGTGGCTTCCAGCCGCTCGTGAAAATTCTATATCTCATTCCAGCAACTCATTCTATATTTTCTGCTATGCAAACAGAAAACCTACATATCTTCTCTTAATTTTGGACAAAATGCGTGGACAATCCACCTGCCCAGGTGATTTGATCATAATCCACTATCCATGTACATATATAGGGCCTACTATGCTTACAAGTTACATGTATTTCTTTTACAAACTACCACTTGGGCATTTCAATACCACCAGGCCTGTGATTCATCCCCTCACTTTCATTACCCCCTTTGAAAATGTTGGCTGCCTAATGTATTCTGCATGGCCAATGTTGGTTGCCTAATGTATTCTGCATGGCCCAATGTGTTTCAATAATCATCTTACAATTACATTATAACTTAAGGTTGAACAAGTTTTTTTTTTAATATTTATGCAGAATTTGGAATATTTTTCTTGACTTTCATTAATGTTAACAATGAACGCGATCCTTTTCATTGTGCCATTTATCTCCACTCAGTGTTTGCATTGTATTTTGTGGCTTCTTTTGAGGTTTTTGTTGTGAAAATTTGGGATGACCCATCAATTTTGGGTTCTGTTGGCACGGTTGCCGCTGGCTCTCCCAATCCCATGTTAAAATCACTGTCTTTGTCAGCTGCCCATAAAAATTCAGCGGCCCGTAATTCGGCCGTTTTGTACACCATTTCATCGAATATACTTTTAAAAACTTCCTCGCCCATTAAATTAAAGTTCCCAAATTGGTCCATTGTTTTATATTTTTTACAGAAAATTGATACGCGATGTGATGTCATCATGTCAAATTTGTTGAGCAACTTTCGCCACAGTGGCACAAATATGCAGACGTACAGAAAATTGATATGCGATGTGATGTAAGGGGAATAACGTTGTTGCATGTATCGGACATATAAAAAGTATGTTCGTCGGCGGAGTAATTTCGTTCTAATTTTCTTGCGTGATTCGATTAATCTACAGTGGGATATTCCCTAATATCTATCGTGATGATAGATATAGAAAAATATTGGTTAAAAATTTCTCGCTATCTTTTAAAAAAGCATATAATAAAATTTTTTACTAGGACTCTCCATCATTTTCAAAAACAGTATGAGCAAACGATGTGAACGATCAGAGTGTTTTCTACTAATGAGAAGAGAAATGTGTAATATACCTATTTGTGACTGGGATCTTATTTCTCAAATAGTCAAATTATAATCCATGTGTGGACATTGAGTAAACATTGTTAAATGAATCAATCAATATAGGTTCTATTTCCTAACACTCTAATACAAAAGAGAAATCCACACTGTGTAAACAAACACCTGGGGCAAGCTCTCTATCACAGTCACCATCGGCTAATTGATTTCTGACTGTCTGCTCATACAACTATGCAGGTGACTTGTCTTTTTGTTGAGTGAAAAAAAAATCAGGTAAGGAAATAAAAAACAGGAGATTTCATTTCCTGATCAGGAGGACAGGAGAAATGTTGAAAAATCAGGAGACTCCCAATGAAATCAGGAAAGTAAACAGGTCTAGTTGGGGAAGTCAGTTCAAGTTTGTTCAAATTAAGTCTTTAGGTTGATATCTGGTCTCCCTATTTTGCATTACTAGAAATCTGGACATGATTTGTGTGGTAGCATCTCAATATCCCAAAACATCATCTGATATGGGCAACAAAGTTAAAAATAATTAAATGACTTCATTCCTTCCTCTGTAATGCAGACTGTAACCATAGATTCTAATTAAATCCTTTTTTAAACAACTTTGTGAAGTGAGTGCCTCAGGTCTCTAGGGTCTCTTGTTATGATGTGGCATTTAAATAGGGCATACAGTGGGAACCTGTTAATTGAATAGCCACTTTGCTTGTGAAAATTATTTAGTTAACAGGGATTTGATCACTTTCCTGTATTCTAAAGAGAAATTTAGCATTATTCTATTATATCCTGTTTGACAGAGCTAATGTGGCTCTGTCAAACAAGATATGATAGATTAAATTCCTGGATTGGAGTGCAAATTGGTCTAAAAATAAGTTGAAGTTTGTTATTCGATTCTCTGTGTAAGTTTTCGACATAATATAACATTTATTATTCAGCTAACATCTCCTGGAAGGTGCGTCCCTTATTTTTTCCCAGAATGCTTTGATCTTCTCATCACTAGCTTATTAAAAACCATTAAAGATATAGTGTGAAGGTGCTATTATTTATTTATTATTATTATTTATTGGTGTTTAAGGTCACATACTTATGCACAATGGCTAATCGTGACCGTGACAGTTTTACGGGTGGAGAAAGCCGGAGTACCCGGAGAGAACCACTGAGCAACGACAAGCAGCTGTCAGCTCTCCAACATCGTAACTCTGAACTCTGCACCGCAGCACAGGCAGGGTTAGATTGGTTGAAGACATGTGCACCATCGACGTGCAGTACGCCTCAGTACACAGCGTCATCGTGCCCCCATGTAGGCAATCGGGGTGAAGTGTCTTGCCCAAGGACACAATGCGGTTGCCGCAGGTGGGATTCGAACCGAGGACCTCTCGGCTTGCAGCCTGCACCTCTACCAACTGAGCCACGCGCCCCCGTGTGAAGGTGCTGAAATCTCCTTGAAATAATTCCACATTTAAGTTTAGGAACCATGAACTTCATCAACTTCATGACCTTCTTCCTCTTAAGTGGATTCCTTGCATTGGTATCAATACTGTCACACATGTGACCTTAAACCCCAATAAATAAATAAATAAATAAATAAATAAATAAATACAATACTGTCACAAGTAGAACAAGATGTGTATGGTCATATGGCAAAGATCAGTATATTTATAAGAAGTTTGATAACTGAATACCATCATTTATCTTAATGTCACTTGTTTTTCAGGTTTACAAATTTCCAGTTTTATATGTCTAACCTAACTTCATTCTCATAATCTCACTCCGGATTCTGGGGTTTTTTTTTTGCATGTCACCTTTGTATTTCTTCATTCACATGATCTAAATTTCTCATTCTCTCTTTCTCATCCTCGGTATTCACCTCAAAATCTGCCTTAGACTAACTAAAACAGTGCCTTCCAATCTTTATTTCAGAGTTGTTTCCCTTTGTCAGTCAGCTTTCAGGATGGTCATTTAAATTTTGATCATTGCTAATATACAGTAAGAAATGGATAACTTCTAAAACACTGATAGGGTGGTCCAGTATTTGCAGGGTGGATTTTGACTAAAACATTCTTATAGTTTGTATGTTTAGAGGAGTTTTAACAACATTTTCAACAACTCTTGTAGTGGAATTTATTCTCTAGATAATATGCCAAATTATGTGAAACATTCTCAGAAGCATATAGTTTTTTTGTTCTGTTGCGTTTTTTTCCAATTTATATCTCCACTCTCTAAGAGATTATAGTGCATTACATGCTTCTGTTCATCTATTCATCAATCCATCTATCCAACCATCCATCCATACATTGGCGCAAAGGGTGTGGGTGTGTTTGTATGGAAGGGGTAGGATAGGGGACATTCAGTACCTTAAGCAACAGGAGGTGTGGCCTGACACAAAAGATTTCTATTGTCTATGTATCAAGTATTGTTCCATTAACCCTTTACCGAAATATTTCATCGTGAACGTGAAAATATTATATATTAATATAGAGGCTACCCATTTTCTCCACTTCGGAGTTTTGATTGCATGAGAAGACCACCTTTCGATTTGTAAGCACGATAAAAACAACGCAACACATATAATAAAAAGAATACCTACTGTTTTGGGGTGAGAATCAGAAATATCTCATTTGTGGCCGAAAAAGAATTTAGGTTTTCACTCGCGGCTTTCAGCCACTCATGAAAACTAATATTCCTTTCCAGCCACTCATGAGATAATTCTGATACTCACTCAATGCAGACAATATCAAAATTTATTATTTTAAATATAATTTTTTTAATTTTTTGAAAAAAAATTAACAAAACCATATCATGTCACTCCACTTTGGAACGAGCTCGGCGAGCTCGTTCCAAAGAGGGGTCACATGATATGGTTTTGTTGAAATTTTTCAAAAAATAATATTTTTCAGCTGGTGAATTTGCATATTACATGGGCGGATGCAGGCGATTCGTTGGGTAAAGGGTTAAGTCGTAATCCCTTTGTCCTTAAGTGGTAAGGAGTTGTGTTGGATTGGCAACAAAAGAAAAAACACTTGAAGGTCAATCTTAAGGACATCTGACCATCCTTCTGTCTGTCCATCCATCCAATTGTCCATCCATCTGTTCACCTGTTTATCAGTGCATCCATCTGTCCAGCCATCTGTCTGTCCATCTGGATCCATATCTCAGCATTCAGTTGAATTTCACCAAAATTTGGTATATAGCAAGGTAGTATACAGCGCTCGGAGTATGTACCAGGCAGAGGCAGAGCTCATGTTTTTTTAGCTCACCTGACTGAAAGTTGTCTCAGCTGATGAGCTTTTGTGATGAGCTATTGCCAGCACTTGCATCCGCCATCCATTATCTTTGAATATCATTCTTCTTCTTCCAAACCACTGGACCAAAATTAACTTGGGAAGATCACCTTCCAAGATTGTTCAATTTAAGTAGCTAAACCTAATGGACTTGGGCAGTGTCTGAAAAAACACGAAATTTTGAAAAAATTTTCTTCTCATAAACTAATTAATAAACTAATCATAAATTACAATGCTTTTTGAAATTTTGTGTCAAGCTTTCTGATATGATCAAGATTTGTGTCAAGCTTTCTGATACGATCAAGATTTGTGTCAAGCTTTCTGATATGATCAAGATTTGTGTCAAGCTTTCTGATACGATCAAGATTTGTATCAAGCTTTCTGATATCAAGATTTGTGTCAAGCTTTCTGATATGATCAAGATTTGTGTCAAGCTTTCTGATATGATCAAGATTTGTGTCAAGCTTTCTGATACGATCAAGATTTGTGTCAAGCTTTCTGATACGATCAAGATTTGTGTCAAGCTTTCTGATATGATCAAGATTTGTGTCAAGCTTTCTGATACGATCAAGATTTGTGTCAAGCTTTCTGATATGATCAAGATTTGTGTCAAGCTTTCTGATATGATCAAGATTTGTGTCAAGCTTTCTGATATGATCAAGATTTGTGTCAAGCTTTCTGATATGATCAAGATTCAATTTGGTTCAAATAATGTTTCTCCAGCAATATTTGGGTTTGTGCTGGTCGGGGCAATATTTTTTACCCTGCCCAATATTTTGATTTTCCGAATGGGTGGGCCAATTTGGACCACTGGATCAAATTTAGTGTGCAGTAGTATTAAGGGACATCTACTTGATTTATGCCCTCAAAAATTGTTCAGCCCCCCCCCCCCCTCCCCCCGAGGAAACCTCAGAATCTAAAGTAGAAAAAATTCAAATGCCCATTCTTCCAAACTGCACGGAACAAAGAATTGATATTTGGTATATGGCATCCTTAGAATTGAACAGACCCTTATCATCTCAATCGGTTATATCATAAACAACAGAACTACAGAACATAATCTTTTGTTATTTGATATACAACATCCTTTGGGGATCTGATTCATGCAAATCTAGTCCCTCTTGGAGCTCAAATTATAATTTAGTGCAATTTGAGGAAAATTCATTAAAAATCTTCTTCACATCCCTCGGTGAGAATATTTGATATACAGTATCCTTATGGGGCTCATATTCAACTTTGTTCAAAGTAAGTCATATTTGGGCACCTTATGAGAAACCAAAATATAACTTGCAATATGAGGAAAATTGTTTTAAAATTTTCTTCAAATCCACCAGTCTCAGTCTCCTCATATCTAACTGAAACGCAATGGGAGCTGTTGCCATCACTTAGCATCTGGCATTCTTCGTCCGTTAACTCTTGAAACTTGTTTTCTTCTTCAAAACTACTGGGCCAAATTCAAACATATATGGAACAGACTTTCTTCGGAGTATACCCTTTCTACTTGTTCAAATGTTGAATCATCATCTTTCTTGTGATCCATGAACTAAGTCTTCTTCAGAACTTTTGGACTAAATCTAAATTAATTTGGTACAAAGAAAGCATCTTGGTGTATACCCTTCTGGGTGTGGTAAATGCCCAAAAAGCCAAAAATGCTTTAAAAATCGCCTACTCATCAACCACTTGCAATAATGTTTAGAAGTATGGTATGCAACTTCCTTTAGTGATGCAGATTTAAGTTTGTTCAAAAGAACTTAGGATATATTTAGGCTCCATATGGGAGAATGCCCATTTTTCCCTAAAAGTTGCCACTCCACTTGGGAGTGCGGTGGCTCAGTAGGCAGAGATGCAGGCTGCAAGCCAAAAGGTTCTCGGTTCGAATGGCACCTGCGGCAACCGTGTTGTGTCCTAGGGCAATACACATTTCATCCCAACTACCCAATGTGGGGGGCACAGTAGCATTGTGTACTAAGGCATACTGCACGTCAATGGTGCACTTGTCTTCAACCAATGCTAACACTGCTTGTGTGGAGTTAGTATGTAGGGGAGTCTCACAAATGCTTACCATTACTCAGTGGTTCTTTCCAGGTACTCTGGCTTCCTTCACCCCTAAAACATCTGACGCGAGGTGACACTGGTTGTCGAAAGTGTTGTTAAACCTAAATAAATAAATACTCCCCTTGGGGGTGGGGTAGAGACAAAAATGACAAATAATATCAAGTCAGTAGAGAATAACAAAATAAGACAAAAATGATAATATCAAGTCTGTACAGAATAACAAAATAAGGCAAAAATGATCAATAATATCAAGTCAGTACAGAATAACAAAATAAAACAAAAATGATAATATCAAGTCAGTACAGAATAACAAAATAAGGCAAAAATGATAATATCAAGTCAGCACAGAATAACAAAATAAGGCAAAAATGATAATATCAAGTCAGTACAGAGTAACAAAATAAAACAAAAATGATAATATCAAGTCAGTACAGAATAACAAAATAAGGCAAAAATGATAATATCAAGTCAGTACAGAATAACAAAATAAAACAAAAATGAAAATAATATCAAGTCAGTACAGAATAACAAAATAAAACAAAAATGAAAATAATATCAAGTCATTATTAAGTACAGAATAACAAAAATGATAATAATACCAAGTCAGTACAGAATAACAAAATAAAACAAAAACGATAATAATATCAAGTCAGTACAGAATAACAAAATAAAACAAAAATGATAATAATATCAAGTCAGTACAGAATAACAAAATAAAACAAAAATGAAAATAATATCAAGTCAGTACAGAATAACAAAATAAAACAAAAATGAAAATAATATCAAGTCATTATTAAGTACAGAATAACAAAAATGATAATAATATCAAGTCAGTAGAGAATAACAAAATAAAACAAAAACGATAATAATATCAAGTCAGTACAGAATAACAAAATAAAACAAAAATGAAAATAATATCAAGTCATTATTAAGTACAGAATAACAAAAATGATAATAATATCAAGTCAGTACAGAATAACAAAATAAAACAAAAACGATAATAATATCAAGTCAGTACAGAATAACAAAATAAAACAAAAATGATAATAATATCAAGTCAGTACAGAATAACAAAATAAAACAAAAATGATAATAATATCAAGTCAGTACAGAATAACAAAATAAAACAAAAACGATAATAATATCAAGTCAGTACAGAATAACAAAATAAAACAAAAATGATAATAATATCAAGTCAGTACAGAATAACAAAATAAAACAAAAATGATAATAATATCAAGTCAGTACAGAATAACAAAATAAAACAAAAATGATAATAATATCAAGTCAGTACAGAATAACAAAATAAAACAAAAACGATAATAATATCAAGTCAGTACAGAATAACAAAATAAAACAAAAATAATGATAATATCAAGTCAGTACAGAATAACAAAATAAAACAAAAATGATAATAATATCAAGTCAGTACAGAATAACAAAATAAAACAAAAATGATCAATAATATCAAGTCAGTACACAATAACAAAATAAAACAAAAATGATAATAATATCAAGTCAGTACAGAATAACAAAATAAGACAAAAATTATCAATAATATCAAGTCAGTACAGAATAACAAAATAAAACAAAAATGATCAATAATATCAAGTCAGTACAAAATAACAATATATAACAAAAACGATAATATCAAGTCAGTACAGAATAACAATATATAACAAAAATGATAATATCAAGTCAGTACAGAATAACAAAATAAAACAAAAATGATAATATCAAGTCAGTACAGAATAACAAAATAAAACAAAAATGATCAATAATATCAAGTCAGTACAGAATAACAATATATAACAAAAATGATAATATCAAGTCAGTACAGAATAACAAAATAAAACAAAAATGATAATATCAAGTCAGTACAGAATAACAAAATAAGGCAAAAATGATAATATCAAGTCAGCACAGAATAACAAAATAAGACAAAAATGATAATATCAAGTCAGTACAGAATAACAAAATAAGGCAAAAATGATAATATCAAGTCAGTACAGAATAACAAAATAAAACAAAAATGATTATATAAAGTCAGTACAGAATAACAAAATAAAACAAAAATTATCAATAATATCAAGTCAGTACAGAATAACAAAATAAGGCAAAAATGATAATATCAAGTCAGTACAGAATAACAAAATAAAACAAAAATGATAAGATCAAGTCAGTACAGAATAACAAAATAAAACAAAAATGATCAATAATATCAAGTCAGTACAGAATAACAAAATAAAACAAAAATGATAATATCAAGTCATACAGAATAACAAAATAAAACAAAAATGATAATAATATCAAGTCAGTACAGAATAACAAAATAAAACAAAAATGATAATAATATCAAGTCAGTACAGAATAACAAAATAAAACAAAAACGATAATAATATCAAGTCAGTACAGAATAACAAAATAAAACAAAAATGATAATAATATCAAGTCAGTACAGAATAACAAAATAAAACAAAAATGATAATAATATCAAGTCAGTACAGAATAACAAAATAAAACAAAAATGATAATAATATCAAGTCAGTACAGAATAACAAAATAAAACAAAAACGATAATAATATCAAGTCAGTACAGAATAACAAAATAAAACAAAAATAATGATAATATCAAGTCAGTACAGAATAACAAAATAAAACAAAAATGATAATAATATCAAGTCAGTACAGAATAACAAAATAAAACAAAAATGATCAATAATATCAAGTCAGTACACAATAACAAAATAAAACAAAAATGATAATAATATCAAGTCAGTACAGAATAACAAAATAAGACAAAAATTATCAATAATATCAAGTCAGTACAGAATAACAAAATAAAACAAAAATGATCAATAATATCAAGTCAGTACAAAATAACAATATATAACAAAAACGATAATATCAAGTCAGTACAGAATAACAATATATAACAAAAATGATAATATCAAGTCAGTACAGAATAACAAAATAAAACAAAAATGATAATATCAAGTCAGTACAGAATAACAAAATAAAACAAAAATGATCAATAATATCAAGTCAGTACAGAATAACAATATATAACAAAAATGATAATATCAAGTCAGTACAGAATAACAAAATAAAACAAAAATGATAATATCAAGTCAGTACAGAATAACAAAATAAGGCAAAAATGATAATATCAAGTCAGCACAGAATAACAAAATAAGACAAAAATGATAATATCAAGTCAGTACAGAATAACAAAATAAGGCAAAAATGATAATATCAAGTCAGTACAGAATAACAAAATAAAACAAAAATGATTATATAAAGTCAGTACAGAATAACAAAATAAAACAAAAATTATCAATAATATCAAGTCAGTACAGAATAACAAAATAAGGCAAAAATGATAATATCAAGTCAGTACAGAATAACAAAATAAAACAAAAATGATAAGATCAAGTCAGTACAGAATAACAAAATAAAACAAAAATGATCAATAATATCAAGTCAGTACAGAATAACAAAATAAAACAAAAATGATAATATCAAGTCATACAGAATAACAAAATAAAACAAAAATGATAATATCAAGTCAGTACAGAATAACAAGATAAAACAAAAATGATTATATCAAGTCAGTACAGAATAACAAAATAAAACAAAAATGATCAATAATATCAAGTCAGTACAGAATAACAAAATAAAAAAAAATTGATAATATCAAGTCAGTACAGAATAACAAAATAAAACAAAAATGATAATATCAAGTCAGTACAGAATAACAAAATAAGGCAAAAATGATAATATCAAGTCAGCACAGAATAACAAAATAAAACAAAAATGATAATATCAAGTCAGTACAGAATAACAAAATAAGGCAAAAATGATCAATAATATCAAGTCAGTACAGAATAACAAAATAAAACAAAAATGATAATATCAAGTCAGTACAGAATAAAAAATAAAACAAAAATGATAATATCAAGTCAGTACAGAATAACAAAATAAGGCAAAAATGATAATATCAAGTCAGTACAGAATAACAAAATAAAACAAAAATGATCAATAATATCAAGTCAGTACAGAATAACAAAATAAAACAAAAATGATAATATCAAGTCAGTACAGAATAACAAAATAAAACAAAAATGATCAATAATATCAAGTCAGTACAGAATAACAAAATAAAACGAAAATGATAATATCAAGTCAGTACAGAATAACAAAATAAAACAAAAATGATCAATAATATCAAGTCAGTACAGAATAACAAAATAAAACAAAAATGATCAATAATATCAAGTCAGTACAGAATAACAAAATAAAACAAAAATGATAATATCAAGTCAGCACAGAATAACAAAATAAAACAAAAATGATAGTATCAAGCCAGTACAGAATAACAAAATAAGGCAAAAATGATCAATAATATCAAGTCAGTACAGAATAACAAAATAAAACAAAAATGATAATACCAAGTCAGTACAGAATAACAAAATAAAACAAAAATGATCAATAATATCAAGTCAGTACAAAATAACAATATATAACAAAAACGATAATATCAAGTCAGTACAGAATAACAAAATAAAACAAAAATGATAATATCAAGTCAGTACAGAATAACAAAATAAAACAAAAATGATAATATCAAGTCAGTACAGAATAACAAAATAAAACAAAAATGATAATATCAAGTCAGTACAGAATAACAAAATAAAACAAAAATGATAGTATCAAGTCAGTACAGAATAACAAAATAAAACAAAAATGATAATATCAAGTCAGTACAGAATAACAAAATAGAACAAAAATGATCAATAATATCAAGTCAGTACAGAATAACAAAATAAGGCAAAAATGATCAATAATATCAAGTCAGTACAGAATAACAAAATAAAACAAAAATGATAATATCAAGTCAGTACAGAATAACAAAATAAAACAAAAATGATAGTATCAAGTCAGTACAGAATAAGAAAATAAAACAAAAATGATAATATCAAGTCAGTACAGAATAACAAAATAGAACAAAAATGATCAATAATATCAAGTCAGTACAAAATAACAATATATTACAAAAACGATAGTATCAAGTCAGTACAGAATAACAAAATAAGGCAAAAATGATCAATAATATCAATTCAGTACAGAATAACAAAATTAAACAAAAATGATAATATCAAGTCAGTACAGAATAACAAAATAAAACGAAAATGATAATATCAAGTCAGTACAGAATAACAAAATAAAAGAAAAATGATTATATCAAGTCAGTACAGAATAACAAAATAAAACAAAAATGATCAATAATATCAAGTCAGTACAGAATAACAAAATAAAACAAAAATGATAATATCAAGTCAGTACAGAATAACAAAATAAAACAAAAATGATAATATCAAGTCAGTACAGAATAACAAAATAAGGCAAAAATGATAATATCAAGTCAGTACAGAATAACAAAATAAAACAAAAATGATCAATAATATCAAGTCAGTACAGAATAACAAAATAAGGCAAAAATGATAATATCAAGTCAGTACAGAATAACAAAATAAAACAAAAATGATCAATAATATCAAGTCAGTACAGAATAACAAAATAAAACAAAAATGATCAATAATATCAAGTCAGTGCAGAATAACAAAATAAAACAAAAATGATAATATCAAGTCAGTACAGAATAACAAAATAAAACAAAAATGATCAATAATATCAAGTCAGTAGAGAATGAATCATGACCTCAACCAGTGGTAATTGAATCATGACCTTCATTCAGTAGTGACTGGATCATGACCTCATCTAGTAGTGACTGAATCATGACCCCATAAAATAGTGATTGAATCATGTCAATTAGTGGTGATGGATAACCTCACCCAGTGGTAATTGAATCATGACCTCAACCAGTGGTGATTGGATCATGGCCTCAACCAGTGGTGATTGGACTTGACCTCATCCAATGGGTATTGGATTGTGTCCTCAACCAGTGGTGGTTGATTGTTGACCTCATCCAGTTGTGATTGGATCATGTCTTCAATCTGGTGATTGGATCATGACCTCAACCATGGTGATGGATCATGACCTCATCCAGTGGTGATTGGATAATGACCACAACCCGTTGTGATTGGATCATGACCCCAACCAGTGGTTTTGAGGGATCATTACCTCATCCAGTGGTGATTGGATCATGACCTCAACCAGTGGTGATAAATCATGAACTCAACCACTGGTGATAGAATCATGACCTCAACCAGTGGTGATTGTATCATGACCTCAACCAGTGGTGATTGGACTTGACCTCATCCGATGGGTATTGGATTGTGTCCTCAACCAGTGGTGATTGATTGTTGACCTCATCCAGTTGTGATTGGATCATGTCTTCAATCTGGTGATTGGATCATGACCTCAACCATGGTGATGGATCATGACCTCATCCAGTGGTGATTGGATCATGACCTCAACCAGTGGTGATTGGATCATGACCTCAACCAGTGGTGATTGGATCATTACCTCAACCATGGTGATGGATCATGACCTCATCCAGTGGTGATTGGATCATTACCTCAACCAGTGGTGATTGGATCATGACCCCAACCAGTGGTTTTGAGGGATCATTACCTCATCCACTGGTGATTGGATCATGACCTCAACCAGTGGTGATATATCATGAACTCAACCACTGGTGATAGAATCATGACCTCAACCAGTGATGATTGGATCATGACCACAACCAGTTGTGATTGGATTGTGACCTTAACCAGTGGTGAGTGGATAATGGCCTCAACCAGTGGTAATCAGATTGTGACCTCATCCACTGATGATTGGATCAAGACCTCATCCACTGATGATTGGATCATGACCTCAACCAGAGATGATTGAATCATGACCTCATCCACTGGTGATTGCATCATGACCTCAACCAGTGGTGATTAAATCATGCACTCAACCACTGGTGATAGAATCATGACCTCAACCAGTGGTGATTGGATCCTGACCACAACACGTTGTGATTGGATTGTGACCTCAACCAGTGGTGATTGGATAATGACCTCCCCCAGTGGTAATTGGATTGTGACCTCCACAAGTGGTGATTGGTTCATGACCTCATCCAGTAGTGATTGAATTGTGACCTCAACTAGTGGTAATTGGTTTGTGACTTCATCCAGTGGTGATTGTGACCTCAACCAGTGTGATTAGATCATGACCTCAACCAGTAGTGATAAGATTTTGACCTCAACCAGTGGTGATTGGATTGTGACCTCATCAAGTGGTGATTGGATCATGACCTCATGTAGTAGTGATTGGATTGTGACCTCAACCAGTGGTGATTGGATTGTGACCTCATCAAGTGGTGATTGGATCATGGCCTCATGCAGTAGTGATTGGATTGTGACCTCAACCAGTGGTGACTGGAGCATGACCTCACCAAGTGGTGATAGGATTGTGACCCCAACTGGTGTTGACTGGATCATGACCTCATTCAGTAGTGATTGGATTGTGACCTCAAGCAGCGGTAATTGGATTGTGACCTCAACCAATGTCATTTGGATTGTGACCTCATCCAGTCCATAGTGATTGTGACCTCATCCAGTGATGATTGAATTGTGATCTCAACCAGTGATGATTGAAACATGACATCCAGTAGTGATTGAATTGTGACTTCAACCAGTGGTGATTGAAACATGACATCCAGTAGTGATTGGATTGTGACTTCAACCAGTGATAATTGAAACATGACATCCAGTAGTGATTGGATTGTGACTTCAACCAGTGGTGATTGAAACATGACATCCAGTAGTGATTGGATTGTGACTTCAACCAGTGGTGATTGAAACATGACATCCAGTAGTGATTGGATTGTGACTTCAACCAGTGATAATTGAAACATGACATCCAGTAGTGATTGGATTGTGACTTCAATCAGTGGTGATTGAAACATGACATCCAGTAGTGATTGGATTGTGACTTCAATCAGTGGTGATTGAAACATGACATCCAGCAGTGATTGGATTGTGACTTCAATCAGTGGTGATTGAAACATGACATCCAGTAGTGATTGGATTGTGACTTCAATCAGTGGTGATTGAAACATGACATCCAGTAGTGATTGGATTGTGACTTCAATCAGTGGTGATTGAAACATGACATCCAGTAGTGATTGGATTGTGACTTCAATCAGTGGTGTTTAGATTGCTCATCCAGCAGTGATTGTATCACAGCCTCATACAGTGTTGATTGGATTGCAATCTCACCTAGTGGCGATTCATTTGAAATTCTCTGTTCACTTTCATAATTACAATGCTGTATTGACACCTCAATATTATTGCTATTACAATACATTATTTAACCCCTTGAAAACTTATTTAAATTTTTTGAGAATGCAATTTACCTGTTTTCACCAGAAATGCTGCAGCCATTTGGAGAGTTGTTTAAAAAAACATATTTGGAAACTTGTAAAAAATCAATCAAAATTTTTTATCAGATATAATTTTTTGTTGCCAGTGCATGTCATTACAAAAATCATTGCTTACTCTTCGGAAACAATAGCTCTTTAATGCATATGATGGATTTTGAATCATGATATAGCCACAGATGCTGAAATGACATTGAAATGACATTAAATACTATTAAAGAAATAATAAGATTAGGAATATGATTTTTTCAAAATAGAAAATTATGTTAGCTAGAGTTAAAGTAGAACTTCATTTTGACCATTATTATAAAATCACTTGTCTGTGTGTGCTCACTACTCTTTTGTCAGTGCTTCAGGCTTTTATTAATTCATAAGTGTTTGTGTTGTTTTTCCATACAAGGTGATGGCGTGCATTTTGTAAATGTAGGAAAGGATAGACGTGCCGAAAGAACCAAGTAATGTGGGAGCAATAATTATTTGATATGGTGCACATTTTTAAGGTAATGATCAAGAGTGTCTAAGGACTCCATTGTTTCATAGTATGTATTTGTAACATAAAATGACCTCCATATAATCTTATCCTTTTGTTTTTATGTTTTTGATGTTGACAATTTTATCACTTCTCATATAATCATCACTGATAAATCACTAACACTACTCTTCTTTTATGTAATTTAATTAACTGGCTGAGTGCTGGAAGCCCTCAAGTGCTCCTTCTCTAATTTGAAGGCTTTATATTCTGTGGATGTGATTCACATCATGTTTGAAGTGAAATTATTATACCTCCCACAAGTGGGATGGGGTGGGGGAGGGGTTATTCTGGAATCATCTTGTCCATCCATCTGACTGTCTGTCCGTCCTTCCATTTGTCCATAGACAGAATTTTGTCCCAAGATTTTCTCAGATGTTTATGGGTTGATTCCTTTGAAACTTGGTTTGAATGTTCACAACCATAGGAACCTGTACACCAGTGATTATAGTTTCGATCAAACTTTTTTGTTAGAGTTATGCCCTTTTTTGTCTTAGAATGCCTGAATTTTGTTCAGAGATCTTCTCAGATGTTTATGGGTCAATTCCTTTGAAACTTGGTATGGATGTTCACTACCATGGGAACTTGTTCACCTGCGATTATAGTTTTGATCGGACTCTTTTTGCCAGAGTTATGACCCTTTTCATCTTAGAATAATCACGGCAGCAGGGGCTATGGACAGGCCCATCTGGAAAGTCAGTCCTCTAGTTTAATCTGTCAGAATTAGCCTTGTTACAATTCTGTGGCATGTGCTTCATATTATCTTTGAAGTTAAATTATTTAACCCTTTACCTAACAAATCGCCCACATCCACCCACGTAATATGCAAATTCAGCAGTTGAAAAAATATTATTTTTCAAAAAATTTTAACCAAACCATATCATGTGACCCCTCGTTGGAACGAGCTCGACGAGCTCGTTCCAACGAGGTGTCACATGATATGGTTTTGTTGACATTTTTTGAGAAATTTAAAAAAATTATATTTAAAATAATAAATTTTGATATCGTTTGCATTGGGTAAAGGGTTAATCTGTCAGAATTAGCCTTGTTAAAATTCATGGGGGAAAGCATGAATTGTAACAAGGCAAAGTAATGTGAACAAATTTTGATGACCAAAATAATATCATACTCTGCCAGTTAAATACACTTAGTTTCACACATCTGATTGTTACTAGAATCTCTCTATGTATTTCTCTAACCTGCCGGATAATATAGATGGCACTATTATTAATTTTGAAGAAACATTTTGGCCATTACTTTTATTTAGAAATGAGATGAAGAGTGAAAATGCCATCACTATTATTAATTTTAACTGAAAATGCTGGACATCACTATTATTCAGCCATCGTGGGCGCAGTGGCTCAGTTGGTAGAGGTGCAGGCTGCAATCCGAGAGGTTCTCGGTTCGAATCCCACCTGCGGCAACCGCGTTGTGTCCTTGGGCAAGACACTTCACCCCGATTGCCTATATGTGGGCACAATGACGCTGTGTACTGAGGTGTACTGCACGTCAATGGTGCACATGTCTTCAACCAATCTAACCCTGCCTGTGCTGCGGTGCAGAGTTCAGAGTTATGATGTTGGAGAGCTGACAGCTGCTCGTCGTTGCTCGGTGGTTCTCTCCGGGTACTCCGGCTTCCTCCACCCGTAAAACTGTCACGGTCACGATTAGCCATTGTGCATAAGTATGTGACCTTAAACACCAATAAATAAATAAATAAATAAATAAATATTCAGCCATCACTATTATTAGGCAAGTGAGAGTATTGGAATCACTTGTAAGGTGGTCATTCTTTAAACCTTTACCTAACACAAGTTACAAAAAATACTACAAATCACTAACAACCCACTGTCAGACAAGATTCTCATCTGCTGGGTATTGCCTTGAGAAAATCACTAACAACCAACTGTCAATGCCTCTCGGCATTTTTTTTTTTTTTATGCAGTATTTTTTTATTCCTGAAATGTTTTGAGTTTTAAGTTTTCAAAAGAATGTTTATGAGTTTCAGGTTAGTAATGTGACCCTCTGCACATTCATGTCAAAATACTGAAATTTCAATGGACACATTTTGTAATAATACAACTTGGAATTTAAACAATTCAATATTGTCACACCTAGCACAGTACCTAGCACAATGTGCTCCATCGCACCTAGCACAGTGTGCTCCATTGCACCTAGCACAGTGTGTTCTGTCAATCAAGATTAAATTAGCTAAATTCCTAGTTGTATTATAGGAAAAATTTGCAGCGTGATATTTTGTTATGTGTAGAGGGTTAATAACAGATCTGCTGTTTTATACAAGTGCTGAAACATTTAGCTGGATAACCAGTTCACCACAGCTTATCCACAATATTCAATACTACTGCTGAAAATATTTAGCCAGATACATATTTTATACCACTTATTCACAATATCCAATAGCATCCCACTGATAAAGTATATCATGTTCAAGATGGAAACACCACAGTGTTTTTACCTGTCAATACAGAGCACAAAAATACATAATAATACTTCCAAGTAAATGATGTATGAAATCTGTAGGCCAGATGTTTGCTGGATGGTCTCCTTTGATGTTTCTTTATGAAATATTTCTGACATACCTCATTTCTTTGATGCTGTGAGCTGTATCTGTAAGTACTCTAAGAAACTATTATGTAGTGTGTGTAGAAACAGACATTTTTGAGTAACACTTAATCCTGTCCATTTATATATGCACCACAGAATAGTTTCTATAAATCCCAATTTGTTTCAAGTGTTAGAATGGCAGTGGATAACTGGTTATTTTGACATTTTAGATGTAGTTAGCCAGTTATGAAAATGAGTCAACCGCTTCAGCACAAATTTTCACCATAAATGTTTGGCTGATTTTCAGAAGTCAAAAAAATGTATTGTAACATTTTTCTGTTTATTCTGTGCAAAACTCTTTAAAAACATAAAACTTTCTTTTTATGTGTACCCATACTATGTTGTATGGTACACATAATGCCGGCATTCTTGGTGGCTCTCCATCATTCGTCCATCCTTTGTCTGTCCATCCATCCATCCATCCATCTGTCCGCACACACAAATGACTACTTATGTGGCTACGAGTTAGTAAAACAGGATACTTATGTGGTTAAAGTCTGTTACATGGCTAGCCATGTAACAGAATCTCTTATTGTGGGGGGTGGGGGTTTGGATAAATGTAGAGTAGGGTTAGGGCATTCTGGGGTGTGGTTTAGGGGTGGGGTGGGGGTCAGTGAAGGGGTGTTAGAGTTATGTGGCTAGGGTTAGGGTTAGCTTAGGGGTGGGTAGGGTTAGGGTCAGTAAAGAGTAGGGTTAGCTGACCCCCCCCTCCAAAAAAAAAAATTCCCTCAAAAAACTTGTTTTATTATGTTGGACATGTGTTTTAGGTTAGCCACCTAACATGTCCATAAAATAGCCACATAAGTAGCCATTTGTAAGAACGTCCGCCCGTCGTGCGTCCATATCCATTTCTTTGGCATTCGATAACTTGAAAAATATTGCTTGGATTGTTAAGTTACTTTATATTTGTGTTCAGGGTACTGATGTGCTGAGCTGTATAGTTTTTGGTGTAAATCTGATAATTTGATCCTGAGATATTAACTCTTTATCCTTCAAATTGAGAATTCTTCCAATCCCTTTGGCATGAGATAACTCAAAAAATATCAGTCCAATTGTCATGTTACTTTATATATATCTTCAGGTTACTGATGTTCCGAGCTGTATAGTTTTTGGTGTAAATCTGAGATATTAACCCTTTTCCTTCAAATTGAAAATTCCTCCAATCCCTTTGGCATTCGATAACTTGAAAAATATTGCTTGGATTGTCAAGTTACTTTATATTTGTGTTCAGGTTACTGATATGCCGAGCTGTATAGTTTTTGGTGGAAATCTGATAATTTGATCCTGAGATATTAACCCTTTATCCTTCCAATTTAAAATTCCTCCAATCCATTTGGCATGAGATAACTCAAAAAATATCAATCCGATTGTCATGTTGCTTCATATATGTGTTCAGGTTCCTGATGTGCTGAGCTGTATAGTTTTTGGTGTAAATCTGATAATTTGATCCTGTGATATTAACCCTTTATCCTTCAAATTGAGAACTCTTCCAATCCATTTCTTCAGCATGTTCAATTTGTACCAGGTGGTGTCAGCACTACAACCTAAACAAACATTCGATTTGTACCAATTGGTGTCAGCACTAGAACCTAAACAAGCATTTCATTTGTACCAGGTGGTGTCAGCTCTACAACCTAAACAAACATTCGATTTGTACCAGGTGGTGTCAGCACTACAACCTAAACAAACATTCGATTTGTACCAGGTGGTGTCAGCACTATAACCTAAACAAACATTTGATTTGTACCAGGTGGTGTCAGCACTATAACCTAAACAAGCATCTGATTTGTACCAGATGGTGTCAGCACTATAACCTAAACAAACATTTGATTTGTACCAGGTGGTGTGAGCACTATAACCTAAACAAGCATTCGATTTGTACCAGGTGGTGTCAGCACTATAACCTAAATAAGCATTTGATGTGTACCAGGTGGTGTCAGCACTATAACCTAAATAAGCATTCAATTTGTACCAGGTGGTGTGTCAGCACTATAACCTAAATAAGCATTCGATTTGTACCAGGTGGTGTCAGCACTACAACCTAAACAAACATCTGATTTGTACCGGATTTGGTCTGTTAGTTCTACTCGATTAGGTCTTGGATGAGTTCAAAAACCAGTCCTGTTCAAATTTTTCTCAGCAGTTATCCCCCTTTGATTGAAGTTTTTACTTTTGTGCAGTGTCAACCCAATAACTGAAATAAGCGTGATCTGATTTTTACCCAGTTTGATCTGTGGGTTCTACTTGAGAATGTCTTGGATGAGTTTGAAAATCAGTCCTGTAGGTTCTAATCGAAAATGTCTTGGATGAGTTCGAAAATCAGTCCTGCTTGAATTTTCTTTTATAAGTTAGGCTTTTTAAATTGTTTTCTTTAAATTTCTGACTGGTGGGTGGTTTCAGTGCTATAAATAGAACATTGAACAAACGTTATCAACCGACTGATGGGTGGTTTCAGTGCTACAAATAGAACATTGAACAAACATTATCAACCAACTGGTGGGTGGTTTCAGTGCTAGAAATAGAACATTGAACAATGTTATCAACCGACTGGTGGGTGGTTTCAGTGCCACAAATAGAACATTGAACAATGTTATCAACCGATTGGTGGGTGGTTTCAGTGCTACAAATAGAACATTGAACAAACATCAACCGACTGGTGGGTGGTTTCAGAGCTACAAATAGAACATTGAACAAACATTATCAACCGACTGGTGGGTGGTTTCAGTGCTACAAATAGAACATTGAACAAACATTATAGAACATTGAACAAACGTTATCAACCGACTGGTGGGTGGTTTCAGTGCTATAAATAGAACATTGAACAAACGTTATCAACCGACTGGTGGGTGGTTTCAGTGCTACAAATAGAACATTGAACAAACATTATCAACCGACTGATGGGTGGTTTCAATGCTACAAATAGAACATTGAACAAACATTATCAACCGACTGGTGGGTGGTTTCAGTGCTACAAATAGAACATTGAACAAACATTATCAACCGACTGGTGGGTGGTTTCAGTGCTACAAATAGAACATTGAACAAACATTATCAACCGACTGATGGGTGGTTTCAGTGCTACAAATAGAACATTGAACAGTGTTATCAGCCGACTGGTGGGTGGTTTCAGTGCTACAAATAGAACATTGAACAAACATTATCAACCGACTGGTGGGTGGTTTCAGTGCTACAAATAGAACATTGAACAAACGTTATCAACCAACTGATGGGTGGTTTCAGTGCTACAAATAGAACATTGAACAGTGTTATCAGCCGACTGGTGGGTGGTTTCAGTGCTACAAATAGAACATTGAACAAACATTATCAACCGACTGGTGGGTGGTTTCAGTGCTACAAATAGAACATTGAACAAACATTATGAACCAACTGGTGGGTGGTTTCAGTGCTACAAATAGAACATTGAACAAACATTATCAACCGACTGGTGGGTGGTTTCAGTGCTACAAATAGAACATTGAACAAACATTATCAACCGACTGGTGGGTGGTTTCAGTGCTACAAATAGAACATTGAACAAACATTATCAACCGACTGGTGGGTGGTTTCAGTGCTACAGATAGAACATTGAACAAACATTATCAACCGACTGGTGGGTGGTTTCAGTGCTACAAATAGAACATTAAACAAACATTATCAACCGACTGGTGGGTGGTTTCAGTGCTAGAAATAGAACATTGAACAATCTTATCAACCGACTGGTGGGTGGTTTCAGTGCTACAAATAGAACATTGAACAATGTTATCAACTGACTGGTGGGTGGTTTCAGTGCTACAAATAGAACATTGAACAAACATCAACCGACTGGTGGGTGGTTTCAGTGCTACAAATAGAACATTGAACAAACATCATCAACCGACTGGTGGGTGGTTTCAGTGCTACAAATAGAACATTGAACAAACATAATCAACCGACTGGTGGGTGGTTTTAGTGCCACAAATAGAACATTGAACAAACATTATCAACCGACTGGTGGGTGGTTTCAGTGCTACAAATAGAACATTGAACAAACATTACCAACCGACTGGTGGGTAGTTTCAGTGCTACAAATAGAACATTGAACAAACGTTATCAACCGACTGATGGGTGGTTTCAGTGCTACAAATAGAACATTGAACAGTGTTATCAGCCGACTGGTGGGTGGTTTCAGTGCTACAAATAGAACATTGAACAAACATTATCAACCGACTGATGGGTGGTTTCAGTGCTACAAATAGAACATTGAACAAACATTATCAACCGACTGGTGGGTGGTTTCAGTGCTACAAATAGAACATTGAACAAACGTTATCAACCGACTGATGGGTGGTTTCAGTGCTACAAATAGAACATTGAACAGTGTTATCAGCCGACTGGTGGGTGGTTTCAGTGCTACAAATAGAACATTGAACAAACATTATCAACCGACTGGTGGGTGGTTTCAGTGCTACAAACAGAACATTGAACAAACGTTATCAACCGACTGATGGGTGGTTTCAGTGCTACAAATAGAACATTGAACAGTGTTATCAGCCGACTGGTGGGTGGTTTCAGTGCTACAAATAGAACATTGAACAAACATTATCAACCGACTGGTGGGTGGTTTCAGTGCTACAAATAGAACATTGAACAAACATTATGAACCAACTGGTGGGTGGTTTCAGTGCTACAAATAGAATATTGAACAATGTTATCAACCGACTGGTGGGTGGTTTCAGTGCTACAAATAGAACATTGAACAAACATCAACCGACTGGTGGGTGGTTTCAGAGCTACAAATAGAACATTGAACAAACATTATCAACCGACTGGTGGGTGGTTTCAGTGCTACAAATAGAACATTGAACAAACATTATAGAACATTGAACAAACGTTATCAACCGACTGGTGGGTGGTTTCAGTGCTATAAATAGAACATTGAACAAACGTTATCAACCGACTGGTGGGTGGTTTCAGTGCTACAAATAGAACATTGAACAAACATTATCAACCGACTGATGGGTGGTTTCAATGCTACAAATAGAACATTGAACAAACGTTATCAACCGACTGGTGGGTGGTTTCAGTGCTACAAATAGAACATTGAACAAACATAATCAACCGACTGGTGGGTGGTTTCAGTGCTACAAATAGAATATTGAACAATGTTATCAACCGACTGGTGGGTGGTTTCAGTGCTACAAATAGAACATTGAACAAACGTTATCAACCGACTGGTGGGTGGTTTCAGTGCTTCAAATAGAACATTGAACAAACATTATCAACCGACTGGTGGGTGGTTTCAGTGCTACAAATAGAACATTGAACAAACATTATCAACCGACTGATGGGTGGTTTCAGTGCTACAAATAGAACATTGAACAAACATTATCAACCAACTGGTGGGTGATTTCAGTGCTACAAATAGAACATTGAACAAACATTATCAACTGACTGGTGGGTGGTTTCAGTGCTACAAATAGAACATTGAACAAACATTATCAACCGACTGGTGGGTGGTTTCAGTGCTACAAATAGAACATTGAACAAACATTATCAACCGACTGGTGGGTGGTTTCAGTGCTACAAATAGAACATTGAACAAACATAATCAACCGACTGGTGGGTGGTTTTAGTGCCACAAATAGAACATTGAACAAACATTATCAACCGACTGGTGGGTAGTTTCAGTGCTACAAATAGAACATTGAACAAACATTATCAACCGACTGGTGGGTGGTTTCAGTGCTACAAATAGAACATTGAACAAACATTATCAACCGACTGGTGGGTGGTTTCAGTGCTACAACTAGAACATTGAACAGTGTTATCAACCGACTGGTGGGTGGTTTCAGTGCTACAAATAGAACATTGAACAAACATTATCAACCGACTGATGGGTGGTTTCAGTGTTACAAATAGAACATTGAACAAACATTATCAACCGACTGGTGGGTGGTTTCAGTGCTACAAATAGAACATTGAACAGTGTTATCAGCCGACTTGTGGGTGGTTTCAGTGCTACAAATAGAACATTGAACAAACATTATCAACCGACTGGTGGGTGGTTTCAGTGCTACAAATAGAACATTGAACAAACATTATAAACCAACTGGTGGGTGGTTTCAGTGCTACAAATAGAACATTGAACAAACATTATCAACCGACTGGTGGGTGGTTTCAGTGCTACAAATAGAACATTGAACAAACATTATCAACCGACTGGTGGGTGGTTTCAGTGCTACAAATAGAACATTGAACAAACATTATCAACCGACTGGTGGGTGGTTTCAGTGCTATAAATAGAACATTGAACAAACATCAACCGACTGGTGGATGGCTTCAGTGCTACAAATAGAACATTGAACAAACATTATCAACCGACTGGTGGGTGGTTTCAGTGCTACAAATAGAACATTGAACAAACATTATCAACCGACTAGTGGGTGGTTTCAGTGCTACAAATAGAACATTGAACAAACATTATCAACCGACTGATGGGTGGTTTCAGTGCTATAAATAGAACATTGAACAAACATTATCAACCGACTGGTGGGTGGTTTCAGTGCAACGAACAGAACATTGAACAATTTTATCAACTGACTGGTGGGTGGTTTCAGTGCTATAAATAGAACATTGAACAAACATCAACCGACTGGTAGGTGGTTTCAGCACTATAAACAGAACATTGAACAAACATTATCAACCAACTGGTGGGTTGTTTTAATAGCCTTTTTCTAAACTTAAAGCTAAATTGTAAACCTGAAAATTATTTTCAATACATTTTCGGTAAAATCAGACCCATTCTAATTCTTATTATGTAGACTTGTTTAAACTGTAAAAATTCATTTTTAGCTTGACTTGACAATGTCAGGTATGAGCTTTTGGGTTATGATCCCTCGAATGTTCTTGTGTACCTCGGTCTATCCACAATTACTTTAGCACACCCTGCAGATCGTATCTCTCACCTGATACAGTTTCAAATTTCATACTTGGCTGTCGGGTAATGTCCAGATAGGAGCTCTGAAATTTTTCTGAATTTCATTGAAAAACATGGCCACTGGTGGCCATCATGGATTTGGCATATAAATTGTCAAGAATTCCGTTAGCACACCCTACAGGCTACATCTCTCACCTGATTGTTACAAGTTTAATTTCTTTCAATCCATAACTTAAACCCCCATGTAAGGGAGAACAGTGCTAAAAGCTTAATCCAGTGAGTGCATAGACATAGGAGCAATAACATTAAGGGGGTACACTTACCTCCCCTAAAATTAGACTTAGCAGCCATAGCATTAAAGTGGGCACTTACCTCCCCTTAAATTAGACATAGCAGCTATAGCATTTAAGTGGGCACTTACCTCCCTTAAAATTAGACATAGCATCAATATTCCTATGTGTGAATGTCTTTAGTTGTGGTTTCATAAAAGAAGAAATGAAATTTGAATGGCAATTTCTGGGTAGATTTAGTAGATTTATTTAATCGACAGCAAGGGTCACCTTGTGTAAGACAGTTTAGCTGATGCAGGAAGCTGGAGTACCCGGAGAGAAGCAACAAGCAGAGATAAAAACAATTGAGAATCTCCAACATACTAACTCAATTCAAGCATGGTTAACATTGGTTGAAGACAAGTTCACCATTCATGTGCAGTACACCTTAGTATGCCTTAGTACGCAGTGCCAGCATGCAGGGACCGATCAGGACTATTTAAAATACACTCTAGCCTCGGAGCTTATTTTTTCAATTCATGCGCCAGATTTCAATTTACGGAGTCACACTGCTGTTTGTAACACACACTGCAAGTATGTAATAGCTCTCATCATTTTCATTTAGTACACTATAACAAACATTAATCTTCACTGTGGGTTTCTGATCAAGTCTTGGCTGCCTATTCAGGTAGCCAAGACTTGATCAGAAACCACAGTGAAGATTAATGCTTGGTAATTAAGCCTTGAAGTATTAACTTGAGCACTCTACAACAATGATAAATGATAATCATATATATAATACATGTAAGAGTGTCTCTTTCGATTATCCATCGAAAGAATATCAAAATATGATTTGAGAAGTTATGCACCAACTGAGAAGCCTGTTTCTGAGATTTAAGAGCCAGGTCCTGATGTTTCAGAACCAAATACGCACTGGCACATGCCCAGGTCAGTCCCTGCACCATGCCCCCATGAGGGCAACCAGCATTAAGTGCCTTGCCCAAGGACACAACACAGTAACCTCTGGCTTGGATTGAACCTTGTATCTTTGGGTTTGAAGTCCAATATTCACCACTGAGCCACTGCACTCCCAGATTTAGGAGGTAACAGCATGAAATAGTGTATCTGTTTACCTCCTATTCACTCTTTCATTCACTGAACTCATTCAAATTTTCTCTCATTTTTTTCGTCTGTTTGAGTCATGTGATATTGTCAGAGGTGAAAAGAAATATTTCATCAAATTTTTATGGTAAGTTATGTCTCCATGTTGACGTAAATTTGAAAAATGATTTTAAACTGAAGTGTCTCAATAATATTTCTTTAATGCTAGCAGACTTTTTCAGGTTACCTGTTGTCACAAACCTTTAAATAGTGCCTATTGTTCATGGTTTATTTGGTTTCTGTAATAATTTGGAGGCCATTTAAATCATGAATTTTCAAATTTTATTAACTGTTAAATTCACATAACTGAAGTGATTGTAATAACTGCCAAGGTACTTTGAATGTAACTGACGAGTTAACCCCCAAACTGCATGTTGGGCTACCTTGACAAGTTTACCCCCAAACTGCATGTTGGGCTACCTTGACAAGTTTACCCCCCCCCCCCCCCCCCCAAACTGCATGTTGAGGTACCTTGATGAGTTTACCCCCAAACTGCATGTTGGAGTACCTTGACGAGTTTACCCCCCAAACTGTATGTTGGGCTACCTTGACAAGTTTACCTCCCAAACTGCTGTTGGGGTACCTTGACGAGTTTACATCCAAACTGCATGTTGGGCTACCTTGACGAGTTTACCCCAAACTGCATGTGGGGTACTTTGAGCTTACCCCCAACCTGCATGTTGTTCTACCTTGATGAGTTTACCCCCAAACTGCATGTTGGGCTACCTTGACGAGTTTATCCCCAACCTGCATGTTGGGGTACTTTGAGTTTTCCCCCAACCTGCATGTTGGGCTACCTTGATGAGTTTACCCCCAAACTGTATGTTGGGCTACCTTGACGAGTTTATCCCCAACCTGCATGTTGGGGTACTTTGAGTTTACCCCCAACCTGCATGTTGGGCTACCTTGATGAGTTTACCCCCAAATTGCATGTTGGGCGACCTTGATGAGTTTAGCAACTAAACTGCATGTTGGGCTACCTTAACGAGTTTACATCCAAACTGCATGTTGGGCTACCTTGACAAGTTCACCCCAAAATGTATGTTGGGGTGCCTTAACGAGTTTACCTACATGTTGGGCATCCTTGAAGACTTTACCCCAAAACTGCATGTTGGGCTACCTTGACGAGTTTACCCCAAACTGCATGTGGGGTACCTTGAGCTTACCCCCAACCTGCATGTTGTTCTACCTTGATGAGTTTACCCCCAAACTGCATGTTGGGCTACCTTGACGAGTTTATCCCCAAACTGCATGTTGGGATACTTTGAGTTTACCCCCAACCTGCATGTTGGGTTACCTTTTTGAGTTTACCCCCAAACTGCATGTTGGGCGACCTTGATGAGTTTAGCAACTAAACTGCATGTTGGGCTACCTTAACGAGTTTACCTCCAAACTGCATGTTGGGCTACCTTGACAAGTTCACCCCCAAAATGTATGTTGGGGTGCCTTAACGAGTTTACCCACAAACTTCATGTTGGGTATCCTTGAAGACTTTACCCCAAAACTGCATGTTGGGCTACCTTGACGAGTTTATCCCCAAACTGCATGTTGGGATACTTTGAGTTTACCCCCAACCTGCATGTTGGGCTACCTTGATGAGTTTACCCCCAAACTGCATGTTGGGCGACCTTGATGAGTTTAGCAACTAAACTGCATGTTGGGCTACCTTAACGAGTTTACCTCCAAACTGCATGTTGGGCTACCTTGACAAGTTCACCCCCAAAATGTATGTTGGGGTGCCTTAACGAGTTTACCCACAAACTTCATGTTGGGTATCCTTGAAGACTTTACCCCAAAACTGCATGTTGGGCTACCTTGACGAGTTTACCCGAAACTGCATGTTGGGCTACTTTGAGGAGTTTACTCCAAACTGCATGTTGGGGTACCTTGACGAGTTTACCCCCAACTGAATGTTGGGCTACCTTGACGAGTTTACCCCCAAACTACATGTTAGGCTACCTTAACAAGTTCACCCCCAACCTGCATGTTTGGCTATCTTGACGAGTTTACCCCCAAACTGCATGTTGGGCAGCCTTGACGAGTTTACCACTAACTGCATGTTGGGCTACCTTGATGAGTTTACTCCAAACTGCATGTTGGGTACCTTGACGAGTTTACCCCGAATCTTAATGTTGGGCTACCTTGTCGAGTTTGCCCCCAAATTACATGTTGGGCTACCTTGACGAGTTTACCCCCAAACCACATGTTGGGCTACCTTGACAAGTTCACCCCAAACTGTATTTTGGGGTACCTTAACGAGTTTACCCCCAAACTTCATGCTGGGCTTCCTTGAAGAGTTTACCCCCAGACTGCATGATGGGCTACCTTGACGAGTTTACCCCAAACTGCATGTTGAGGTACATTGATGAATTTACCCCCAAACTGCATGTTGGGTTACCTGGACGAGTTTACCCCCGAACTGCATGTTGAGCTACCTTGACGAGTTCTCCCCAAACTGCATGTTGGTCTACTGTGACAAGTTAACTCCAAACTGCATGTTGGGGTGCCTTGATGAGTTTACCCCCAAACTGAATGTTGGGCTACCTTCACTAGTTTACCCCCAAACTACATTTTGGGCTACCTTGATGAGTTTACCCCCAACCTGCATGTTGGGCTACCTTGATCAGTTTACCCCCAAGCTACATGTTGGGCTACCTTGACGAATTTACCCCTAACTGCATGTTGGGCTAGCTTGACGAGTTTACTCCAAACTACATGTTGGGGTACCTTGACGAGTTTACCCCAAACTGAATGTTGGGCTACCTGGTCGAGTTTACCCCAAGATTACATGTTGGGCTACCTTGATGAGTTTACTCCCAACCTGCATGTTGGGCTGCTTTGACGAGTTTACCGCCAAACCTCATGTTGGGCTACCTTGACGAGTTTCCCCCCAACCTGCATGTTGGGCTACCTTGACAAGTTTACCCCCAACCTGCATGTTGGGCTACCTTGACGAGTTTTCCCCAACCTACATGTTGGGCTACCTTGACGAGTTTACCCCCAACCTGCATGTTGGGCTACCTTGATGAGTTTACCCCCAACCTGCACGTTGGAACTACCTACTACCTTGACAAGTTTATCCCCAAACTGCATGCTGGTCTACCTCGACGACTTTACCCCCAAACTACATGTTGGGTTACCTTGACGAGTTTACTCCAAACTGCATGTTGGACTGCTTTGATGAGTTTATCCCCAACCTGCATGTTGGGTTACTTTGACGAGTTTATCCCCAACCTGCATGTTGGGTTACTTTGACGAGTTGACTCCAAACTGCATGGTGGGTTACCTCGACAAGTTTACCCCTAAGCTGCATATTGGGCTACCTTGACGAGTTGACTCCAAACTTCATGTTGGGTTACCTTGACAAGTTTACTCCAAACTGCATGTTGGGCAACTTTGACAAGTTTATCCCCAACCTGCATGTTGGGCTCCTTTGACAAGTTTCCCCCCAAACCTCATGTTGTACAACCTTGACGAGTTTACCCCCAACCTGCATGTTGGGCTACTTTGACGAGTTTACCCCCAACCTGCATGTTGGACTACCTTGACAAGTTCACCCCCAAAATGTATGTTGGGGTGCCTTAACGGGTTTACCCACAAACTTCATGTTGGGCATCCTTGAAGACTTTACCCCAAAACTGCATGTTGGGCTACCTTGACGAGTTTACCCCAAGCTGCATATGGGGTACCTTGAGCTTACCCCCAACCTGCATGTTGTTTTGATAATCAGCGGCACCAAATCACATCAAGATTTTGGGAATGCATTTTTGAAAAAGAGTAACCAATCAGCATTCAATCTGAATAATACCAGTTCGTTTTGGGAAAGCTTGTTTGAAAAAGCATAACCAATCAGCACACAGTTTTGATGCCACTGTGTCAGTAACTTTTCTGGAATTTTAGGGATTTTGAAACGACAAGTACCTGCTTCAACGTATTCAGAACACAGCAGCTAAGATCATTACCGGTGCGAAAAAATATGACCACATTACACCAATCCTGAAATCTCTGCATTGGCTGCCAGTTGAGTCTCGCATCAAGTATAAGGTATTGGCGGTGACACACAACATCTTACATAGCGACAAAGCACCAATCTACCTTAAGCAGGTCATCAAAGTACACACACCGTCGAGGAATCTCAGATCAGCTTCTGAGAGTCTCCTTGTCGTACCGCGAATTCGATCAACGGCAGGGAAGAGATCGTTCACTTTCGCAGCTCCCTCACTCTGGAACGCCCTCCCTCAGAACCTTAGAAAAACCCTAAATGCAGATCACTTCAAGAAAGCTCTGAAAACCCATCTCTTTCAAGCAGCCTTCGGCCGCTGATTATACCATTGTTACCGTCACCTATGTTTTCAGCGCTTTTGAGCAGCGTTTCGCTGGGAAAAGCGCTATATAAATAATTATTATTAATTATTATTTATTCCATTTTGGCTATTTTCAAATGGATAGTTATTGGATTTTCTGTACCGGTATGTGGATAAACTTTTTGGAAAAGGAGGTAGGCCAACATTTGCTCTCACAATTTGTATTATTTAGATTTTGCAACAATGTCATGAAAAGCTACCAATAGGCGAGTGTGGTTAAACATGCGCGGAGGCCAGTTTCAGTAAAATTGTGGAGGCCAGTATGGGCGAAATTGCAGAGGCCGGTTTGGCTGGAGGCCGGTTTGGGTGTAATTCATCTAGTGCTGTGGACACCTCTGTCTTCTAACCCATACCAACATTCTCCCTTGTATCTCAACCACTGCTACTCCAATCGGAATGATATTTGGTGTTGTGTTCGAGCATCATGGGGAAACGATGCCTGTGTAGCTGCTGTAGCATGTGTTTCTTCCACACATTTTTTCCAGAGTTATGGTCCCTTTTCAGTCTTTCGAGTTAGAAAACTTCGTTTATAACTAGTTGATTTGTTACAATTCGTTCTTGAAAAAATATTTGAACACCTATGAATGGGAAACCTACTGGATGTGCCCTCCTAATCTCAATAAGCCTCTTTTGGAAAAGTACATGCAATAATGGTTATGTAGGGTTGATTTGATGTGTTTTGAATAACAATGTACTTTTATGTATATTTGATGGGTTATTGCAGTGACAGGTTACAGTTACTCTTATTTCCTCTCCAACAGATAGCATGAGTGTTTTGGGGTCCAAGAGTAAAAGAACCTAGGTTACTTATTGATAAACCAGACAAATTTACCAATTTAATTACTATCAAATTGATGCATGGTATAAAAGGGGTTACAGTGCAAGGGGTTTGTAAATATATTTGTTCAACTACAATGTATGACTTTGCAGTGCATTCTACAAAAGAGAATATCATAGTTTCTTTCCAAACTACCACAGGGACACATACATCTTTATATTGGCAGACACCCTTTTGTCTTTCCATACTTCTTCTAGTGGACTCCTTCAAGTTGACCTTTGTTGAACTCTCCCTAATCAAAACATAAACAAAAGAAAATGTATGCCTTCATTCAGTGAGCACTCCACTTATAACATTTGATCTGAATCTTTATTACTTTCAAGAATTAGGAAAAGATTTTTTTGAGTATGTTCTTCAATGTTTATAGAATACAGGTGTTATTTTATTTTGAGGTATTTTATTGTAAAAAATTTGTTCTGATACTTATGCCATAGCAGACTTTCAGGCAGTGCTATCTACACATGGCAGCAGTTCCATGGCAAATTCTAGTTTCCACATGTTCTATGTTTCATTCCAAGCATTTTGGTATACAATTTATTGGGGTTATTCATTTTGGGTCTTTTTTAGACTTGGAAGAAAATTACCTGAAATTTGACCAAAGTTAGGTTGGACGTCCCCTTAAATGTAGTGAACTTCAGTTTCAAGAGTTAACTGGTAGAGTGCTGGAAGCCCATATTTGGGCTTTATTCTGAAGAGCAGGTGCCGCAACTTAATGGCTTCATACTCTGTGGATGTGCCTCATATTATTTTTGAAATGAAATTATTTAGTCCCTGAGGATCTGCCTTATTATAATTTATAGGAGAGTGCCACTAGGCACTCTCCCATAAATTGTAACAAGGCAAAGAGACATGGACAAACCGGGATGACCAAAAATAATTTAGCACTCTACCAGTTAATGAAGTGAACTCCAGTGTCATTTTTGACAAGACTCCGCCATGCTGAGGTGCAGAAAGAAGGAGGGTAGCAATCGTATTACCAAGTTGTGTATTTCTGAGTACAATACAGGAAGTTGAATTGGTTCAGTAATTGCTTGTGGAGATATTTTTATCATCAAGAGAATCTTTTGATATTTGATAAAAATCATCCTTAGGAGGTTCAGACTCAAATTTGTTTAAATCAGGTCCCTGGGTTCATATTTGGGGTTCCTATGTGAACCCAAATTTTAACTTGGTGCAATATGAAGAAATTTATTTAAAAATCTTCATCTTCTAATCTACCAATCAAAGTCTCTTGATATTAGGTATACTGCATCTTTAGGGGGGTGAACTTGGACTCCCTGGAGTGATATTTGGGCTCATGAGGAATATTCTTTAAAATCTTCTACAGATTCTTCAGTCACAATCTTTTGATATTGGGTATGCAGCACCCTAAGTGTGGGTGAGGTTCAAATTTGTTCAAATAAAATCCCTGGGGTCATGTTTGGGCTCCCTATGTGAACTCTGAACTTTAACATTGTGAATTACGAGGAATATTCTTTAAAAATCTCCTTTTTCAGACCTACAAGTCAGAATCCTCTGATATTTGATATGCAGTATCCTCAAGAGGTTCAGAGGCAATTTTAATCAAATCACTTCCCTGGGGTTATATTTAAGCTCCTTCTGGGAGCCCAAATTTTAACTCTGTGCAATATGAGGAATATTCCTTAAGACATCTACTGTACCAGTGAGAATATTTTGATATTTGATATTTTGTTTGCAGTATCCTTAGTGGGGTCAGATTCCAATTTGTTCAAATCTAGTTCCTGGGTTCATATTTGGGCATCTTTTTGCAACCTAAAGTTCAACTTAGTGCAATATGGTGAAATTCATTTAAAATTCTTCATCAGATTCCCCAGTCAGAATCTTTTGATATTTGATATGCAGCAACTTTAGGAGGTTCAGATATCAGTTTGTTCAAATGAAGTCCCTTGGGTCATATTTGGGCTCCTGACGGGATCCCAGTTTTTAACTTAGTGCAGTATACAAGAACTATTCTATAAAAAATCTCTTCACATTCACAAGTCAGATTCTTTTGTTACATAGTATTGGTATCTTTAGTGTGGTGAGATTCAAGTTTGTTCAAATCAAATTCCTGGGCTCATATTTGGACTCCCTATGGGAACTCGAATTTTAACTTGCAACATGAGGAATATTCTTGGACGATCCACCAGGCACAGTGTTTTTATATTTTGTATATAGCATTACTATTTATATATTTATTTAATTATTTATTGGAGTTTAATGACACTTTCATCAGCCAGGGTCATCTCATATCCGACAGTTTTATGGGTAAACCACCGAGCAATGGTGAGCAACTGTCAGACCCCCCAACATACTAACTCCACATAAGTAGGGTTAGCATTGGTTGAAGACAGGTGCAATGTTGACGTGCATTATGCCTTAGTACATAGCACCACCATGGCCTAACGTGGGCAATCAGGATTAAGTGCCTTGCCCAAGGACACAATGCAGTTACCCCTGGTGGGGATCGAACTGTGGAGCTCATGCTCCCAGGATTACTGTAACCCCTCAATTAAAGTTTGTTCAAAGTGTTATGGCTGATGTTGGTGAGCACCAGAGGGGGTTGAAATTTAAAACAGGCCCCTCTGATTTTACTATTTGTTTAAATAAACTGTACCAATGAATATAACAGAGCTGGTAAACTTTAGTTAGATGTAAATGTGAGTACATAAGATTAACATTTGTTCAAATGGGGTTCCAGAAGTCAACTTGTGGAACCCCATTTGAACAAAATAGCCTTGGGAAGGAGAGAGGAGAGTTTTTTGTTGGTCTCTTGGTCATTTTTTTTTTTGTATAAAAAAGTGGGGTATACTGGATTGCACCTGTCCATCCGTCTATGTCCATCTTTACATCCGTCCATCTGCATGTCATCCGATGTCTGTTAGTTATAACTTGATCATTACTGCTCAGATTATGATGAAATTTCATGCAGATGTTCACTATCATGTTCTCTTTCAGGAGCATCAGCCGTTTTGCTGTTGGAATATTTTTTCTGTGAGTTATGGCCCTTTGAATATTCACTTCAATTTTTTGTCTGTTCGCCTCGTATCTCGGGTTTGGGTTATCAGATCCGAATGAAATTTGGAATGAAGATTATTTATGGGAAAGGTTTTCATTGTGACTGAGGGATTAGTTTTAATGTCTCTACAGTAAAACAAAGAAAATACATGTAAATCACCTCCCAACATGTGGCATTATTGTCTTATGTGAGTGGTCCCAGCGTCGCTAGACTTCAGTAAACAGGTGTTTCTGGCCTTCACAATTACCTCTTGGGAGTGAGGGGTTAAATTATTTTTTGCTGTAGAATGAAGACAATAATTTTGCTGTTTGCCTCATAAAATACCCAATCCTTTTGTCTGTTCGCTTCATATATCCAGTTTGGTTGTCGGATCTCAGTGAAATTTGAATGAAGATTGTTTATGGGAAAGGCTTTCATGGTTTATTTCTTCTCTAACCATTGTTTGGTGGTATGCACCATGGGGGTATGCACCGGGGAGTGGCTTACCTCTTGTTAGCTCAACTTGACAAAGTTAAGCTGAGCTATTGCCATCACTTCTCGTCCGTCGGCGTATGTATGTACGTATGTACGTACGTACGTTAATACGTACGTTAGTACGTACATCCACAATTTCCTTTGGCACACCTCACAGGTCGCATTTATGATCAGATTACTTTGAAACTTGGTATGCATGTTTGGGGTGACCTCTAGATGGGAGCTATAGATTTTCTTCAATTTCCGTCAAAAAATGTTGCCGCGGCCAACGTTCTTAGAACTTAGTTTAATCAAACCATAATATTTCCCTTTGGCACACCCTACAGGGCACATTTATGATCAGATTGCTTTGAAACCTGGTATGCTTGGTTGGGGAGACCTCTAGATGGGAGCTATCAATTTTCTTCTATTTCCATCAAAAAATGTTGCCGCGGCCAACGTTCCTTTGGCACACCCTACAGGGTACATTTATGATCAGATTGCTTTGAAACCTGGCATGCTTGTTTGGGGTGACCTCTAGATGGGAGCTATCGATTTTCTTCAATTTCCAGCAAAAAGTGTTGCCGCAGCCAATGTTCTTAGAACTTAGTTTAGTCAGACCACAATATTTCCCTTTGGTACACCCTACAGGGCACATTTATGATTTGATTGCTTTGAAACCTGGTATGCTTGTTTAGGGTGACCTCTAGATGGGAGCTATCGATTTTCTTCAATTTCCAGCAAAAAATGTTGCCACGGCCAATGTTCGTAGAACTTAGTTTAGTCAGACCTCAGTATTCCCCTTTGGCACACCCTACAGGGCACATTTATGATCAGATTGCTTTGAAACCTGGTATGCTTGTTTGGGGAGACCTCTAGATGGGAGCTATCGATTTTCTTCCATTTCCGTCAGAAAAGTTGCCGCGACCAATGTTCTTAGAACTTAGTTTAGTCAGAAAACTCAAAATTTCCCTTTGGCAACCCTACAGGACACATTTATGATCAGATTGCTTTGAAACCGGGCATGCTTGTTTGGGGTGACCTCTAGATGGGAGCTATCGATTTTCTTCAATTTCAATCAAAAAATGTTGCCGCAGCCAACATTCTTAGAACTTAGTTTAGTCAGACCACAATATTTCCCTTTGGCTCACCCTACAGGGCACATTTATGATTAGATTGCTTTGAAACCTGGTATGCTTATTTATGGTGACCTCTAGATGGGAGCTATCGATTTTCTTCCATTTCCGTCCAAAAATGTTACCACGCCCAACGTTCTTAGAACTTAGTCTAGTCAGACCACAATATTTCCCTTTTGTACACCCTACAGGGCACATTTATGATCGGATTGCTTTGAAACCTGGCATGCTTGTTCGGGGAGGCCTCTAGATCGCAGCTATCGATTTTATTCGGTTTCCGTCAAAAAATGTTGCCACTGGCAATGACCTTCAATTAACTTAGTGAAAACTTAGTGCAGTTAAGCATCAATATTTCCCTTTGACACACCCTGCAGGGCACATTTATGATTGGATCGCTTGCAAACTTGGTGAGCTTGTGTGGGGTGACATCTATATGGGAGCTGCCGATTTTCTTCCATTTCTGTCAAAAAATGTTGACCTTTGAACTTAGTTTAGTCAGACCTCAATATTTCTCTTTAACACGGTCTTCAGGGCACTTTTATGATCGATAACTTTGAAACTTGGTATGTGTGTTCTGTGTGACCTCTAGATGTGAGCTATTGCTTTTTTTCATTTCCATAAAAATTTATTGTCGTTATCACCAAACTTTGAACTTACTGCATTTGTGCATCAACTTATCCCTTTTGCACCCTCTGCAGGGTATATTTATGAATTTCCATAAAAAAAACCATTGCCACAAGCAATGACCTTCTACTTCATGCATTAACATCTTCCTTTGGCATGCCTCAGAGGACACATTCATTATCAGGTTGTTTTGAAACTTTGTATGCTTATGCAGGGTGACAAAGATAGGAGCTATTGATTTTCTTCTTATTTCAATCAAAAACTGTTGCTGTTAGCAACGATCTTTGAATTTATTGCATTTGTGCATCAACATTCTTTGACATGGCCTACAGGTTACATTTATCATAGGATTGTTTTTGAACTTGGTGTGCTCATTAGGCAAGAACTTTAGATAAGAGCTGTTGATTAGCATTCATTTCTGTGAAAAAAGTTGCCATTTACAATAACCTCTGAACATACTGCATTTGTGTATCAACATTCGTCCTTTAGCCAGTCTTACAGTTTACATTTAAAAATGCATGGATTACTCTGACGTTGTGCACACACAATGCTGTTATGTTAAAATTTCAAAAAATAACATTGGTACCAATGATCTTCAATTTTGCCATTTCATTTATAACTTACCAAATTCAAGTTTGTCAAGTTGAGCTACAGTGTCATTGACACTTTCATTTTTTTTTTTGCTTTTGAACAAGTTTTGGAGGATTTTGACCCTCCACCCAAAATTGACTTTTTCTGAACTGATGGTCCAATTTGCACCAAATTTGGTTGTGTGGTATATTATTGAGTCATAAGTACTTGATTCATGCAAAAAAAAAATTTTTCTCTATCCCCATGGGAACCCCAGGAGCTGTAAATAGAAATATTTTCAAACGCCCATATTTCCGAACCACACAGAACAGAGAACTATTACTTGGTTTAAAGCATCCTTAGTACCAGTGGAACTGTAATGGTAAAAAAAAAATTGATGTTGATTGTGTCAGAATGTTCTGCAGCTGGGGGGGGGGGGGAGGGGAGGGACGGGGCATTGAAAAAATGCTGAGTCAGCATATTTGCAAAAAAATAAAAAAAATTCTTCTCCAGAACCACTGATCAGAATTTTTCTGCTCCCTGAAAAAATCTTTTGGGAAGCATATTGTTGCCACCCTGTCCTGTGTGGCCATTCATCCGAAACAAATGGTTTCTGGATGATAAATTTAGTTTGAGTGAACGAAATGAAACAAAATTTTATACGTAGATTTATAACTGCAAAATACAGGTTAGGATTGATAGTGAGCTTGGTCAGGTATTTTTTGGCAGAGTTATGGCCCTTTTCCAACTTAGATATGTTGATATTGGTTTCCAGATGATAACTTTAGTTTGAGTAAACGAAATGAAACAAAATTGTATACATAGGTTTATATCCACATAATACAGGTTGGGATTGATAGTGGGCTTGGTCCAGTATTTTTTACAGAGTTATGGACCTTTTCCGACTTAGAAGATATGTTGATATTGGTTTCCGGATGATAACTTTAATTTGACTGAATTTCAAAATGAAACCAAATTTTATACAAAGGTTTATATACATAGGTTTATAACCACATAATACAGGTTGGGAATGATAGTGGGCTTGGTCCGATATTTTTTGGCAAAGATATGGCCCTTTTCCAACTTAAAAGACATGTTGATATTGGTTTCCGGATGGTAACGGGAGTTATATGTGTCCGATTTCAATCAACATGGAATATAGCTTACTATAGTCAATATACCAGACATGTTTGATTTTGAGTGCGGTGCGATAATTTTTATCTGAGTTATGTCCTCTTTTTGGACTTTGCTAACCACTAAAATATGATAGTTTTTCATAAAGTGGGGCATTAGTGTCCCATGGACACATTTGGTGGCCTGCTGTATTGGTGCTATAGTTTAATGGAGATAAGATAAGATATTTATTAATTCAACATCAACATAGACAAATGGCTAGTTTGGCAGAGTTATAGCCCTTTTCCGATTTAGAAGACATGTTGATATTGGTTTCCAGATGGTAACTTGAGTTATAGGTGTCTGATTTCAATCAAACTCTAGTTTGCTTTGATGAATGACCTTATATTTTTACAACATTATTACCTACCATGATATGCAGGTCAAGTTTGATTTCACCATTATGGCATTTACCATTCAGAGTTATGCCCCTTGAAAAGTTGCAAAATGGTAAAATTAATGATTTCCCGATGGATGATAACTCCAGTTCGCTTTGATGCAAGACCTTATAATTTTGTGACATTACTACCTACCATGAAATGTAGGTCAAGTTTGAATGTCATTTTTATTGCACTCACCATTCCAGAGTTATGCCCCTTGAAAAGTTGCAAAATGGTAAAATTAATGGTTTCCTGATGATAACTCCAGTTCGCTTTGATGCAAGACCTCATCATTTTGCGACATTACTACCTACCATGAAATGTAGGTCAAGTTTGAATGTCATTTTTATTGCACTCACCATTCCAGAGTTTTGCCTCTTGAAAAGTCGCAAAATGGTAAAATCAAGGGTTTCTGGATAACTCTAGTTCTCTTTGATGTACGACTTTATTATTTTGCAACATTTCTATATACCATGAAATGCAGGTCAAGTTCGATTGTTGTTGTTGTTATGGAACTTACCATTCCAGAGTTATGCCCTTGAAAAGTCACAAATTGGTACAATCAATGGTTTCCGGATGATAACTCTTGTACACTTTGATTTATGACTTTATAATTTTGCAACATTACTACCTTCCATGAAATGTAGGTCAAGTTTGATTTTCACCGTTATGACATTTACCATTGCAGAGATATGTACCTTGGAATGTGGGAAAATGGTAAAGTGATAAAACATTTCTTATGATATGTTATCAAAGGCCCAGGGCATATATAATCAAAGCTGCTTATACATTCATCCTAATTAAACAGTGGCCTGTCTTCAAAGGCCTGTTTAATCACCTTCCCAAGGAGCTTTTAGTACAGGGTTTCTTGTGTACTGTTACCCTTGTCCTTCCACACGTTTTTGTATTATTGGCTCATCAACGATAGTTGTGTGAGCCTATGGCATAGGCCTCATGTCGTCGGCGTCCAGATTCATTCATTTTCAACTTTTGTGTACAGGTTTTGATTTTTTTTTCATGTCTGCATGCTTTTCAGAGAAAGTAATATTTTTTATTCAACCCTTTCCATGCTTAGTTACTTGAATTTTGGACTTTTGTGTACAGGTTTTTGACTTTTCTGTGCAGGTTTTTGACTTTTGTGTACAGGTTTTGAAATTTTGGCTTCAAATGGAGTTTTACCTTACTGGCATTTTGCCATGGTGGTTTCCTTAACATTTCAAGGTATTTTTCTCAATTTTAACCCTTTGAAACAAATGTGATACTTTTTTTACTTTTATGTTCAGGTTTTGAGGTTTGTCTTTCTTTTCTTCCAAGTGGATATTTTTCAAGTAGAGTTTCACCTTACTGGCATATTGCCATTGTGGTTCTGTGACAGGGTATTTTTCTCAATTTTAACCCCTTGAAACAAAGGTGATACTTTTTTTTACTTTTATGTGCAGGTTTTGAGGTTTGTCTTTCTTTTCTTCCAACTGGCGACTTACCTTGCAGCATATTGCCATGGTTCCAATTTTATGTTAGGATGCTTCTTGGGGCTATTTTTATATTATTTAACCCTTTAGCTGCTTATTATGTCTCCTTTTCCCAGAAGGAAGACATATTGTTTTAGTGCACATTCTTCTTCTTCTTGGATCTGAAGGTCAGATTTGTGCTTTTTTCGACGAAACTTTGGACCAAAACTTGTTTGTCTTTTGAGCCAGGCCTTAGATATTTGGCACGTGGATGTATCACCATGAGCCGGTGTGTCGCATACCATTGTGACCTTCAGATTTATGTGTTTTTTTAAGGGAACCTGTCTGGACCAGAACTTTTTTGTATTTCGAGTCAGGCTTTAGATATTTGGCATGTGGATGTATCACCATGAGCTGGTGTGTCGCATACCATTGTGACCTTCATGTGACCTTGACCTCAAGGTCAAATTTATGTACTTCAAATAGGGAGTAATTGTCCAGACCAGAATTTTTTTGTTTTTGACCTAGGACTTGGTTATTTGACATCTGGATGTGTCACCATGAGACCGCATGTCGCCTACCTCGATGACCTTCATGTGACCTTGACCTGTGACCTTAAAGTCAAATTTATGTACTTCAAATAGGGAATAATTATCCAGACCAGAACTTTTTTGTTTTTTAACCTAGGACTTAGATATTTGACATGTGGATGTATCGCAATTAGACCACATGTCACATGTAATCATGACCTTCATGTGACCTTGACCTCAAGGTCAAATTTATGTTCTTTAAATAGGGAGTAATTGTCCAGACCAGATTTTTTTTTTGAACATGTGGATGTGTCACCATGAAACTGCATGTCCGCTACCTTGATGAACTGCATGTGACCATGACCTCTGACCTCAAGGTCAAATTTATGTACTTCAAATAGGGAATAATTGTCCAGATCAGAACTTTTTTGTTTTTTGACCTAGGACTTAGATGATTGACATGTGGATGTATCACAATGAGACCACATGTCATCATGACCTTCATGTGACCTTGACCTCAAGGTCAAATTTATGTACTTTAAATAGGGAGAAATTGTCCAGACCAGAATTTTTTTTGTTGACATGTGGATGTGTCACCATGAAACTGCATGTCCGCTACCTTGATGAACTGCATGTGACCTTGACCTCTGACCTCAAGGTCAAATTTATGTACTTCAAATAGGGAATAATTGTCCAAACCAAGTGTGTGCAAAAAAACAAAACTAACTAACCATGCACAAATGCAACATGCCAGTATTCCTGGATATGAATCTGACTCTTTAACACCACAGTTTCCTATACCATTGAATCAAAACTTGATCATACCTACACATGTTTCGCAGGAAGCCAATGATACTGTTGTTAGAATTGTTGATATGTGGGCAGGTAATCCAGTGGTTTACCAACTATCACAATGGTTCCAAACTATTGGATTCAATGTTATAGAAACAATGACCAACCAACAGTTAGGCCCTTCTTGTGGTTATATTGCAGCACACGCTGCTTGGGAACTTATAGTAGCAGTGATTGGAAAACAAAACCTTTATCTTCAGCTTTAGATCCTTCAATCATTGGAAAATACAATACCATACTTAATCAACCATTACACCATCCAACATACCTCACTGATGATCAGATTTTAGACATAATATCACACCTACAATATGTGCATTCGAGAACTAGAAATGTCAATTGGATTCAGTTTTCTGGTGTACGAAGAAGAACTCGATTACAAACTGTAAAGTCTTCATTGTCAATACAACTCCTGTCTGCAATGTGCTTGCTAATCTTTCTGAAATGTCAGTGTCTGGTGATCACTGGATTGTTTTAGCTGTTGGTTCTCAATAAGATCAGGTATTAACCTTTTCTATTTTGTCTGTGGATGTATCAACATGTGGCACTGTGGCCACGTAAACCATGGTGACCTACCTTCAGATTATCTTGACCTTTGGACCCCAAGGTCAAGTTCAGATATTTTATAGAGTATTATTTGCCAGAGTCATCATAACTTATTTCTCTTTAGAGCTAGACCTTTCTTATCTGGTATGATTGTAAATATATTTATGTATATATCATTTGTAGTGCACAAAATAGAAAGGAAGGGGAGACATATGTTTTAGTGTGCTAAAACACTTTCTAGTTTACTTTAATTTTGGACTTTTGTGTGTAGGTTTTGTACTTTTGTGTGCAGGTTTTGATATTTTTTTTAAGTGGAGTATTACCTCATTGGCATATTGCCATGGTGGTTATTGTAACATTTTCAGGGTATTTTTCTAAATTTTAACCCTTTGAAACAAATGTGATACTTTTTTGACTTTTATGTGCAGGTTTTGAGGTTTTTCTTTCTTTTCTTCCAAGTTGATACTTTTCAGGTAGAGTTTCACCTTACTGGCATATTGCCATGATGGTTACTGTGACATTATCAGGGTATTTTTCTCAATTTTAACCCATTGAAACAAATGTGATACTTTTTTTTTTACTTTTATGTGCAGGTTTTGAGGTTTGTCTTTCTTTTCTTCAAATTGAAGACTTACCTTGTAGCATATTGTCATGGTTCCTATTTTATGTTAGCATGCTTCTCAGGTGTTATTATTATATTATTTAACCCTTTAGTTGCTTATTTTCTTTAATTTTGAACTTTTGTGTGCAGGTATTGAACTTTTTAGCTCATCTTGACAAAGTCAAGCTGAGCTAATCTCATCGCTCTCCGTCCATCGTCCGTCGTCCGTCGTCTGTCTTCCGTCAACACCATGTTTTGGTCTTCTCCTCCAAAGCCACTGGGAAAGTGAAAGTTTGTGTGAGTGATGGTCCCAAAGGGGCATTTCATTTTTGTTCAACTCAGCATGCCCAGCCCCATAGGGAGGGAGTGGGGGAAAATGCTCCAAAATATTTTTCAAATCTTCTTCTCAAGAACCAGTGTGTACAATGACTTGATATTTGCTATGGAGCTTCCATATGAGGTGTAGAATCAAGTTTGTTCAATCGAAGTTCGTGAAGTAATATTTGGCTTTGTAATAGGAGGGGGTAAGATTTTTGGCCCCACCCAAAATTTCTATTTTCTGAACCGATGGTCCAGTATGAACCAAATTTGGTTTGTGGTAGTATTGGGTCATAAGTACTTGACCCATGCAAAAAAAAAAATTCCTACATCCCCATGGGAACCCTGGGAGCTAAAAATAGAAATATTTTCAAACGCCCATATTTCCCAAACCCCACGGAACAGAGCTTTTATGTGGTATGAAGTATCCTTATGACCAGTAGAATTGAATGGTAAAAAAAAATTGCCATCGGTTATGTTAGGGTGTTCTGTAATGAGCATCGAAAAAATGCTGAGTCAGCATATTTGCAAAAATTTTAAAAAATCTTTTCTCCAGAACCAATCATCAGAATCTTTTGATATTTGGTATACAGCATTCATAGGGGGGTCAGATAAAAATTTGTTGAAATAAAGCTCATTGGTTCATATTTGGGCTCTCTATAGGAGCCGAAGTTTTAACATAGGGTAATATGGGGAATATTTTTAGCTCATCTTGACAAAGTCAAGCTGAGCTAATCTCATCGCTTCCCGTCCGTCGTCCGTCGTCCGTCAACACCATGTTTTGGTCTTCTCCTCCAAAGCCACTGGGCCAATTCAAGTGAAAGTTTGTGTGAGTGATGGTCCCAAAGGGGCATTTCATTTTTGTTCAACTCAGCATGCCCAGCCCCATAGGGAGGCAGGCCCGTCGGAACTGGGGGGGCTGGGGGGGCTGCAGCCCCCCCAATAATTTGCTCATATTTCGTCGTTAGTTTATCCATGATGGGAGCAACCGATGTAATCTGAATAAAATGGACATTACATTATTGAACTCAGATTAGAACAGTGGCGTAGGAACCGGTTGGGGGGTGGGGGGTGGGGGTGGGTGGGTAAGGGAGATATTTCCCCCACCCCCACAAATTTGTCAAAAGTAGGCTTTACTGGGCTGGGTTGGTGGTTTCTCCACACGGGATGCCCACTGGTTACCATATTCCGACATTACTGTTAATGATTACTGGACTGAGTGGGTTCCATGTGTGCTTTCTTCCACCAATAAAACTGACAGTCGTGTTTTCGCCTAATTGTGGAAAGCGATGTTGAACCCCAACCAACCACAAGGTAATTCATTGCATGTTCATCGTTCCTGTCATTCTGCTCGGAAATCACGCTGAATTGATCAGAGAGCTGACGTATTTCCTTATTGACGATGTATTTGCTCAGAATCACTCAGAATACATATTTATACATCTTAAATTAAAAAAATTTCCCGGGGGAGGCCCCCGGACACCCACCGACGAGACGGGGAGGTACCCCCTCTCGTGCTCACCCCCACTCGCCTTTTCGCGGTTTGGATGACGCTTCGCGTCATAGGAATATACGATTTATTTGCTCAGAATCAACCAGAATGCATGTTTTTACATCTTCAATTGGAAAAGTTTCCCGGGGGAGGCCCCCGGACCCTCCACCAACGAGACGGAGGATATCTCCTCTCGTGTTCACCCCCACTCGCCGCTCGGATGACGCGTCGCGTCATGGGACTATAGGTCCTACCCCTCCCCCCCCCCCCCCCCCCCCCAATAAAATTAGCTTACTACGCCCCTGGATTAGAATTATGAACGTATCACTGAATGTATAACATGCACCTGCATATGTTGATGTGCAAACGTTTTGAGCAATTCCTTTGGCAGCTCAGAAGACCACGACAACCGTTGGCGTAATGATAAAACTAATGCATCCATCATAAGGCCTGACTGTTTTTTAGCATGACGGAATACGGACACAGCCTGCAGGTGAGCCCGGTGTGAGAACCGTCCCCAAATGTTATGGGGTTCCATTGTGATTTTTGAAACATTTTGTTAAAAAAACAACTTTTGCCGTTTAAAAAAATCGAGAGGTTTTTGCTTCAAAAGCTACCAGAATGCTTCCTTTGATTGCCCTTTTCAAAAAATTTTCTGGGGGAGTCACCCCCTCCTCCCCCCCCCCCCCTAAAAAACCTCGTGCATTCAGCACTCACGCCAGATGCCTTCGGCATCTGGATACCCCATACCCATTTAGTATCAGCCAGTTCACCCAAATTAGCAATATCAGCCCCCCCAATATAAATTTCGTTCCGACGGGCCTGGGAGGGAGTGGGGGAAAATGCTCCAAAATATTTTTAAAATCTTCTTCTCAAGAACCAGTGTGTACAATGACTTGATATTTGCTATGGAGCTTCCATATGAGGTGTAGAATCAAGTTTGTTCAAACGAAGTTCGTGAAGTAATATTTGGCTTTGTAATAGGAGGGGTAAGATTTGTGGCCCCGCCCAAGATTTCTATTTTCTGAACCGATGGTCCGGTATGAACCAAATTTGGTTTGTGGTAGTATTGGGTCATAAGTACTTGACCCATGCAAAAAAAAAAAGTCCCGCATCCCCATGGGAACCCTGGGAGCTAAAAATAGAAATATTTTCAAACGCCCATATTTCCCAAACCCCACGGAACAGAGAGCTTTTATTTGGTATGAAGTATCCTTATGACCAGTAGAATTGAATGGTAAAAAAAAATTGCCATCGGTTATGTTAGGGTGTTCTGTAATGGACATCGAAAAAATGCTGAGTCAGCATATTTGCAAAAATTTTTAAAAATCTTTTCTCCAGAACCAATCATCAGAATCTTTTGATATTTGGTATACAGCATTCATAGGGGGGTCAGATAAAAGTTTGTTGAAATAAAGCTCATTGGTTCATATTTGGGCTCTCTACAGGAGCCCGAAGTTTTAACATAGGGTAATATGGGGAATATTCTTTAAAAATCTTCTTCTTAAGAACCACCAGTCAGAATCTTTTAATATTTGGTATACATCATTGTTATGAGGGTCAGATTCTAGATTGTTCAAACCAAGTCCCTAGGTTAATATTTGGGCTTCCTATGGAAGCCCAAATTTTATCTTTGTTCAATATGGAGGGTAATTTAAAAAAATCTTCTTCTTCAGATCCATCAGTCAGAATGCTTTGATATTTGGTATGCAACATCTCTATGGGGGGCAGATTCAAGTTTGTTCAAATCAGATCCCTAGGTGTATATTTGGGCTCACTATGGTAGCCCAAATTTTTACTTAGTGCAATATGAGGAAATTTCTTTAAAAATCTTCTTCTTCAGATCCACCAGTCGGAAAGCTTTTATATTTGGTATACAACATCTCTAGGGGGGTCAGATTCCAGGTTGTTCAATTCGAGTGCCTAGGTTAATATTTTGGCTCCATATGGGAACATGAAATTTAACTTAGTACAATATGAGGGAATTTCTTCAAAAATCTTCTTCAGATTCACTTGTCAGAATGCTTTCACATTTGGTATACAACATCTCTAGGGGGGTCAGATTCAAGTTTGTTCAAATCGCATCCATAGGTTAATATTTGGGCTCGCTATGGTAGCCCAAATTTGAACTTAGTGCAATTCGAAGAAATTTCCTTACAATTTCTCTTCTTCAGATCCAACAGTCAGAATGCTTTCATATTCGGTACACAACATCTCTAGGGAAGTCAGATTTAACTGTGTTCAAATCAAGAGCCCCTTGGGCTCTCTATGGGAGCCGGAATTGGCCATTTTGCTGAAGAATTAAAAATTTTGTATTCAGTACCCTCTAGAGGTACTAAGATTAATCCACATAGGTTGTATCAAGGGGCTTCATAGGGGAGCTCTACAATTTTACTTATGATCAACTGAAGAAAAGGCATGATGCCCAGATTATTTTTGTCACTCCTGAGGGACTCAAGGATTGAACTTAGTGAATTTGCTTAATGTAGACTCATGGCTTGCTTAATGTAGACTCATTCTTGGACTCTGTTTAAATTGTGTTCTGTACAAGATGAGTGCTTCAGGCCCCGTGGGGCCTCTTGTTTTTTTTTACTCCAGCCACCCCTTTACATTGGCCACCTGTTGGTGAGCCACGAGGTACTGATACCCCCTCTAGTTTTTTTTATATGGCTTAAACCATTTCACAGTTCTGCATTTGAAAAAATCAGTATGTTGTTTCATTCAGTTTGCATCCATGGGGAGGGGGGGGGGGGGGGATACAAGTTTGTTAAAATTAAGCCCCTTTGTTTTTATTTGGACTTAATACAAGAGCCCAAATTTAAATTTTAACTTAGGGCAATTATGGAGAATAATCTCTAAAAAACTTCTTCTTCAGTACCACCGGTCAGAATCTTTTAAATATTTTGCTACCATACAGCACCACTGCAGTACATGCCACTCCATGCACCCATGGAATAGTACTATATCACACAGTAATAATACATATAGTTTGGATATAGAGGAATAACTTTTTTGTTTAGAGGAATATCTTGCTGAAACTTGGTACGTTGTTAGTATGTATAGGTCCAGATGCTGAATTGCATATGACTCTCGGTTATGTAAGGTCATGTGACGATGGCAATCAAGATGGCTGCCATACCAAAGTAAGGAAATATCACCATATTCTGGTGTTTGTGTGATGGAGTCAAATAATTGATTTTTGGCTCACCAACGATAGTTGTGTAAGCCTATGGCATAGCGCTCATGTCAGTGTCGTCTGCGTCGGCATCCGGATTCATACATTTTCAACTTTTGTGTGCAGGTTTTTGATTTTTTTTTTTATTTTGCTTTTTTTTATGTCGGCATGCTTTTCAGGGATAGTAATATTTTATTCAACCCTTTCCATGCTTAGTTACTGGAATTTTTTACTTTTGTGTACAGGTTTTTGACTTTTGTGTGCTGGTTTTGACATTTGTCTTTCTTTTCTTCCAAGGAGTAGTTGCCATGGTTTCAGTTTTAACGATAGTTGTGTGAGCATATGGGAAAGCCCTCATGTCGGCATCTGCATTTCTACATTTTGAACTTTTGTGTGTAGGTTTTGATTTGTTTTCGTTTTTATTTTTTTTCCCAATTTAATGTTAGCATACTTTTCAGGGATAGTAATATTTTATTTAACCATTTCCATGCTTATTTACTTTAATTTTTTACTTTTGTGTGCAGGTTTTGGACAGCCACACTTTACATTGGCCACCCGTTGGTGAGCCACGGAGTACTAATACCCCTTCTAGTTATACTAAATATTGTACTACTATTATAGTTATAGTACAAGTTGATCAGCAGATTTGAACAAATTATAACAGATAGTCCTTATATTGATTTGGGAGGGGCAAATTGAAAACCAAGATGCCTTGTCGTGGTCGGTATGGCTGAATTCAGCATGGATCAAACAGATCTTCTAAACCACATATCTGCCAGTCAAAACTAATTGAGTGATTTTATGAACCTACCACGAATCCTGCAGAATTTCTGAGAGCACCAACATTTCAAACCAAATCTTCGCCTTGAGGGGCTAATATGTCCATATCTTGGACTTGAGAGGTTAATATGAGGAATAATCTTTAAAACTCTTCTTGGAATCATTTAAGATATGGCATACAGAATCCTTACAAGGGTTGGATTCAATTTGTTCAACTTGAGTCCATCAGTTAGTAATTGTGCTCTCTGAGGGAGCCTGACTTTTAACTTAGTGCAATATGAAGAATAATCTTTAAAAATCTTCTTCACATCCACCAGTCAGAAGCTTTTGCTATTTAGTATACAGCATCCTTAGGGAGGACAGATTTAAGTTTGTTCAAATCAAGTCTCTGGGTTAATATTTGGTCCCCCTGTTGGAGGCTGAATTTTAACTTAGTCCAATATGAGGAATAATCTTTAAAAATCTGCTTCTTGAGATACAATCAAAATTTTTTGATGTTTGGTATACAGCATCCTTAGAGGGTTCAGATTCAATTTGTTCAAGTAAAGTCCCTTGGTTGATATTTGTGTTCCCTGGGGGTGGGGGTGTGTGCAAATTTTAATGTAGTGCTAAATTGGTAATATTCTCAAAATCACCAGAATCACCAGTCAGAATCTTTTGATGTTTGGTATACTACATCCTTAAAGTCAAGTCCCTAGGTTGATATTTGGACTCGTTACCTAGTTTTGCATCTCTGAAAACCTGGGCATTATTTCGGTGCTAGCATCCCAATATTTGAAATGGACAGCATTATTTCTGTGCTAGCATCCCAATATTTGAAATGGATAGCATTATTTCTGTGCTAGCATCCCAATATTCGAATTGGACAGCATTATTTCTGTGCTAGCATCCCAGTATTAGAAATGGACAGCATTATTTCTGTGCTAGCATCTCCCAATATTAGAAATGGACAGCATTATTTCTGTGCTAGCATCTCCCAATATTAGAAATGGACAGCATTATTTCTGTGCTAGCATCTTCCAATATTAGAAATGGACAGCATTATTTCTGTGCTAGCATCTCCCAATATTAGAAATGGACAGTGTTATTTCTTATCAACCTACTCACAATTGTTTACTACAGGCTTGCACTACAGTGGAAGTCCCCAACTCGGATAAAATACTCTCTATTTTTGTCTTTCCCAAGCAAGTTGGGAAAGAAAAGTGGTGCAAAAGCACCAATAAAAATAAGCCAAAACTGGGTCGAGTGCAACCGGCACAGACCCAGTACGGGACGCTCTCTCCCAAGTACAACTCCACGACTTCCGTTGCCAGTGCGCATATACCGTCTCTAAAGACTCATTCTTTTTGAAATCCGCTTCGTGTCGAGATGTTTTTGCACGCTTATCAGTGTTCCACCAGCTCGATGTTTGATGATTCCTGATTCATTATACCACAGTGTATCCTTTGTATTCTCAGGAACAGTGTTTTATATTCTCTTTTTTCTCTTATATGCCCATAATGTATATTTATTTGCTCTCTCTCGGGTCGCGCGCGATTTTCGCGGGCCACGCGGTTCGGACTTAGATTTTCACAATTATTGTTCATGCTTTTTTTGCAAATTTTTCTAATTGTGTTAGAGTTAGGTGTCAGCGGGGTACCACTCCTGCAGTGTTTCTTCTTTCTGTTGAGAGTAGTCTTCCTGTTGGGTGGTTCCCGGTCGACCGTCTGGGGTCTTTGTTTCTGTCACCTTTCTCTCTTTGGGGGTGTTCTGTTTTCTGATCTCACCTTCTCTGCTCCTCTCACCTCTTTCATGCCTAGGACAATTCCTTGTGGGCAGTGTCTGCTGCCTAAGCATGTGAACGATGTACATTCGTCGTGTTCCTCCTGTAATGGGTGTTCGGCCGAGCAGCCGTGTGGTGTCTGTGGAACATGGTCTTCCACCTTTTGGGCGTCTGTAAATCGTGTCGTTCGTTCTCGTGGCCGTGCCTCCCGCTCCCGCGGGAAAGGAGAACGTGGTCGTTCGGGGCCTCCCGAGCCTACTTTGTCTGGTGAGAGTTATTCCTCCTCCGTGGGGGATGTGCAGTCTTTTCCTGTGGTGGATACTGCGGGAGCCGTTGAGTGTTCTGGTGTAGAGATGCCTGGTTCCGGGACTACGGTCCCCCTCCAGTCGACATCTGAGGCTGTCACTAGGGTTGTGACTCCTCCTTCGGAGCCGAGCCGGTGTGCTCTCTCCATTATTTCACCAGCCTCAGCGACTCTCGACGTATCTACTACTGCTGCTGGTCCGTCTGCTTCGTTGTCTGTTTCAGCCGGCTTTTCGCTGCAGGGGACTGCAGAACTGTCCGATACTGTCGACGTGGGATATCGGCCCCAGCCTTCCCTGACTTCAACTCGGCGAAGTCGGAAGGGGCTGCCGGCCGAGCCCATCGCTGTGGTCTCGTCGCCGTCGAGTACCACCGTTGTGTCTTTGGATTCGGATGTTCGTAGTGGAAACACTATGAACTCCGTGGCGTTTCCGTCCACTCACTCTGGTCACACGACCAGTTTTGGGGGACCAACGCCTTTTGTGCAGCCTGGACCTTCTGCCCCGCAGAGGTCCGCGGTGACTCTCATGAGTTCTCGCAATATTGATCCTCGGGGTGCATCGTACCCCTATACACGTCTGCCTTCAGATGTTTCGGCTGCCGCCCGTCGTCCCGCGTCGGGTGTTTTGGAGGATCGTGACCCTTCGCTGGTTAAGAGGGTCAGAGGTGAAGCCACTTTGCCGGTTCGCTCCCCTGGCGAACCGGTCGGTACAGGCAGTGAGCTTAGGGAGGCCCTCTCCTTACTCACTCAGGTTCTCTCAAAGAGCCTTCCTGTTGCTTCCAGCGAGGCTATGGGTGGTTTCCAGGCGCCTCCTATGGCGCCGCCTCCCGGGATTGGAAACAGGCCAGTTTCAGATTCCTCTGGTGTCCCGACACCATGGGAGGTGTCGGTTGGTTTGCCCACGATGGGCTATGTGTCTTCCGACTCTGGGGAGGAGTCCGACATGCTTGAGGTCGAGGGCCAGCAGTCTTCGGACTTGGGGGCGGCTCTTGACTTTGTGTTTGGGTTTCTGCCTGAGCTCAAACCTGCTATCCAGCCGACAGTGTCAGCCTGGCCGCGATCATCGGTCGCGCGCCAACAGCCTATGGAGCAACCTGCTTCTGGGCGCCTTCGACCGTGCCAGTCGGTACAGGTGGTTGAAGCTTTTTCAGCATTGGATGCCAAGCTGAATTCCAAGGCTTTGAAGACTTCGTTCTTCACCAGGGTTGACACCTTTTTGCCTCCTGTGCGTTATCGTTCCTACGATTCCGCCAATCCGTCAGTCTGCCAGACTTTGACGGTTCTGGATCAGGACTCCACTTCCCTCGGGCTTTCCAAGCCCAAGTCTGCCGTCATTCCAATGACGACTCTGGAGTCCACGTTGGGCTTATCTAGAGAGATGCTTGGCATGCTTTCTCTCTCAGATCACGTCGTCTCAGCTTTGGCTGCTTATCTGCCTCCAGATAAGTTTGACGAGGTACAGGCTCCTTTGCGTGTGCTGTCCAAGGCGCTTATGCACCTTACTCACACGCATGCCTGTAACACGGCCAATTTGGAATTAGTTCGAAGGGACGCTGTGCTGGACACAGGACGATCCCTTCCTGAGGAGCAGCGTGCTACTCTTCGATCTGCTTCTTTGGCAGGTCCGCAACTTTTCCATGGTTCCGTGTCGACGGTCCGGGATGACGTCCTACGTCATTCCAAAGATCAGCTGCTGTTTCGTCAGCTTGATCAGCCTTCTCGGGGAGGCAAGGGCCGTTCCAAGCCTAACAAGTACCCTTCTGCTTCCTCTGTGAAGCAAAAGGCTGGTCCTTCTGCCGCCGCCTCTGCTTCTTACTCACGGGGTAAAGGTAGGGGTCGGCAGAATCGAGGGAAGTCTCAGGATTCTTCATTTAGCAGAGGAGGTGGTTTCTCCTCTCGCGGGCCTCGTCGGGGCTCGAAATGAAGGTCCTCACCTCGACTCGTCCCAGGTTGGAGGAAGGATAGCAGAGTTTGCAGACCATTGGACCACCATCACATCCGATCCATGGGTGTTAGATGTTGTTCGGTCCGGGCTGCGCATATCCTTCCGACGGCACCCCACTCTGTCAAGGGTGCCTCTTCCAACCACAGTTCCTTCAGACGTTTTACGTCGGGAACTTTTGTCCACGGAGATTGCCAATCTCCTGGCAAAGGGGGCGATCGAGGTCGTCAAGAACGTTCAGTCAGTGGGTTTCTATTCCCGCCTGTTCTTGGTGCCGAAGAAGGACGGCCGACTCCGACCGGTTATCGATCTGAGCATCCTGAACCAGTCTATCATTGCTCCCAAGTTCAGCATGGAGACTTTCAGGTCGGTCCGCCAGTCAATTCACCAGGGAGATTTCGCAGCCAGCATCGACCTGCGAGACGCTTACTTCCACGTTCCGATGCATCGGGCGTCACGGAAGTATCTCAGGTTCGCTTTTCTGGGGCGAGTTTACCAGTTCAAGGCCATGCCTTTCGGCCTCAACCTGGCTCCTTGGGCGTTCACCAGACTGATGTCGCATGTGATAGCGTTCCATCGCACACAGTCCAGGGTGACTACTTCGGCATATCTGGACGATATCCTCCAGAGGCATTCCAATGCTGCCTTACTGGAATCGGATGTCGCCACTCTGTTGAGCTTGCTCACGTCGCTAGGATTCAGAGTCAACGAGGAGAAGTCGGACCTGGTCCCTTCTCAGTCGTTTTGTCATCTGGGGATGTCTTTCCAAACCAAAATTCATTTTGGTGGCTGTTCCCCAGGCCAAGGCTGTGATTCTCTCAGCTTTTGCTCTGACTCTGTCCCAGTCCAGGTCCGCGACCGCTCGGAGTTTTCTCCGGCTGATCGGTCTCTGCGGTTCGGTGACGGATCTCATTCCTCTAGGTCGGCTGCGTGTCAGACCTCTCCAACACTTTCTGCTCAGTCGTTGGAGACCGAATGTAGATTCTCTGGATCAGGTGCTTCCGTTTCCGGACTCTCTGTATCCTCACCTTTTTCCCTGGACAGATGTTCAGTGGATTACGCAGGGTGTTCCACTGGACTTACCCACGTCCGATCGCGTTCTGACGGCAGATGCCAGCGATCTCGGATGGGGTGCGACGTTGGATCCTCTCGGTCTTTCCCTACACGGGATGTGGGACCAGGATCAAGCAGCTCTACACATCAACCAGAAGGAGCTTCTTGCTCTTCTTCTGAGTTTCAGGCAGTGGATCCCTCACTTGTCGAATCGCCAGGTCCTTCTACTATCCGACAATTCGACAGTGGTTGCTTACATTCGGAACCAGGGTGGCACGCACTCGCTTCCGATGTACGAGTTAGCTCGGGATCTTTTACTGCTCGCTCAGGAGGTTCACGCCGGGGTGGTTGTTCGTCACATTCCCGGTCGTCTGAACGTCCTAGCCGACTCCCTGTCCCGACAGGGCAGGGTTATTTCCACCGAGTGGATGCTTCACAGGGCAGTGTTCCAGTCGCTTTGCGATCTCTGGGGACGTCCCCACATCGATCTCTTTGCGACTCGTTGGAACCATCAGGTGGACACTTTCGTGTCCCTGTGTCCAGATCCTCTGGCTTTTGCCGTGGACGCTCTGTCACTCGATTGGAACGGTCTAGTCGGCTACGCCTTCCCGCCAGTTCCGATTCTTCCTCAGGTTCTCGCCAAAATTCGAACCTGCAGTTGTTGAATCATTCTGATCGCTCCCCTGTCGCCTCAGCGGGTGTGGATCAATCAGCTCCGCTCGCTGATGGCGGCGGTTCCGGCACGTCTCCTGCTACGTCGCGACCTTCTTTGTCAAGGTCGCCCGAGGAGGTTTCACGTCGACCCGACTTCATTGTGCCTTCACGCATATCTTTTGTCAGGTCCTGTCTCCTCCGTAGAGGTTTTTCGAGACGAGCAGTGGAGTGCATTTCTTCTTCAAGGAGGCACTCCACTGGTTTAGCTTATGCAGCTAAATGGAAGGTCTTCTGTCGATGGTGTGCTGATCACTCTGTTGATTATGCCAATCCTTCGATTTCACAGATTGCGGAGTTTCTGGTATATCTGTTTGATTCTCGGGGTCTCCAGCCTGTTACCATCAAGGGTTACAGGTCTATGCTTTCAGAGACTTTTTCTTATGTGGGGAAGCGTCGTATCGGCACTAATCCTTACCTCTCCAAGCTTGTTCGGCACTTTTCTTTGAAAAGGCCTCGGACTTTGCAGCTTACTCCACGATGGAATCTTTCGTGGGTGCTGCTTTGCTTGGGGGGGGGGGGGGGGGGGGGGGTGCCGTTCGAACCTTTATCCCAGGTGGATATGCAATTTCTCACATACAAGACGGCTTTTCTGATGGCATTTGCTTCGGCCAGACGGGTTAGTGAGCTTCACGCCCTCTCGGTTGACCCGGCCTTTTTTAGGAGTTCTCCCAACAGTGTTACTTTTACCACTGATTGCTCCTTTTTGGCTAAGAATCAGTTACCAGATACTACTCCTCCTCCTATCTGTATCAGGGCTCTTCCCTCTGTTGAGGGTACTCGCCCTTTGCTCTGTCCGGTCCGTGCTATTCGCATTTATCTTGATCCGCTTCATACGGAAGGGCAGAAAACGTTTTTTTCTGTCTCTCATTCCGGGTCGACAGAAGATCTCTCCTCAATCCATTTCTCGATGGATTTGTCTTGCTATTCGTATGGCTTATAGTCGTTTAGCAGCTGGCGATTGTATTACCAATCGTATTTCTGCCCACGAGGTGCGGGCACTGTCTACCTCTTGGGCTTATTCTAACTCCGTCAAGTTGTCGGATGTTATGCAGGCAGCCTACTGGAGAAATGCTTCTACTTTCTCCACCTTTTATTTACGCCAGTTGCAGGAGCAGTCGGAGGACCTTTTTGCCTTGGGTCCTCTTTCTTCTGCTCAGGCTGTTGTCTGCCATAGCCATTAGGCTTCTTGAAGGTCAGTTTCAGCCTTGTGCTGTTACTGCCCTTTTTTCTGTCTGTGTGTCACACAGGCTCATATGTCTCTTTTCATTGTCCTTTACCAATGATTGCGACATTATGGTTGATAAGCCTCGGGACCTCTTCCTTCTGCTTCACGGTTCCAGTGCACTAGGGTTATGTGGGGGTTGGTTATGCGATTCCCTCCAGCCTTTTGTCTATTCAGCCTGTAGTAAACAATTGTGAGTAGGTTGATAAGAAATCTAAATTTTATAGTAAATTTCCTTTCTTATTATACCTACCACAATTGTTTACATGGAGGCCCTCCCGTCTTCTTTACGGGTAAAGAATCTTTCCTCCCCGCTGATCACATAACTCTAACGTTTACGGATTCAAAAAAGAATGAGTCTTTAGAGACGGTATATGCGCACTGGCAACGGAAGTCGTGGAGTAGTACTTGGGAGAGAGCGTCCCGTACTGGGTCTGCGCCGGTTGCACTCGACCCAGTTTTGGCTTATTTTTATTGGTGCTTTTGCACCACTTTTCTTTCCCAACTTGCTTGGGAAAGACAAAAATAGAGAGTATTTTATCCGAGTTGGGGACTTCCACTGTAGTGCAAGCCTGTAGTAAACAATTGTGGTAGGTATAATAAGAAAGGAAATTTACTATAAAATTTAGATTTCTGTGCTAGCATCTCCCAATATTAGAAATGGACAGCATTATTTCTGTGCTAGCATCTCCCAATATTAGAAAAAAATCATTTGGAATGGACAGCATAGTTATAAATAATATTAAGTGTTAACTAGCCTTAGATGCTGATTAAATCCTTCTTTTAACAACTTTGCTCAGGTGAGAAACTCAGGCCCCTTGGGGCCTCTTGTTTTCTTTGTGCCTCAAATTGAGTTTTCAAGGGGTTTGAGTGATTTTAGGCAAAAAAAAAAAATTCACCAACAGATCCTTCTCCCCCCTTCTCCCTCCATCACCACCCCCTTCCCCTAGCTAAATTAGGTTACACATTAACATGTAGATGCTGAATGTGACATTAAATCCTTCTTTAAGCAATGGTCTCTTGTTAGTTTACCTGACTGAAAGTGAGGGTGAGCTATACTGATCACTCTTGTCGATTATCCATCCATTTTAAATGTGGTGTGCAAGTCTTCTTCGTCCAGATCACTGAGCCAATAATATTACATGTGAGTGATCATTTGAGGTTGGGGGGGGGGGGGGGGGGGGAATTTCAGATTTGTTGACATCAGTGTGCTGCCTTCCATGTGGAGGGGATGGGGGGAAAATTGCCCCAAATTTAAAAAACTTATGATCCAATGAATGGAATTTGTTGACATTTGGTATTCGGCTTCCCTTTGAGGTCTACACTTAATGAGTTTGTTGAAGGGAATTTTGAGTGACAATATTTTGAGTTGTTCTGAAGGTTGGGGGTGGATGGGCTTTTGATGGAGAATTTTTAACAAAATTTCTATTTTCAGAAACAATGGATTGATTTGAACCAAATTTGGTGTGTGGTATAATTGGGTCCTTCAATCAGGCAAAAAAAATTTCCAAAACTGCATGGAATAGAGAATTGTTTGGTATACAACATCTTTAGGACAAGTAGAATTAAATGGACAAAAAAATGCAATGACTACCATATTGTGATGCCTATTTTACTGTCATTTATGGGAAAATGCAGAATCAGCAAGTTTTAAAAAATGAAAAAAACTTCTCCAGATCCACCACTCAGAATCTTCTGATATTTGGTATTCTGCATCATTAGGGGATCAGATTCAAGGTTGTTCACATCAAGTCCCTGGGCTCATATTTAGTCTCCCCAAAGTTTAACTTAGTGCAATATGAGGAATTTTTATCTGCGTCGCCAGCGGCAGAGCAGGTCTAGTAACTGCTCGACTCCATCCGTCCATCAGTCCGTCCATCAGTCTGTCCGAAACACTTCTTCCGTCAAAGTTTTCTTGGCTTTTATGAAAGGGAATGATTTTATATTTGGCCTGCTGCTTCATAATGATTAGTTGTATCGTGTAAGCAATTTTCAGATCTGCCGTGAAGCCACTTCCTGTTTGCCGATACTTTGAAATTTTACTGTACCCACTGAACATAGAAATTTTCCGTCAAGGTTTTCTCGGCTTCTATGCAAGGGAATGATTTTATATTTGGTCTGCTGCTTCATAATGATGAGTTGTATCATGTTAGCAATTTTCAGATCTGCCGTGCAGCCATTTCCTGTTTGCCGATACTTTGAAATTTTACTGTACCTACTGAACATTGAAATTTTCCATCAAGGTTTTTTCGGCTTCTCTGCAAGGGAATGATTTTATATTTGGTCTGCTGCTTCATAATGATGAGTTGTATCGTGTAAGCAATTTTCAGATCTGCCGTGCAGCCATTTCCTGTTTGCCGATACTTTGAAATTTTACTGTACCTACTGAACATTGAAATTTTCCATCAAGGTTTTTTCGCCTTCTATGCAAGGGATTGATTTTTTATTTGGTCTGCTGCTTCATAATGATGAGTTGTATCGTGTATGCAATTTTCAGATCTGCCATGCAGCCACTTCCTGTTTGTCGATACTTTGAAATTTTACTGTACCCATGAACATTGAAATTTTTCGTCAAACTTTTCTCGGCTTCTATGCAAGGGATTGATTTTATATTTTATCTGGAGACTGATAATGATCAGTTGTATCGGGTATGCAATTTTCAGATCTGCCGTGCAGCCACTTCCTGTTTGCTGATTCAACTGCATGCAGCGACGCAGATACATACCCGGTATTGGTTTTGGCTTGTTGGTATACAACATCATCAAGGGGGGGGATAAGATTCAATTTTGTTCAAATCAAGTCTCCATGTTCATGTTTGGGCCCCATACAGAAGCCCAAAGTTTGGAAAACACTTTAAAAAATATCTTCTCCAAAACCAGCTGTCAGGATCTTTTGATATTTGTAGTACAACACCCATAGTAGTGAGGTCAGAATCATGTTTGTTCAAACCAATTCATTGGGTTTATTTTGGGATCCCTCCAGGGGCCTGAATGTTAACTTAGTGCAATATGAAGAATAATTTTTAAAAGTCGTCTTCTCCAGAATATTTTGATATAAGGTATACAACATCCTTGAGGGATCAGATTTAAGTTTGTTCAAACCAAGTTCCTAGGTTAATATTTAAGCTCCCTATGGGAGCCCACATTTTGATTGTGTGCAATTTGAACTTTGTGCTTTTTGAGGAATACTCTTTGAAACTGTTCTCCAGAACCACCTGTCAGAATCTTTTGATATTTGTACACGACATCCTCAGAGAGGGCAGGTTTACATTTGTTCAAACCAAAGTGACAAGTTCCTATGCCAAAATCCGAAAAAAAAATTTTTTTTGTTTTTTATGCATTTCTGTCAATTTTAAGACAAAAAAAAAAAAAATTTTTCCCCTGAAAATTTGGGGTTCGGGTGGGACTTAGAAAATTTTGGACCAAAATCCGAAAAAAATTATTTTTGTTTTTTTATGCATTTCTGTCAATTTTAAGACAAAAAAATTTTTTTTTTTTACCCTGATAATTTGGGGTCCGTGTGGGACTTAGAAAATTTTGGACCAAAATCCAGAAATTTTTTTTTTTTGTTTTTTATGCATTTCTGTCAATTTTAAGACAAAAAAAAAATTTGTTTTTTTTTCCCCTGAATATTTGGGGTCCGGGTGGGACTTACAGAATTTTGGACCAAAATCCGAAAAATTTTGTTTTTTGTTTTTTCTGCGTTTTGGTCAATTTTAAGACAAAAATTTTTTTTTTTTTTCCCCCTGAAAATTTGGGGTCCGGGTGGGTCTTAGAAAATTTGGGACCAAAATCTGGAATTTTTGTTTTTTATGCGTTTTAAGAAGAAGAAAAAAATTTAGGCTGAAAGTATTTTGTTTGGGAAAAAAAATCTGTTTTTTATGTGTTTATCTCAATTTTGGGACGTAAAAAGTGCAGGAACTGAAAATAGAAGGAAAAATCCTGTGTATTGTGTGGGCACAATCGCTTCATCTAGGTGGTATATGCTTTTCTTAGGAGGGGCGTATGCAGCTTATTCAAGTCAAGTCCCTGGTTTGATATTTAGACTACCATGTCAGGTGAGCGCCCTCAGGCCCCCTGGGGCCTCTTGTTCATCTCTACATCAGTTCATAATTCATCTCTACATCAGTTACATCTCTACATCAGTTCATAATTCATCTCTACATCAGTTCATAATTCATCTCTACATCAGTTCATAATTCATCTCTACATCAGTTACATCAGTACATCAGTTCATTCATAATTCATCTCTACATTAGTTCATAAATCATCTCTACATCACTTCATAATTCATCTCAACATCACTTCATAATTCATCACTACATCACTTCATAATTCATCTCTACATCAGTTCATAATTCATCTCTGCATCAGTTCATAATTCATCTCTACATCAGTACATCAGTTCATAATTCATCTCTACATCAGTTACATCAGTACATCAGTTCATAATTCATCTCTACATCAGTTACATCAGTACATTAGTTCATAATTCATCTCTACATCAGTTACATCAGTACATCAGTTCATAATTCATCTCTACATCAGTTCATAATTCATCTCTACATCAGTTACATCAGTACAACAGTTCATAATTCATCTCTACATCAGTTCATAATTCATCTCTACATCAGTTCATAATTCATCTCTACATCAGTTCATAATTCAGCAGTTTTTATGAAATCTAACATTGATGTCCAGTAAGCCATGCCCTTTGACACACATATCAAGTTATGCGATCTGCACATTCCATTCACAAGCCATCTGTAAGGTTAATAACCTTGTATACCTTGGTGTACCATTCTACTTTACTATAAAGGCTTGGAGAAACATCCAGCATCCAGAGATGTTAGTGGCCTTGACATTTCTCAATGATTTGGGTTGAATTTTCCTCCACCTGCCCTACCCCCCACCTCTAACACTCTCCCCTCTCCCCACAGACACTGTTATCACAGTTATTGAATCCATGCCTGGAATATTACAAAAGTATTTATTCTTCTCATTCTTTATATAATTGCTATCTAGATACACAAGAATCTAGCTTTTATGATAAATTGAGCAATGTGGAAGATAACATTGAACCCTGATAAATAGATTAATATTTTGTATATATGATAAATCGTGCAATGTGGAAGATAACATTGAACCCTGATAAATAGATTAATACTTTGTATACTGGAATATCATAATTTCAAGCAGCAAATTTTCTCCTTTGTGTATCTCGGAATTTAACCAATTCAATCTTGTTTGACAGAGTTCTGTCAAACAAGATGGAACTGATTAAATTCCTAGTTGCATTATGGGAAAATATTGCAGGTTGAAAATTTTTTATATTTCAGCATCAGTATACAGAGTGTTAGATTTAATAGCATGCAGACATATTTTTAGTGCAACTTGACAATGCCAAGGATGAGCTATTGGGATGAGTTGTGATTCATTGTCTGTCTCTATGCCCTTACATCTGTACATCCATTCCTCTGTCGTCTACAATTCCTTTAGCACACTGATCTTGTTCATATTTCATATGTAGCTTTGGTGTGGAGCTATCATTTTTTCAAATTTTTTGGAAAAATGTGGTGGCCAGCATCCATCCCAGATTTGGCATATAAATTGTCAACAATTCCTTTAGCACACAAACCCTCTGGGGTACATCTCTTGCTCTTTCTTTTTCAACTCTTTTATGTGACTTTAGGGTGATGTCTAGATGGGAGCTATCATGTTTTTTATTAATTTCCTTAAAATAATAGCTGTCTGCGGCCATCCCAGATTTTACTATTAAATTGTCTACAAATCCTATTGCACATCCAACAGGCCGAATCTCTCATCCGATCTTTTTCAAACTGCGTATGATTTTGATGGCCTCTACAAAAAGTTGAAAATTTTGTTGAAAATATAGCCACCACAGGCTATCTTGGATTTGGAATTTGAAGAATCACAGTTCATTTAGCACATTTCTCCTCGACGAAGGTCACATTACCAAAAAACAATTGAAATATTTAACAGCTAAGCTCAGTGCTCAAACAAGACAATTTTATATCCTACCAAAGATCCACAAGGACCGTTCTTCATGGACGGATGACTTAACTCCACCCGGGAGGCCAATTGTATCAGATTGTAATTCGGAATCTTATGCGATCTCGGAATTAATCGATTATCATCTTAAACCTATAGCAAATAGACATCCGAGCTATCTAAAAAACACACAGGATTTCCTGTCACAAATTTCGAAATTGAAAATATCAAAAAATGCAATTCTGGCTACTTTGGATATCGACAGTATGTATACGAACATTGATATTGATAAAGGTGTTAAATCAGTTAAAAATGCATTTGAAAAATATCCGGATGCGAAACGCCCGGATGAACAAATTTTGGATCTTTTAGAGCTGAGCTTAAAAGGTAATGACTTTCAATTCAATGGAGAATATTTTCTACAAATAATGGGTTGTCCTATGGGTAAAAGTTTGCAAGCATTTATGTAGCGGAATGGGAGGAAAATGCCGTAAGCAAATGTGCAAAGCATCCTCTCGTATATCTCAGATATTTAGATGACATTTTTATTATTTGGGAACATTCAAAAGAAGATTTTGATGAATTTTTAGAAATTTTGAACAATCACGATCCAAATATTAAATTGAAAGCTATTATCAGTGAAAATTCTGTTGATTTTCTCGATGTGACCGTGTATAAAGGCAAGCAATTTCAGGCGTCCGGTCATTTAGATTATAAAGTGTATTTTAAACCAACTGATTCACATCAATTGTTGCACACAAAATCATTTCATCCTCAACATACATTTAAAGGTATCATCAAATCACAACTCATTCGTTTCCACCGCAATTCAAGTGATAAGGTAAATTTCAATGAGGCTTGTTCTACTCTATTTGGCGCCCTCAGATCGAGAGGGTACTCGCTGCGCCTCTTGCATAGCCTGAAATCCCAAACCCTGAAAAAGCTCGAAAGTCCAGCTGAAACTACTGATTTCGAACCACTGAAGATTGAACACAACAGACCGTTGCAGAATGGTAGTGGCGCGGTATTTAATTGCAAAAAGCCTCGTTGTAGACTGCATACTTTTATGCCTGATCAGAAAGAGGAATTTTCCTCCGAACAAACGAAAAATCATTATCAGATCCGTAACCCCCTCCATTGTGATTCACCAAACATTATTTACCTTATCACTTGTAAGCGATGTCGGAAACAGTATGTTGGTCAAAGTCAAAATCCTTTTCGAGAACGTGCTACTAGACACAAACAGGATATAAAACATAATGCTGATGCCCCAGTAGCACAACATTTTAACCTTCCTGGCCATTCTTTGGACGATTTCGAAATCCATCCTATTGAACAACCACCAATTAAAGACACATTAGAAGAAACGGATGAATTTAGAAAAAAACGTGAAACTTTTTGGATCAATACGCTTCAAACCCTCTGGCCATTTGGTATGAACATATCAGAGGGCGAATGTGAAAGGAGGTCCATCATTCCTTTCATTTTAACGTACAACAGAATGAATATCGAAATAGCAAAAATGTTAAAAGATGAATTCAATTTTACCAATGCTAAATTAAATGAACCTTTGAATCTTCGACCTGTCATCGCCTATAAGAAAAACAAAAGCTTGCGTAACATCCTTGTAAGGACTAAATTAGAGCCCATCAATGAATAACATCAATTTTTGCCAGTCAGTTTAACCAGTTCCTAAGCTCATCACTTAGTTTAAATCAATTTTATGTAATTTTTTGTCATGTTTGAAACCCATCAGGGTTCAGTAAATAAAAACAATTTTTCAGCGGCGTATTAAAAGAAAAAAACGTTTCAGTATGAAATGTCTGTGCCAGTGCGATTTTTTAACCTCACACACACACACACACACACACACACACACACACACACACACACACACACACACACACACACAACACACATTGTTTTGTATTTTTGTATTGTTTAAAAAAAGTTTACTGAGAATTCAATGTTGTTGATGCAAAAAAATACTGCATGGCCATTGAGAGTTTATTGAGTGATTCTCAGGCAAGTGCTTTTTTAAGTCGATGAGGATGGGCTGATTTTATTTTTACTTCTTGCTCAATGAGCTATTGGGATGAGTTGTTTTCTTTAGAAACTTGAGTGAATGACCTGGAATTGCTGGAACTTTCTATTTAGTTCAGTTCCTTCTTGCTGAAATTGATCTACAGTTTCATAGATATTTTCATTCTTTCAGTGATTATCATTTTGCTAATATGAATACAATATTTTATCTCAATAGAATTTCTGGATGGTTGTATGCTTTTCTGTCTCTGTGAGACATTCTTACTACTTTTGGCTCTGGCACCAACATTTGTAAAAAAAACTCCATAGCTTATTCAATGGATTGTAAAAAACACTCTATAGCTTATTGTAAAAACACTTCATAGGTTATTCAATGGATTGTAAAAAACACTCCATAGCTTATTGTAAAAACACTTCATAGGTTATTCAATGGATTGTAAAAAACACTCCAAAGCTTATTGTAAAAACACTCCATAGCTTATTCAATGGATTGTAAAAAACACTCTATAGCTTTTATTCGATGGATTGTAAAAAAACACTTCATAACTTATTCAAAGGATTGTTTCCATATCTTCATCTGATTCTTAAATTCTCTAAAGGCAACGTCACATCAGATATCTTCATCTGATTCTTAAATTCTCTAAAGGCAACGTCGTCACAGTGAATTATGTAACCTCTAAATGTTTCACTGAATCATCTCATATTTAACTGGTAGAGTGCTGGAAGCCCATATTTGGGCTTTATTTTGAAGTGCCGGTACCGCAATTTAAAGGCTTCATATTCTGTGGATGTGCTTCATATTATCTTTGAAGTGATATTATTTTGCCTGTTAGGGTTTGTCTTGTTACAATTTATGGGAGAGTGCCAACAGGCACTCTCCCATAAATTGTAACAAGGCAAAGATACATAAAGAAATTATCAGGACCAAAAATAACTTAGCTCTTTACAAGTTAAGGAGTTTATTCCCATATGGAATACACCATCAATATGTAACCCCCTTTTGTATAGGTAACCATAGTCTCCCCCTCCCCCACACATGCATATACACACGCATGTATGCCTACATGTACACATACACACACACACACTATCAAGGTCATTTGTTGGACTTTGTAAAGTTTTTTTTTCCTTTTTTATGATCAAGTGATTGTCACATTGAGGAAATTTCACAGATTCTTAATAAATATATCTTATTTATTTGACTCTAGGTGTTCAACCAACAGAGAGATCATGACACATCCCACTGTTACAACAAATATCAAGAGATTTCAATTCCAGTACAAAATGGCAATCATGGATGACTTGTGATATGTCAAGTTACAGAATTCAGTGATAACAAGAATATGATCATTTGAAGGAAGACATCTTCATACTTCCTGGTTGTGAAAGGAATATTTCTGTCCTCCATTGAACTTTCTTGTGAAGAGATATTCACATGACATAAAAGGCCAGTGTATTCTGGACCTATCCTAAAAAATTTTATTTACAAGAACTTCTCCAAAGAAATAATAGTCGGATAACAATGCAGGATCAGTAGTACAAAAATAGTGAAATACCATTAAAATACCAAGAAAGTGGAATGTCCACTGAAGATATAATTCTCAAATGCAGTGAAAGAGTTTTGAAAGCATAAGCTAATTTCCAGTAGAGAAGGCTTGAACTACTTGGCACATTGCATGCCAATGATACCAAAACGTCTTCTCAGTCTGTTGTGTTTAATTTCTATTGGGTGTAGGGAATATATGCAGTTTGGTGCATTTTTGTTTTGTGTGTGTGTGTGTGGGGGGGGGGGGGGGGTGGTTAAAGGGGTAAGGTTGATGTTGTAGACATGAAAGGATTAATTGGTAGAATTTATCTAAGGAGTCAATCTAGTGCATCAATTATTTTGTTATTGTTTATTGAAGAGCACCTTGAGGAATACACCAATAATATTTTACTAAACGGATCAATTTTAATAAAAATTCTTTTGTTTTCAGCAAAATGTGAAAGCGTTCCTAACAAATCTAAAATTTTATCACAGCACTTGTACTTTTTAAGCTCACATAACTCTTGTCTGTCGTATGTTAACTTTTTCATTTCTGTCTCCTTTTTCAGAGTACTGGATCCCATCCAAACATTGCAGAAACTTTCTTTGGGGATACCCTTCCAAATTTGTTTGATAGAAGTTGCTAAGCCTGATAGGTTGGGGGCTGTGCCCGAAAAGCACAAAATTCTTCAAAAAATCTTCTCACTAACCACCAATCACCATGCATTGAAACCTAGGATGCAACTTGCTCATGTGCTCAAGATTCAAGTTTGTTCAAAGAAAGTTTCCCAGGCAATATTTAGACTTGTGCTTCACCTAAAAATTCCATTTTCTGAACCAGTTGTTCAATTTGAACCACAGTTAGTATGCATTAGTATTAGGTGATAATTATGTACTTGATTTATGCCAGAAAAATATTTTCTCATCTCTTGTGGGAACCGTAGGAGCTAACGGTAGAAAAATATTTTCTCATCCCTCATAGGAACCCTAGGAGCTAACAGTAGAAAAATATTTTCTCATCTCTCATGGGAACCCTAGGAGTTAACAGTAAAAAAATATTTTCTCATCCCTCATGGGAATCCTAGGAGCTAACAATAGAAAAATATTTTCTCATCCGAACCCTGGGAGCTAACAATAGCAAAATATTTTCTCATTCCTCATGGGAGCCCTAGGAGCTAACAGTAGAAAAATATTTTCTCATCCCTCATGGGAACCCTAGGAGCTAACAATAGAAAAATATTTTCTCATCCTTCATGGGAACCCTAGGAGCTAACAGTAGAAAAATATTTTCTCATTCCTCATGGGAGCCCTAGGAGCTAACAGTAGAAAAATATTTTCTCATCCCTCATGGGAACCCTAGGAGCTAACAATAGAAAAATATTTTCTCATCCTTCATGGGAACCCTAGGAGTTAACAGTAGAAAAATATTTTCTCATTCCTCATGGGAGCCCTAGGAGCTAACAGTAGAAAAATATTTTCTCATCCCTCATGGGAACCCTAGGAGCTAACAATAGAAAAATATTTTCTCATCCAAACCCTGGGAGCTACAATAGCAAAATATTTTCTCATTCCTAATGGGAACCCTAGGAGCTAACAGAAGAAAAAAATTGAAATTCCCATGTTTCCAAAACTGTACAGAATATAGAATTGTCATTTGGTGTAAAGCATCCTTAGGACTTACAGAATCAAATGCGTAAAGAAATTGCAATCTGTTATGTCATGGGGTATAATATGGGGGTAAATGGAAAATTGCAGAGTCAGTACTTTCGAAAAATTAAAACAAATCTGCAGAACTACTGAACTGAATCTTTTGCTGTATCCTTAGGCGGATCTGCAATATGAGGAAAATTCTTAAAAAATCTTTTTCAGCTCCACCATTCAGAATCTTTTTACATTCTGTATCCAGAATTTCTGTAACAAGAGGGGGAGGGTGTGGGGGGGGGGGGGGGGTGGTGGTATGATCAGAATCTTTCGATATTTGGTATACAACATCCTAATAGGGGCAAATTTCTGATTGGTCAGTTTCAACCAAATTTGTCATGCAAGTTATTGGATGACATCCCTCTTGATACATGCAAAAAAACCAAACTTCACACACCCTGTGGCTAAAAATAGGAAAGAACTGCAAATGTTCTTTTTTCCAAGCTGCCAGGGGATGACTATTTGTCTTATGTATGCTATGGAGATCTTCATGAGTTAGAGATTCAGATTGGCTTGATAAATACTTTCTTTTTAGCTCCCCTCATTGTAAGTCAGGGTGTGCTATTTCCATAACTTGTCACCTGACATCTGTTAACTTACATATCAATCTTCTTCTTTGGCATCACTGGACCAAACCCATCCAAACTTGGCATCAATTATCTTTTGAGTTATAACCTTCCAAGTTTGTTTAATAGAAGTAGCCCAACGGGCTGGGGCAGTGCCTGAAAACCACAAAAGTCTTCAAAAATCTTCTAAACCACCACTCAGAATGCTTTGAAATTCAATTGCTATGAAATTTAGTAGCTTCCTTATATGCTCAAGATTCAAGTTTGCTCAAAAAAAGATTCTCTGACAACATTTGGGCTTGTACTGGGAGGGGCAATATTTTTGGCCCTGCCCAAAATTTATATTCTCCAAACCGGTGGGCCAGTGCATTAGTATAAGGGAACATGTACTTTATTTATGCCCAAACATTTGAAATTCCTATATTCCCCAACCTGTGCTAAACAAAGAATTGTTATATGGTATACAGAATCCTAAGAACCTTTAGAATCGAATAGGTTCAAAAAATCTCAAATCGGTTGCATCATGTGTACCATATAGAGTAGGGGTGATGAAAAATTGTTAATCACTTTTCAAAAAAAAGCAAAAAAGAATTTCCTCTAGAACTTCCCATCAGAATCTTTAGGTATTTACAACATTCTTAGGGGGATTTAAGAACTTCCCATCAGAATCTTTAGATATTTACAACATTCTTAGGGGGATTTAAGAACTTCCCATCAGAATCTTTAGGTATTTACAACATTCTTAGGGGGATTTAAGAACTTCCCATCAGAATCTTTAGATATTTACAACATTCTTGGAGGGATTTATGAATCTTCTTCAGATTCAAAGGTCAGAAACATTTGATATATTGGTGTTCAGCATCCTTAGTCTGGTGGTAAAATTCAAGTTTGTTCAAATTAATTCTGTGGGTTCATATTTGTGGGCCTTATAGGAACCCAACTTTTAACTAGTGCAATATGATGAAAATTCTCTACAAATCTTCTTCAGATTCACTAGTCAGCATCTTCTCATTTTTAGCTCAACTTTGACCTAGTAAAATTTGAGGTATTGTCATGGCCCATCGTCCGTCTGTCTGTCCATCCATCACCAATTCAATACAGCTCGGGCTAGAGGCAGTATTTATGAACCGATCTTTACAAAACTTCTTGGATACCTTTGTTATCACCGTGGGATGAGAATGAGTGTTTTGGGGTACGGTCCGAAATTCAAGATGGCCACCAGCAGCCATTTTGTACCAAAATTAGTGCAATCAGTTTTTTGTTCAGAACTTCTGTATGAAAGTTCTGATTTGAATAAATTTTGTATGAATGTTTAGTAACATGGAATACATCACATATGATATGGGTTTTTTTCACATGCAGAAATTATGCAAATTGGATGAACTTTGATTTATTCAGTGCTCCTTACTTATACACAGTAAGTTCACATGTCAATACGGCTCGGGCTAGGGGCTCTATTTATGAACCGATCTTCACACAACTTCTTGGGTACCTTCGTTATCACCTTGGGACGAGAACGAGTGTTTTTGCGTGTGGTCCAAAATATAAGATGGCTGCCGGCGGACATTTTGAAACCAAAATTAGGTGCTATCAGTTTTTTGTACAGAAATTCTATATGAAGGTTCTGATTTGAATAAATTTTTTGTTTGAATGTTTAGTAACATGGAATACATCACATATAATACAGGTTTTTTTTCTTGTGCATAAACTATGCAAATTAGATGAACTTTGATTTATTCAGTGCTACTTATACACAATTAGTACACATGTCAATACGACTTGGGCTGGAGGCTGTATTTATGAACCGATCTTCACGAAACTTTGTGGGTACTTTTGTTATCACCTTGAGACAAGAATGGGTGTTTTAAGGTGCGGCCCAAAATTTCAAGATGGCCGCAAGCGGCCAATTAGACAAACTTTGATTTATTCAGTGTTACTTATACACAGTAAGTGCACATTTCAATACGGCTCTGGCTCGACACCACATTTATGAACTGATCTTCACAAAAGTTCTTCGATACCTTTGTTGTCACAGTGGGACAAGAACAAGTGTTTTTGGATTCGGTCCAAAATCCAAGATGGCTACTGTTGGCCATTTTGTGCCAAAATTAGGTACAATCAGGTTTTTTTGTACAGAACTTCTATATTTATTGATGACTTTTCCTTTCGAAGGAGTTGATGAGTTTATTTTTAGCTCAACTTTGATGTAGTCAAATTTTAGATTTTGTCATCCGTCTGTCCGTCCGTCAACATGGTTCTGGCTACAGGCCCTATTTATCAACAGATCTTTATGAAACTTCTTGGGTAACTTTGTTATCACCGTGGGTCGAGAATGGATGTTTTTGGGTGAGGTCCAAAATTCAAGATGATCACCAGTGGCCATTTTGTAGCGAAATTAGGTGCAATCAGTTTTTTGTACAGAACTTCTATATGAAAGTTCTGATTTGAATAAATTTTCATATGCTGTGTATATTCAAATGTGTTGATATTTGGTGTTCCTGTGTTAATATTTGGTGTTGTTTCGGGAGGGTAAACATTATTAGCACAACCCAATTTTCTATTTCCAATGAGAAAAATACCTCCTCACCCTTGGGAACACTATGAGCTAAAGATAAAAAATTCAAATACCTATATTTTAAGAAGAACTGGACAAATATTTATTAATTAGTATGAATCAACCTTAGAAGGGTTTGAATCAAACAGGCCAAAACAGTTGCTAACATGTGGCTTATGGTACACCATACAAGGATCCCCATTGTAACATTAACCCCATGGAGATTTCTTTTCTAGTTCAGCATCTAACTGTTACCCACCTTTACAATACTTTACCTGTACATTTGTTACAGGCTACGGTCAGTATTTAAGTATAGACCTTTACAGTACTTTACATGTACCTTTGTTATCAGGTCATTACCTAGATGTGCATCATTGCTGTGTCACATACTATACATGTACATGTCCTACACAAGTTGAGCTACAGTGTCATTGACACTTTCATTGGTATTCAGCATCGTTATGGAGCCAGATTTAAGTTTGTTCAAATCAGCCTATGGGTTCGTATTTGGGTTCCCGATGGGAACGCAGATTTTAATTTTGTGAACATGAGGTGTATTCTTTAAAAAAAAATTTCTTCAGATACATCAATTTCAATTTTGTCATATTTTGTATGCTACATCGTTGGGGGGAGGGGGGTGCTTAGATTTAAGTCTGTTCAAATCAAGAAATCATGTCTGTGTGTTCATATTTGGTTTCCCTGTGTGAGACTGAATTTCAGTTTAGTGCAATATAAAGAATATCATTTAATAATCATTTTTAGGAACACCACTCAGAGTCTTTTGATATTTGGTATGCATCATCCTAAAAGGAGTCAGATTCAAATTTATTAGAATCAGGTCTCTGGGTTCATATTTTGTTACCTCATGCAATATACGGAAAAATATTTGAAATCTTCATCAGATCCACAAGGCAGAAACAGTTTTATATTTGACATTCAGAACTTTAGGTATTTTAAGACTCTGATTAATGATATAGAGATTTCATCCAGAGATCCACGAGGCAGAAACAGTTTTATATTTGGCATTCAAAACTTTAGGTATTTTAAGACTCTGATTAATGATATAGAGATTTCATCCAGAGATCCACAAGGCAGAAACAGTTTTATATTTGGCATTCAGAACTTTAGGTATTTTAAGACTCTGATTAATGATATAGAGATTTCATCCAGAATGCAATCACAGTTGTGATCTATTTAAAATTCGCTGTCGGCATTTTTAATTTTCGAGTATTGCCACTCCAACAAACAGGCTTTGATTGTCCAAGGGTTGCCACTCTAATGAACAGGCTTTGATTGCCCAGGGTTGCCACTCGAATGAACTGGCTTTGAATTTTTATTGACCAGGGTTGCCACTCTAATGAACAGGATTTGAATTTTAATTGTGCAGGGATGCCACTCTAATGAACAGGTTTTGAATTTTAATTGTCCAGGGTTGCCACTCTTATGAACAGGCTTCAATTATCCAGGGTTGCCACTCGAATGAACAGGCTTTGAATTTTAATTGTCCATGGATGCCACTCTAATGAACAAGCTTTGAATTTTAATTGTCCAGGGATGTCACTCTAATGAACAGGATTTGAATTGTAATTATCCAGGGATGCAACTCGAATGAACAGGCTTTGAATTTTAGTTGCCTCTTGAATGAACAGGCTTTGAATTTTAATTGTCCAGGGATGCAACTCGAATGAACAGGCTTTGAATTTTAGTTGCCTCTTGAATGAACAGGCTTTGAATTTTAATTGTCCAGGGATGCAACTCAAATGAACAGGCTTTGAATTTTAGTTGTCCAGGGATGCCACTCTAATGAACAGGCTTTGAATTTTAATTGTCCAGGGATGCCTCTTGAATGAACAGGATTTGAATTTTAATTGTCCAGGGATGCTACTCGAACGAACAGGCTTTGAATTTTAGTTGTCCAGGGATGCCACTCTAATGAACATGCTTTGAATTTTAATTGTCCAGGGATGCCTCTTGAATGAACAGGCTTTGAATTTTACTTGTCCAGGGATGCCTTTCTAATGAACAGGATTTGAATTTTAATTGTCTAGGGATGCCTTTTTAATGAACAGGATTTGAATTTTGACCCCCTTCCTTGAAAAATGGTTGAAATTGTTTCTATCCTTGAAAAGTACTTGACTTCCACCACCATCCCTTGAAAAGTACTTGCATTCAGTGTACCTGTAATCTTTGAATTCAGTGTACCTGTAATCTTTGAATTCAGTGTACCTGTAATCTTTGAATTCAGTGTACCTTTAATCTTTGCATTCAGTGTACCTGTAATCTTTGAATTCAGTGTACCTGTAATCTTTGAATTCAGTGTACCTGTAATCTTTGAATTCAGTGTACCTTTAATCTTTGAATTCAGTGTACCTGTAATCTTTGAATTCAGTGTACCTGTAATCTTTGAATTCAGTGTACCTGTAATCTTTGAATTCAGTGTACCTTTAATCTTTGCATTCAGTGTACCTGTAATCTTTGAATTCAGTGTACCTGTAATCTTTGAATTCAGTGTACCTGTAATCTTTGAATTCAGTGTACCTGTAATCTTTGAATTCAATGTACCTGTAATCTTTGAATTCAGTGTACCTGTAATCTTTGAATTCAGTGTACCTGTAATCTTTGAATTCAGTGTACCTGTAATCTTTGAATTCAGTGTACCTGTAATCTTTGAATTCAGTGTACCTTTAATCTTTGCATTCAGTGTACCTGTAATCTTTGAATTCAGTGTACCTGTAATCTTTGAATTCAGTGTACCTGTAATCTTTGAATTCAGTGTACCTGTAATCTTTGAATTCAATGTACCTGTAATCTTTGAATTCAGTGTACCTGTAATCTTTGAATTCAGTGTACCTGTAATCTTTGAATTCAGTGTACCTGTAATCTTTGAATTCAGTGTACCTGTAATCTTTGAATTCAGTGTACCTGTAATCTTTGAATTCAGTGTACCTTTAATCTTTGCATTCAGTGTACCTGTAATCTTTGAATTCAGTGTACCTGTAATCTTTGAATTCAGTGTACCTGTAATCTTTGAATTCAGTGTACCTGTAATCTTTGAATTCAGTGTACCTTTAATCTTTGAATTCAGTGTACCTGTAATCTTTGAATTCAGTGTACCTGTAATCTTTGAATTCAGTGTACCTGTAATCTTTGAATTCAGTGTACCTTTAATCTTTGCATTCAGTGTACCTGTAATCTTTGAATTCAGTGTACCTGTAATCTTTGAATTCAGTGTACCTGTAATCTTTGAATTCAGTGTACCTGTAATCTTTGAATTCAATGTACCTGTAATCTTTGAATTCAGTGTACCTGTAATCTTTGAATTCAGTGTACCTGTAATCTTTGAATTCAGTGTACCTGTAATCTTTGAATTCAGTGTACCTGTAATCTTTGAATTCAGTGTACCTTTAATCTTTGCATTCAGTGTACCTGTAATCTTTGAATTCAGTGTACCTGTAATCTTTGAATTCAGTGTACCTGTAATCTTTGAATTCAGTGTACCTGTAATCTTTGAATTCAATGTACCTGTAATCTTTGAATTCAGTGTACCTGTAATCTTTGAATTCAGTGTACCTGTAATCTTTGAATTCAGTGTACCTGTAATCTTTGAATTCAGTGTACCTGTAATCTTTGAATTCAGTGTACCTGTAATCTTTGAATTCAGTGTACCTGTAATCTTTGAATTCAGTGTACCTGTAATCTTTGAATTCAGTGTACCTGTAATCTTTGAATTCAGTGTACCTGTAATCTTTGAATTCAGTGTACCTTTAATCTTTGCATTCAGTGTACCTGTAATCTTTGAATTCAGTGTACCTGTAATCTTTGAATTCAGTGTACCTGTAATCTTTGAATTCAGTGTACCTGTAATCTTTGAATTCAGTGTACCTTTAATCTTTGAATTCAGTGTACCTGTAATCTTTGAATTCAGTGTACCTGTAATCTTTGAATTCAGTGTACCTGTAATCTTTGAATTCAGTGTACCTTTAATCTTTGCATTCAGTGTACCTGTAATCTTTGAATTCAGTGTACCTGTAATCTTTGAATTCAGTGTACCTGTAATCTTTGAATTCAGTGTACCTGTAATCTTTGAATTCAATGTACCTGTAATCTTTGAATTCAGTGTACCTGTAATCTTTGAATTCAGTGTACCTGTAATCTTTGAATTCAGTGTACCTGTAATCTTTGAATTCAGTGTACCTGTAATCTTTGAATTCAGTGTACCTTTAATCTTTGCATTCAGTGTACCTGTAATCTTTGAATTCAGTGTACCTGTAATCTTTGAATTCAGTGTACCTGTAATCTTTGAATTCAGTGTACCTGTAATCTTTGAATTCAATGTACCTGTAATCTTTGAATTCAGTGTACCTGTAATCTTTGAATTCAGTGTACCTGTAATCTTTGAATTCAGTGTACCTGTAATCTTTGAATTCAGTGTACCTGTAATCTTTGAATTCAGTGTACCTTTAATCTTTGAATTCAGTGTACCTGTAATCTTTGAATTCAGTGTACCTGTAATCTTTGAATTCAGTGTACCTGTAATCTTTGAATTCAGTGTACCTGTAATCTTTGAATTCAGTGTACCTGTAATCTTTGAATTCAGTGTACCTTTAATCTTTGAATTCAGTGTACCTGTAATCTTTGAATTCAGTGTACCTGTAATCTTTGAATTCAGTGTACCTGTAATCTTTGAGACAAGAATTTTCATGATAACATGCAATGTCACGGAATCAGTAAGGAAAAGAAGCTCTTTGTTTTGTCCCTTGAGTATAACAAAGTTCCATCTGCAATGTTTTAGCATTGCAGATGGTGACTTGTTCCACTCAAGAGGTGATATATATCTAGCTAACTGGATTTTCCAGAAATCATGTCCTCTAGGCTGAAATTCTTTTGTTGTTCATGGTGTTGAAAGTTGACATGAAAATTATAAAAGTCCTTTAAAATCATGGTCAGAATCCTTGAAAGGTGCTTAAATAATGTTTGAACTTGAATCTCTGAGATATCGTTTGGAACCATGTCACAGTACTGTTCTTAACCCTTTACCCAACGAATCGCCCGCATCCACCCGCGTAATATGCAAATTCAGCAGTTGAAAAAATTATTATTTTTCAAAAAATTTCAACAAAACCATATCATGTGACCCCTTGTTGGAACGAGCACGTCAAGCTCGTTCCAACGAGGGGTCACATGATATGGTTTTGTTGAAATTTTTTTTAAAATTTGAAAAAATGATATTTAAAATAATAAATTTTGATATCGTCTGCGTTGGGTAAAGGGTTAAAAATGTTTTCTAAACTCAAAGTTCCTTGAAATACTTGAAAACTATGTTATATATTGATGTTAGTCTTGGGTGGAATTTCAAGTCATACTAGTTCTATTGTAAATAAAAATGTACCAGCATTTAAGAAACTCTTTCAGAAAAAATCCTAATTGATCTCTGTGATAATGATTAACATAATCCTGCAGTGAAGTGGGGGGGGGGGGGGGGGGGGGGGGGGATGGAATGAAGACTCAAGGGTGCGATTTAGGATTGGTCATTGAATCTTGTAAATATAAATCTGGTTTTAATTGACTGATTTCCATGATAATGAGATGAATCATTTTCACCAACCCTCACCTTTCTAGAGAGAAGTGGTTGAATCTTTTCAATTTTAATCTGTTTTTAGCTCATCTTGACAAAGTCAAGCTGAGCTAATCTAATCGCTTCCCATCCGTCGTCCCCTGGGCCAATTCAAGTGAAAGTTTGTGTGAGTGATGGTCCCAAAGGGGCATTTCATTTTTGTTCAACTCAGTATGCCTGGCCCCATAGGGAGGGAGTGGGGGAAAATGCTCCAAAATATTTTTAAAATCTTCTCAAGAACCAGTGTGTGCAATGACTTGATATTTGCTATGGAGCTTCCATATGAGGTGTAGAATCAAGTTTGTTCAAACGAAGTTCGTAAAGTAATATTTGGCTTTGTAATAGGAGGGGTAAGATTTTTGGTATGAACCACATTTGGTTTGTGGTAGTATTGGGTCATAAGTACTTGACCCATGCAAAAAAAAAAAAATTCCTGCATCCCCATGGGAATCCTGGGAGCTAAAAATAGAAATATTTTCAAATGCCCATATTTCCCAAACCCCACGGAACAGAGAGCTTTTATTTGGTATGAAGTATCCTTATGACCAGTAGAATTGAATGGTAAAAAAAAATTGCCATCGGTTATGTTAGGTTGTTCTGTAATGGGCATCGAAAAAATGCTGAGTCAGCATATTTGCAAAAATTTAAAAAAATCTTTTCTCCAGAACCAATCATCAGAATCTTTTGATATTTGGTATACAGCATTCATAGGGGGGGGGGGGGGTCAGATAAAAGTTTGTTCAAATAAAGCTCATTGGTTCATATTTGGGCTCTCTACAGGAGCCCGAAGTTTTAACATAGGGTAATATGGGGAATATTCTTTAAAAATCTTCTTCTTCAGAACCACCAGTCAGAATCTTTTAATATTTGGTATACATCATTGTTATGAGGGTCAGATTCTAGATTGTTCAAACCAAGTCCCTAGGTTAATATTTGGGCTTCCTACGGAAGCCCAAATTTTATCTTTGTTCAATATACAGGGTAATTTAAAAAAATCTTCTTCTTCAGATCCATCAGTCAGAATGCTTTGATATTTGGAATGCAACATCTCTATGGGGGTCAGATTCAAGTTTGTTCAAATCAAATCCCTAGGTATATATTTGGGCTCACTATGGTAGCCCAAATTTTTACTTAGTACAATATGAGAAAATTTCTTTAAAAATCTTCTTCTTCAGATCACCAGTCGGAATGCTTTTATATTTGGTATACAACATCTCTAGGGGGGTCAGATTCCAGGTTGTTCAATTCGAGTGCCTAGGTTAATATTTGGGCTCCATATGGGAACATGAAATTTAACTTAGTACAATATGAGGGAATTTCTTCAAAAATCTTCTTCTTCAGATTCACTTGTCAGAATGCTTTCACATTTGGTATACAACATCTCTAGGGGGGTCAGATTCAAGTTTGTTCAAATCGGATCCATAGGTCAATATTTGGGCTCGCTATGGTAGCCCACATTTGAACTTAGTGCAATTCGAAGAAATTTCTTTACAATTTCTCTTCTTCAGATCCAACAGTCAGAATGCTTTCATATTCAGTACACAACATCTCTAGGGAAGTCAGATTTAACTATGTTCAAATCAAGAGTCTGGGTTAATATTTGGGCTCTCTATGGGAGCCGGAATTGGCCATTTTGCTGAAGAATTAAAAATTTTGTATTCAATACCCTCTAGAGGTACTAAGATTAATCCACATAGGTTGTATCAAGGGGCTTCATAGGGGAGCTCTACATTTTACTTTTGATCAACTGAAGAAAAGGCATGATGCCGAGATTATTTTTGTCACTCCTGAGGGACTCAAGGATTGACAGTGTAGCCTATGGAGATGGCTTGCTTAATGTAGACTCATTCTTGGACTCTGTTTAAATTGTGTTCTGTACAAGATGTGCGTTTCAGGCCCCGTGGGGCCTCTTGTTTTTTTAAACATCTTTGTATTAAAATTGAAAACATTTAATACCAATTTTTTGTTTGAAAAGTCCTTGCAAGTTTCCAAGACATTCTTTAAATCCTCAAGTTGGCACAATAAGTCCTTGAAATTGTTTGGGAATTGTTGGGGTACTTTGGATAAAAAAGTTAGGGCCAAAAATGTGGATCAACTCAGCCCAACATATTCCATTCCAATATTAAAAACTGCTGATAACAGGGGAGAGTAAAACTACAAAATAATTTGATAGTATCTTGATTAAATTGACTTTTGATATGTACAAAAATTGTGTTCTTTTCAGAAAAAAATGTTTTTCTCTGTTTTATGTTTCTAGGATTTCAGTTATTCAAGAAATTATTTCATCTATGAATGAAAAGAAATTTTTTTTTGAGTAGTGCATGTTATTGTTATATTTGGTTTAATTTAATTGTTTTGTATACTATTTTAAGTTAGTTGTAATACAATTTATAAATCAACATTTCATGAGCAGTGCTTATTCACTGTGGTAGTGAAGTTCTGCTGCACTGGTTTAATTGGATTTGGTAACCATTGCTTGTGGTGGGAATCTTATTTAACCCTTTACCCAACGAATCGCCCACGTAATATGCTAATTCAGCAGTTGAAAAGATGTTATTTTTCAAAAAATTTCAACAAAACCATATCATGTGACCCCCTCGTTGGAATGAGCTCGACGAGCTCGTTCCAACGAGGGGTCACATGATATGGTTTTGTTGAAATTTTTTGAAAAATTTAAAAAAATAATAATTAAAAAAATAAATTTTGATATCATCCATGTTGGGTAAAGGGTTAAGTGTGCAGCATAATTTCAAACCATTGGCTCAACTTATGCAACACTGTTGTGAGTCATGCAACCATAAATTCTGAAAGTGACCTTAAACATATATAGTCATTGCTACTTAAAATGACCCTGAACCTAAATAACAAACAAACTTTATTGAGATAGCTGCAATATAACACAATATTATCATACATCCCCCACCTCCAATCCATTCACCTTAATCCAGTACATGATAAATCATATTCAAAGAACCTTTGGTGAAACATGTCAAATGTTTGAGTAACAGATCTTCAAAAGTGGGTAACATATCAGTAAATGATAATTCTGGTCCTTCTTAATATTCTGCACAAAAACGGTTATAAGACCTCCACACTTTATCATCTAAAGTCTTCTGGCAGTTAAAACCTGAGTTTTCTCCCATCTGACCAAACCATAGTCTGGCCCAATGTTGGAAATTTCAGAATTTCAACCCTGAAAAGTCCAAAATCTTGGCATTGCATAGATAGACTGTTACTCAAGAAATGTATGTACTAATGTGAGACATTATGGCAGGAGAAACAGAAATTTGAATTAGTCATTCAAATTTTTATTTTTTTTTTATATTAGTAAAAATGAAAACCACTCTGAAGGGAGTGAACTTCCAAAAATGATAGCAGTTTTGACAAATCCATATTATGGGTGTAAAGCTAAAATTTATCTCAACACTTTATACTTTATTGGAAGTTATGTGGAAATCACTCCACATTTGTCAAAAGGATTCAACCAAATGCACCCGACACTTTGCACAATTGCCATCGGATCATTCACTTCTACACTGAAACCTACATCTTTGGACAATGATCTCTAAATATAGTTCATTGACACATAAAATGAAATATTGGTTTGATTTAATTGTTAATTGGAGTTGAAGAGACTGCCCTTTATAGATATCTGTGTTTTAAAAATTTTCTCACTGGAGGTGGAGGATGGAGGTAGAATGGGTAGTGACAGGACTGGTAGTGGTTGAAAGCATATAATTTCCAGCAGAAATTTTGGAAAGTTGTGGTGCTTTCCGCCATTGTTTTTTGTTGTCAGAAACCTGGTGGTTCATAACCTCCAGATGAAAAAGTTTCATGATTAAACCTTTACCAAACTTAATGAACATATTGGTCAATGCTGTTTACAAAATTTGCCTTTTAAATTTTATTATTTTGTCGTTTTTTTACTCTAGAAACATTGTTTATGATACCCCATTGGACAGAAGTCATTGAGCTCATTCCAACGAGGGATCATAAGTTATATTTTTGAGGCATAAAAATGAAATTTTAAGTTCAGGAAATTGTTTGCAAGTGTCATCTTCTAGTTGTGTGTCACATAAAGGGTTATTTTATGATTGTCTAAATTGAAGACTTTTCAAGTAAGTTGAGATATGGGCTTATAGTACTAATGCAGATAAATAAACGGTAAAGAGTTAAACTCATTTTAAGTTCAGCACCATTTTGTTATTGTTGTGGGGTAAACTTGTAAAAAAATTGTATATATAATCTTGTAAATAATACCTATTATGTAAATAAAATCAGGGATGAGAGAAATTGTACAAAGTTTGATACAAATTTCAGTTGTTATTAGCTGTAATTAGTGAGTTGATCTCTGTCGCGGTGTTTCAGGAAATTATATTCCCTCACTAATGCTTGTCATCATCACCAATATCTCATTACTTCCTAATGCACTATACATCTGAATAAATGTAGTTTAGAGAGAACAAACAGAAATCAGATCAAACAAGCAGAAATCAGATCAAACAAGCTTAAATCAGATCAAACAAACAGAAATCAGATCAAACAAGCATAAATCAGATCAAACAAATAGAAATCAGATCAAACAAGCAGAAATCAGATCAAACAAGCAGAAATGAGATTTAAAAAAACCCAGAAATCAGATCAAACAAGTATAAATTAGATCAAACAAACAGAAATCAGATCAAACAAGTATAAATCAGATCAAACAAACAGAAATCAGATCAAACAAATATAAATCAGATCAAACAAGTATAAATCAGATCAAACAAGCAGAATTCAGATCAAACAAGTATAAATCAGATCAAACTAACAGAAATCAGATCAAACAAGTATAAATCAGATCAAACAAACAAATCAGATCAAACAAATAGAAATCATATCAAACAAGTATAAATCAGATCAAACAAACAGAAATCAAATAAAAAACCAAATCAGATCAAACAAACAGAACTCAGATAAAAAACAGAAATCAGATCAAACTAGCATGAATCAGATCCAAGAAACAGAAATCAGATAAAAAAACAAATCAGATCAAAGAAACAGAAATCCGATAAAAGAAACAGAAATCAGATCAAACTAGCATAAATCAGATCAAACAAGCAGAAATCAGATCAAACAAGCAGAAATCAGATCAACAAGTATAAGTCAGATCAAACAAGCAGAAATCAGATCAAACAAGTATGAATCAGATCAAACAGAAATCAGATAAAAAACAAATCAGATCAAACAAACAGAAATCAGAAAAAAACAGAAATCAGATCAAACTAGCAAAAATCAGATCAAACAAACAGAAATCAGATAAAAAACAGAAATCAGATCAAACAAGCATAAATCAGATCAAACAAGCAGAAATCAGAACAACAAGTATAAATCGGATCAAACAAGCAGAAATCAGATCAAACAAGTATAAATCAGATCAAACAAACAGAAATCAGATAAAAAAACAGAAATCAGATCAAACTATCATAAATCAGATCTAACAAACAGGAATCAGAACAAACAAACAGAAATCAGATTAAAAAAACAAAACAAATCAGATCAAACAAGTATAAATCAGATCAAGCAAGTATAAATCAGATCAAACAAACAGAAATCAGATCAAACAAGTATAAATCAGATCAAACAAGTATAAATCAGATCAAAAACAGAAATCAGATCAAACAAGCATAAATCAAATCAAACAAGCAGAAATCAGATAAAAAACAAATCAGATCAAACAAGCATAAATCAGATTAAACCAGTACAATTCAGATCATACAAACAGAAATCAGTTCAACCAAACAAATCAGATCAAACAAGCAGAAATCAGAACAAACAAGCAATAATAAGATCAAACAGGTATAAATCAGATAAAAAACCCAGAAATTATAAGACAAGCGTAAATCAGATCAAATAAGTATAAATCAATTCAAACAAGCCATAATCAGATCAAACAAGTACAAATCAGATCAAACAAGTAAAAATCAGATCAAACAAGCATAAATCAGATCAAACAAGTACAAATCAGATCAAACAAGCATAAATCGGATCAAACAAGTACAAATCAGATCAAACAAGCATAAATCAGATATAAAAACAGAAATCAGATCAAACAAGTATATATCACATCGAACAAGTATAAATCACATCAAACAAGTATAAATCACATCAAACAAACAGAAATCATATCAAACAAGCATAGATCAGATCAAACAAATTAGATCAAACAAGCAGAAATCAGATCAAAGAAACAAATTTGTTCAAACAAGCAGAAATCACATCAAACAAACATTAGTCAGACCAAACGAACAAAATTCAAATCAAACAAGCATAAATCAGATCAACAAGCAGAAATCAGATAAAAAAAAGCATAGATCAGATCAAACAAGCAGAAATCAGATCAAACAAGCAGAAATCAGATCAAACAAGCTTAAACCAAATCATATAAACAAATCAGATCAGACAAACATAAATGAGTTCAGACACGCACAAATGAGTTCAGAGAAGCAGAAATCAAACAAACATAAATCAGATCAAACAAGCATAAATCAAGCGGTACTCTAGCCAAATCCTATTTCCATTAGTTCTCCACAATTCATTTATAGAGATAATCAGTCTACTATTGCCCAATCTGATTTCCATTAGTTCTCCACAATTCATTTACACAGATAGTCTGTCCGTACTCTGATTTCTGTTAGTTCTCTAGAATTCATGTAGACATAATCAGTCTACTATTGCCCAGTCTGATTTCCATTAGTTATCTAGAATTCATTTATAGAGATAATCAGTCTGCTATTGCCCAATCTGATTTCCGTTAGTTCTCCAGAATTCATTTATACAGATAATCAGTCTGTACTATTGTCCAATCTGATTTCCGTTAGTTCTCCAGAATTCATTTATAGAGATAATGGGGAGATTTGAACCAAATTTGTCGTGTAGTATATAATAATTGGGTCATAATTACTTCATTTATGCCCCAATTTTTTTTTTTTTTTTTTTTTTTGGGGGGGGGGGGGAGGGGGGGTGTAGAGAGAACCACTGGATTTTAAAAACAAAAAAAATCTGCACACTTTTTTGAGACTTCACAGAACATGACTTTGTTTTTGCCTAGGAAGCTTTCCTAGGACCAGCAGAAATGAATGGCCCAAAAAGTTGCCTTTGGTTGTGTCATAGCAAATCAAAAAATTGCTCTTTCTACCGGTCACTTACTGACAAACTCATATCTTTTGAAAACTTGAGCCAGGTGAGCGTTTTCGGCTCACTTGAGCTTCAGGTTAGATATTGTTTTTATTGGAGAAAATATTTCCCAAATTTCAGAAAGATACGCTTAAATGTGAGCTGGAAATTAAAATCTTGAGAAAAAATTTAAATAATTAGCTTAACTTGACTTAGTCAAGATAAGCTATTGCCATCGCGCGTGCGGAAGTCTGTTAGTCTGTGACGTCTGTTCACATTTTCCTTTAGCACGGGTTACACCCCGCAGTTCTTGTCTGATCGTCACGAAATTTCATATGCAGGTTTGGGGTCATGTCTAGATGAGAACGTCCCCTTTTGGTCGCGATCGGGGAACCGGTATGGCTGCCCGAGCCCAAAACCCGAAAACCATTAGCACAGTCTACAGGTCGTATTTATGAAGGGATTTCATTGTAACTTGGTAGGATGCCTCTGTATAATGCCTAGATGAGAACGTCCCCTTTTGGGCATGATCTATCAACCGTGATGGCTGCCCAAGCCCGAAACCCAAAAACGTTTAGCACAGTCTGCAGGTCATGTTTAATGTGGAGGGATTTCATTGTAACTTGGTAGGATGACTCCTTATGATGTCTAGATGAGAATTTCCCCATTTGGGCATGATCTGCCAACCGTGATGACTGCCCGAGCCCAAAACCCGAAAACCTTTAGCACAGTCTACAGGTCATATTTATTGAGGCATTTCATTGTAACTTGGTGGGTTGACTTCATACAATGTCTAGATGAGAAAGTCCCCTTTTGGACGTGATTGGGCAACTGTGATGGCTACAGGGGCCCGAAAACCTTTAGCACAGTCTAGAGGTCATATTTATGAAGAAATTTCATTGTAACTTGGTAGGATGACTCCAAATAATGTCTAGATGAGAACATCCCATTTTGATCGCGATCATGCAGCCTTGATGGGTGCCCGAGCCCAAAAACCTTTAGCACAGGCAAAAGGTCATATTTATGGAACCTGTTAGGTTGACTGCATATAATGCCTAGATGATGTCATCCCCTTTTGATCGTGATTGATCAGTTGTGATGGCTACAAGTGCCCGAAGCCCGAAAACCTTGAGCACAGTCTACAGGTCATATTTATGAAGGGATTTCATTGTAACTTCTTAGGATCACTCCAGATGATGCCCAGGTGAGATTGTCCCCTATGGTTGCGATTATTCAACCATGATGGCTGCCCGAAGCCCGAAAAATCTTTAACACAGTCTACAGGTCATATTTATGAAGAAATTTCATTGTAACTTGGTTGGTTAACTTCATATAATGTCTAGATGAGAACGTCCCCTTTTGGACATGATTGAGCGACTTTGACGGCTAAAGGTGCCCGAAAACCTTTAGCACAGTCTACAGGTCATATTTATGAGGGGATTTCATTGTAACTTGGTAGGATGACTCCAAATAATGTCTAGATGAGAACGTCCCATTTTGATCGCGATCATTCAGCCTTGATGTGTGCCCGAGCCCAAAAACCTTTAGCATGTCTGTAGGTCGTATTTATGGAAGGATTTCATTGTAACTTGTTAGGTTGACTCCATATAATGCCTAGATGATGACATCCCCTTTTGGTCGTGGTTGGTCAACTGTGATGGCTACAGGTGCCTGAAGACCGACAATCTTTAGCACAGTCTACAGGTGATGTTTATGAAGGGATTTCATTGTACCTTAGTAGGATGACTCAAAATAATGTCTAGATGAGAACATCCCCTTTTGGTCGCGATCATTCAGCCTTGATGGCTGCCCGAACCCAAAACTCTAAAACCTTTAGCATAGTCTATTGGTCATATTTATGGAAGGACTTCATTGTAACCCGTAAGTTTGACTCCATATAATGCCTAGATGATGACATCCCCATTTGGTCGTGATTGGTCAACTGTGACGGCTTCAGGGGCCCGAAGCCCAAAAACCTTGAGCACAGTCTACAGGTCATATTTATGAAGGGATTTCATTGTAACTTTGTAGATTCACTCCAGATGATGCCCAGATGAGAATGCGATCATTCAACCATGATGGCTGCCAGAGCCCAAAACCCAAAAACCTTTAGCACAGTCTACAGGTCATATTTATTAAGGGATTTCATTGTAACTTGGTAGGTTGACTTCATATAATGTCTAGATGAGAACGTCCCCTTTGGACGCAATTGTGAAACTGACGGCTACAGGGGCCCGAAGCCCGAAAACCTTTAGCACAGTCTACAGGCCATATTTATGAAGGGATTTTAATGTAACTTGATAGGATGACTCGTTTTGGAATAATTTCACTGTAACTTGGTAACTTTTGTTGATACACCTCAACTCTGAAGGCCACATACATTAACTGTGAGGTCATATTAACCCACCCCTCAGCTCTTTAGTACCGTGTACACCTCATATTATTTTTGTGTCGCCGCCCCATGAGCGACATATAGGGATTACTTCTGTCATCTTGCGTCGTCCGCATCGTCTGCGTCAGCCGCGTCACACTATCTCTTATCTGCCACTCCTCTTTAACCTATGAATGGATTTTGATGAAACTTTCAGTGATTCTTTATCACATAATGGCATTGTGCACCTCCTATTTTATTTTTTGATCCGCTGTATTTTGTCCAGAGTTTTGTCGTCTTGCGTCATCGTCCGTGCCGTCTGTGTCACACTTTCTCTTATCCGCCACTCCTCTTTAACCTATGAATGGATTTTGATGAAACTTTCAGTGATTCTTTATCACGTAATGGCATTGTGCACCTCCTATTTTATTTTTTGATCCGCTGTATTTTTTCCAGAGTTATGCCCCTTTTCCACTTAGAATTCTGTCTGAAATATTAAAATATAGTGCAGGCGACACACGTCTTCCATGGAAGACTCACATCTAAGTTATCATAAACATAGCATACAGGGAACAGAAATGAAGATATTCCCAATTATCACAATTCTTGTCTTATTTCATAATCCTTTCATAAACATTGAACATTATCCTTTTCATCAAACACAACACACAAGTTAAGCTACAGTGTCATTGACACTTTCATTTTTAATATTGGGCTCCTTCCAATGGATGGTCTAAATGTCAAAAGGTAAAACCGGATGGATAAACTAAAGATAACCAGAAATCGATGTGCAAAGCTTCAAAGCTGTATCGTTAACACTTATCGAACTGGGCATGTCGCCAAAGCTGTATCTTTAACATATATGGAACTGCACACGTCGCCAAAGGTGTATCGTTAACATGTATGGAACTGCACCTGTCACCAAAGCTGTATTGTTAACATGTATGGAACTGGGCGTGTCACCAAAGCTGTATCTTTAACATGTATGGAACTGTGCATGTCACCAAAGCTGTATCTAACACGCATGGAAGTGCTTGTGTTGCCAAAGCTGTATCTTTAAACACGTATGGAACTGCGCATTTTGCCAAAGTTGCACCTTCAACACGCGTGGAATTGCACGTGTTGCCAAAGCTGTATCTTTAACACATATGTAACTGTGCATGTCGCTAAAGCTGTCTCTTCAACATGTATGGAACAGCACGTGCTGCCAAATTAGGGGTTTTAATAAATGTCTAAAATAGACTCATCTTTGAAGTTACATTTTTGTGAGCTCTACAATATACAAAAAAAAATTTAAATCTGACACATTTTCAATTTTTACACTATCACCTCTCCCCCTGATGAAATCATCTCAGACTTCGGCCTTAAGGGTTGATAATTTCCTAGGACGGCAACACATTTTCAGATATGCTTTTTTGCATAAATTATATTTTCAAAATTTCGAAAGGCTGAGGCTGAAAATAAAAAAATGAAATCGCCATCACTGTCATCGGTTCCTTAAATTTGAAATGAAAGAATACAATTGAACAATTTCAAATAACCAGACAAACCGGGTGTGGAGTTTAGTACCTATCCAATTCATAAATATGGCTCTACGTGAGTCAGAAGTTATTATAAAATAGCCAAAACTGTGAAGTTATGTAAAAACGTCAAAATGGTGCATGGTAACCCCCCCCCCCCCCCCCCCCCCATCTTAATTTGTTTACCTCTACAACATACTAAAATTTAATCTACAACATACTAAAATTTAAAACAAATTCTGATGCATTCTACTTTTTAGCTCACCTGACTTAAAGTCAGGGTGAGCTTAAGTGATCACTTTTTTCCGTCGTCTGTCATCCGTTTGGCATGAACTTTACATTATCAACTTCTCATAAACCACAGGACCGAATTGAACCAAATTTGATGTGCATGTTCCATATCATATGTCAATTCACGTTTCTTCAAATGAAGTTGTCACTCCCACAGGGGGCACCACAAGGGGCATTACCCTCATAGCACCCATAAATTGTTTTCCAAAATTAAAAAAATCTTCTCCAGTACCATCGATTAGATTCTTTTGATATTGGTATATAACATCTCGGGGTGGGGGGGGGGGGGGGGGCAGATTGAAGTTTGTTCAAATCGAGTCCCTGGTTTAATAATTGGGCTCCCTGTAGAAGCCTGAATTTTAACTTGCTGAAATATGAGGAATTTCTTTAAAAACTCTTCTTCAGTTCCACCAGTCAGAATCCTTTCATATTTGGTATACACCAGATCTAGGTCAGATTCCAATTTGTTCACATCGAGCCCCTGGGTTGATATTTGGGCTTCCTGTGCAATATGAGGAAATTTCTTTAAAAATCTTCTCCAGAATCATCAATTAGATACGTCTGATATTTGGTATACAACATCTATAGAGTTTGTTGAAATCGGATCCCTGGGTTGATATTTGGGCTCCCTATGGGAGCCCCGATTTTAGCTTAGTGCATGCAATATGAGGAAATTTCTTTTAAAATCTTCTTCAGATCCACCAGCCAGAATCCTTTCATAGTTGGTATACAACAGCTCTAGTAGGGTCAGATTCCAATTAGTTCAAATCGAGCCCCTGGTTATTAATTTGGGATACCTGTGGGAGCCTGAATTTTAACTTAATGCAATATGAGGGAATTTCTTTTAAAATCTTCTTCAGATCCACCAATCAGAATCCTTTCATATTTGGTATACAACATCTCTAGGTGGGTCAGATTCAAGTTTGTTCAAATCGGGTCCCTGGGTTAATCTTTTGGCTCCCTATTTGAACCCTATTTGAACCCAAAGTTTAACTTAGTGCAATATGAGGACATTTCTTTAAAAACCTTCTTCAGATTCACCAGTCAGAATTCTTTCATATTTGGTATATAACATCTCAAGAGGGATCAGATTCAAGTTTGTTCAGTTTGAGTCCCTGGTTTAATATTTGAGCTCTCTGTGGGTGGGGTGGGGTTGGGTGTCAGGGGTGACATGTTAGGTTCAGGTTTGTTCAAATCCATTCCTTTTCCATAAAATTTGCCTTTCATGGCTTCATTCCTTTGTAGTGTTGATGAACCATGTCTAACTGAATGTGGCCCCAAAATACTTCTTTTAACCACTTTGGCAGGTGAGCGTTTAGTACCTATCTTGGGGCCTCTTGTTTTATTCTGTGATCCTCTAGATGTCACCGAGTAACGGCCATAACGGTTGGGAATTTCCGAGGGCTGCACTACATTTCTAGATTTGTTTTTTATTAGCTCATCTTGACAAAGTCAAGCCGAACTATTGCCATCACTTCTCGTCCATCTGCGTACGTACACAATTTCCTTGCACACCGCACAGGTCGCATTTATGATCAGATCGCTTTGAAACTTGGTATGCTTGTTTGGGTTGACCTCTAGATGGGAGCTATCGATTTTCGTACATTTCCTTAAAAAATGTTGCCGCTGGCAACGTTCTTTGAACTCAGTTTAGTCAGACCTCAATATTTCCCTTTGGCACACCCTTCAGGGCAAATTTGTCATCAGATTGCTTTGAAACCTGGTATGCTTGTTTGGGGTGACCTCTAGATGGGTGCTATCAATTTTCTTCCATTAACTTCAAAAAGTATTGCCGCTGGCAACAACCATTGAACTTGGTTTAGTCAGGCATCATTATATTCCTTTGGCCCTACAGGGCACATTTATGATCAGATCGGTTTGAAACTTGGTATGCTTGTTTGAGGTTACCTCTAGATGGGAGCTATCAATATTCTTCGATTTCCTTCAAAAAATGTTGCCGCTGGCAATGACCTTCTATCAAGGCCCTGGGAATACTATACTAAACAGAAAGTTTATATCAAGGCCCTGGGAATACTATACTAAACAGAAAGTTGTATATCAAGGTCCTGGGAATACTATCCTAAACAGAACGTTTATATCAAGGCCCTGGGAATACTATACTGAACAGAAAGTTTATATCAAGGCCCAGGGAATACTATACTAAACAGAAAGTTTATATCAAGGTCCTGGGAATAATATACTAAACAGAAAGTTTATATCAAGGCCCTGGGAATACTATACTAAACAGAAAGTTTATATCAAGGCCCTGGGAATACTACACTAAACAGAAAGTTTATATCAAGGCACTAGGAATACTACAATAAACAGAAAGTTTATATCAAGGCCCTGGGAATACTACACTAAACAGAAAGTTTATATCAAGGCCCGGGGAATACTATACTAAACAGAAAGTTTATACCAAAGCCCCGGGAATACTATACTAAACAGAAAGTTTATACCAAGGCCCTGGGAATACTATACTAAACAGAAAGTTTTATATCGAGGTCCTGGGAATACTATCCTAAACAGAAAGTTTATATCAAGGCCCTGGGAATACGATACTAAACAGAAAGTTTATATCAAGGTCCTGGAATACTATACCAAACAGAAAGTTTATATCAAGGCCCTGGGAATACTATACTAAACAGAAAGTTTATATCAAGTCCCGGGGAATACTATACTAAACAGAATTTTTATATCAAGGCCCTGGGAATACTATACTAAACAGAAAGTTTATATCAAGGTCCTCGGAATACTATACTAAACAGAAAGTTTAGATCAAGGTCCTCGGAATACTATACTAAACAGAAAGTTTAGATCAAGGCCCTGGGAATACTATCCTAAACAGAAAGTTTATATCAAGGTCCTGGGAATACTATCCTAAACAGAAAGTTTATATCAAGGCCCTGAGAATACTATACTAAACAGAAAGTTTATATCAAGGCCCAGGGAATACTATACTAAACAGAAAGTTTATATCAAGGCCCTGGGAATACTATACTAAACAGAAAGTTTATATCAAGGCCCTGGGAATATTATACTAAACAGAAAGTTTATATCAAGGCCCTGGGAATACTATACTAAATGGAAAGTTTATATCAAGGCCCTGGGAACAATACTAAACAAAGTTTATATCACGGCCCGGAGAATACTATACTAAACAGAAAGTTTTTATCAAGGCCCTGGTAATACTAAACTAAACAGAAAGTTTATATCAAGGCCCTGGGAATGCTATACTAAATAGAAAGTTTATATCAAGGCCCTGGGAATACTATACTAAACAGGAAGTTTATAATAAGGCCCGGGGAATACTATACTAAACAGAAAGTTTATATAAAGTCCCTGGGAATACTATACTAAACAGAAAGTTTATATCAAGGCTCTGGGAATACTATACTAAACAGAAAGTTTATATCAAGGCCCTGGGAATAGTATACTAAACAGAAAGTCAATATCAAGGCCCTGGCAATACTATATTAAACAAAGTTTATATCAAGGCCTTGGGAATACTATACTAAACAGAAAGTTCATATCAAGGCCCCGGGAATTCTATACTAAATAGAAAGTTTATATCAAGGCCCTGGGAATACTATCCTAAACAGGAAGTTTATATCAAGGCTCCAGGAATACTATTCTAAACAGAAGGTTTATATCAATGCCCTGGGAATACTATACTATATAGAAAGTTTATATCAAGGCAACGGGAATTCTATACCAAACAGAAAGTTTACATCAAGGCCCTGGGAATACTATACTAAACAGAAAGTTTATATCAAGGCCCTGGGAATACTATACCAAACAGAAAGTTTATATCAAGGTCCTGGGAATACTATCCTAAACAGAAAGTTTATATTAAGGCCCTGGGAATACTATACTAAACAGAAAGTTTATATCAAGGCCCAGGGAATACTATACTAAACAGAAAGTTTATATCAAGGCCCTTGGAATACTATACTAAACAGAAAGTTTATATCAAGGCCCTGGGAATACTATACCAAACAGAAAGTTTATATCAAGGCCTTGAAATACTATACTAAACAGACAGTTTATATCAAGGCCCTGGGAATACTATACTAAACAGAAAGTTGATATGAAGACCTGGAAATACTATACTAGACAGAAAGTTTATATCAAGGCCCAGGGAATACTATACTAAATGGAAAGTTTATATCAAGGCGCTGGGAATACTATACTAAAGAGAAAGTTTATATCAAGGCCCTGGGAATACTATACTGAATAGAAAGTTTATTCCAAGGCCCTGGGAATGCAATACTAAACAGAAAGTTTATATCAAGGCTCTGGGAATACTATACTGAACAGAAACTTTATATGAAGGCCTGGGAATAAATACTAATCAGAAAGCTTATATGAAGGCCCTGGGAATACTGTACAGAATAGAAAGTTTATTCCAAGACCCGGTCAATACTAAATAGAAAGTTGATGTCAAGACCCGGGGAATACTACACAAAATAGAAAGTTGATTCCAAGTTATATCAAGGCCCTGGGAATACTATACTAAACAGAAAGTTTATATCAAGGTCCTCGGAATACTATACTAAGCAGAAAGTTTATATCAAGGCCCTGGGAATACTATACTAAACAGAAAGTTTATATCAAGGCCTTGTGAATACTATCCTAAACAGAAAGTTTATATCATGGCCCGGGGACAGAAGGTTTATATCAAGGCCCTGGGAATACTATACTAAACGGAAATTTTATATCAAGGCCCTGTGAATACTGTACTGGACAGAAAGTTTATATCAAGGCCCTGGGAATACTTTATTAAGCAGAAAGCTTATATCAAGAACCGGGAAATACTATACTAAACAGAAAGTTCATTCCAAGGCCTCGGGAATACTATACTAAACAGAAAGTTTATATCAAGACCCGGGGAATACTATACTAAACGGAAAGTTAATTCCAACGCCTAGGGAATACTATACTAAACAAAAAGTTTATATCAAGGCCCTGGGAATACTATACGAAACAGAAAGTTTATAACAAGGACTTGGAATACTATACTAAACAGAAAGTTTATATCAAGGCCCTGAGAATACTATACTAAACAGAAAGCTTATATCAAGGCCTGGGGAATACTATACAAAACCGAAAGTTTACATAAAAGCCCTGGGAATACTATACTAAACAGAAAGTTTATACCAAGGCCCCGGGAATACTATATTAAACAAAAATTTATATCTAGGCCCAGGAAATATTATACTAAACAGAAAGTTTGTATCAAGGCCCGGGGAATACTATACTAAACAGAAAGTTAATATCAAGGCCCGGGGAATACTCTACTAAACAGAAAGTTTATATCAAGACCCTGGGAATACTGTACTGAATAGAAAGTTTATTCCATGACCCGGTGAATACTAAATAGAAAGTACATGTTAAGACCCGGGGAATACTATACTAAATAGAAAGTTCATTCCAATGCCTCCGGAATACAAAACTAAATAGATAGTTTACGCCAAGGCCCGGGGAATACTATACTAAATAGAAAGTTGATGTCAAGACCCGCGGAATACTATACTAAATATAAAGTTGATGTCAAGGCCCTGGGAATACTATACGATATAGAAAGTTTATGCCAAGGCCTGGGGATTACTATACTAAATAGAAAGTGTATATCAAGACCCAAGGAATACTATACTAAACAGAAAGTTATATCAAGGCCCTGGGAATATATGCTAAACAGAAAGTTTATATCAAGGCCCTGGGAATACTTTACTAAACAGAAAGCTTATGTCAAGGCCCTGGGAATACTATGCTAAACAGAAAGTTTATTTCAAGGCCCTGGGAATACTATACTAAACATAAAGTTTATATGAAGGCCCTGGGAATAATATAAATAGAAAGTTGATGTCAAGACCCGAGGAATACAATGCTAAATAGAAAGTTCATTCCAAAGCCTCGGGAATACTATACTAAATAGAAAGTTTATGTCAAGTCCCGGGGAATACTATAGTAAACAGAAAGTTCATTCCAAGTTCTCGGGAGTACTATACTAAACAGAAAGTTCATTGCAAGGCCTCGGGAATACTATACTAAACAGAAAGTTTATTCCAAGACCCGGTGAATACTAGACTAAATAGAGAGTTTATGTCAAGGCCCGGGGAATACTATACTAAATAGAGAGTTTATGTCAAGGCCCGGGGAATACTACACTAAATCGAAAGTTTATGTCAAGGCCCGGTGAATACTATAGTAAAAAGAAAGTTTTTGTCAAAGCCCGGTGAATACTATTCTAAATAAAAGGTTTATGCTGAGGCCTGGGGAATACTCTACAAAATAGAAAGTTTATTCCAGGACCCGGTGAATACTGTACTAAATAGAAAGTTTATTCCAAGACCCTGTGAATACTGTACTAAATAGAAAGTTGATGTCAAGACCTGGGGAATACTATACTAAATAAAAAGTTCATGCCAACGCCTCAGGAATACTATACAAAATAGAAAGTTCATGCCAAGGCGTCGGGAATACTATACTAAACAGAAAGTTTATGCCAAGGCCCGGGGAATACTATACTAAACAGAAAGCTTATATCAAGGCGCTGGGAATACTATACTAAATAGAAAGTTTATGCCAAGGCCCGGGGAATACTATACTAAACAGTAAGTTCATTCCAAGTCCTCGGGAATACTATACTAAACACAAAGTTTATTCCAAGACCCGGTGAATACTATTCTAAATAGAGAGTTCATGCCAAGGCCTGGGGAATACTATACAAAGCAGAAAGTTAATTCCAAGTCCTCGGGAATAGTATACTAAACAGAAAGTTCATTCCAAGGCGTCGGGAATACTATACTAAACAGAAAGTATATTCCAAGACCCGCCGAATCATTTACTAAATAGAGGGTTTATGTCAAGGCCCGGGGAATACTACACTAAATAGAAAGTTTATGTCAAGGCCCGGTGAATACTATAGTAAAAAGAAAGTTTATATCAAAGCCCTGAGAATACTATACTAACCAGAAAGTTAATATCAAGACCCGGGGAATACAATACTAAAGAGAATGTTTATATCAAGGCCCTGGGAATACTATACTAAACGGAAAGTTTATATCAAGGTCCTGGGTATACTATACTAAACAGAAAGTTTATATCAAGGTCCTGGGTATACTATACTAAACAGAAAGTTTATATCAAGGCCATGGGAATACTACACTAAACAGAAAGTTTATATCAAGGCCATGGGAATACTACACTAAACAGAAAGTTTATATCAAGGCCATGGGAATACGATACTAAACAGAAAGTTTATATCAAGGCCATGGGAATACTACACTAAACAGAAAGTTTATATCAAGGTCCGGGGAATACTATAGTAAATAGAGAGTTTATGTCAAGGCCCGGGTAATACTATACTAAATCGAAAGTTTATGTCGAGGCCCGGTGAATACTATAGTAAAAAGAAAGTTTTTCTCAAGGCCCGGTGAATACTATTCTAAATAGAAGGATTATGCTGAGGACTGGGTAATACTATACAAAATTGAAAGTTTATTCCAGGACCTGGTGAATACTGTACTAAATAGAAAGTTTATTCCAAGACCCTGTGAATACGGTACTAAATAGAAAGTTGATGTCAAGACCTGGGGAATACTATACTAAACAAAAAGTCAATGCCAACGCCTCAGGAATACTATACTAAATAGAAAGTTCATGCCAAGGCCCGGGGAAAACTATACCAAACAGAAAGTTCATTCCAAGGCCTCGGGAATACTATACTAAATAGAAAATTCATGCCAAGGCCCGGGGAAAACTATACAAAACAGAAAGTTCATTCCAAGGCCTCGGGAATACTATATTAAATAGAAAGTTTATGCCAACGCCCGGGGAATACTATACTAAACAGAAAGCTTATATCAAGGCGCTGGGAATACTATACTAAATAGAAAGTTTATGCCAAGGCCCGGGAAATACTATACTAAACAGAAAGTTCATTCCAAGGCGTCGGGAATACTATACTAAACAGAAAGTATATTCCAAGACCCGCTGAATCATATACTAAATAGAGAGTTTATCTCAAGGCCAGGGGAATACTACACTAAATAGAAAGTTTAAGTCAAGGCCCGGTGAATACTATAGTAAAAAGAAAGTTTATATCAAGGCCCTGAGAATACTATACTAACCAGAAAATTTATATCAAAGCCCGGGGAATACAATACTAAACAGAATGTTTATATCAAGGCCCTGGGAATACTATACTAAACGGAAAGTTTATATCAAGGTCCTGGGTATACTATACTAAACAGAAAGTTTATATCAAGGCCCGGGGAATACTATACTAAACAGAAAGTTTATACCAAGGCCCTGGGAATACTATACTAAACAGAAAGTTGATATGAAGGCCCGGGGAATACTATACTGGACAGAAAGCTTATATCAAGGCCCGGGGAATACTATACAAAACAGCACATTTTATATCAAGGTCCTGGGAATACTAAACTCAACAGAAAGTTTATATAAAGGCCCTGGGAATACTATACTAAACAGAAAGTTTATACCAAGATCCTGTGAATACTGTACTAAATAGAAAGTTGATATCAAGACCTGGGGAATACAATACTAAATAAAAAGTTCATGCCAACGCCTCAGGAATACTATACAAAATAGAAAGTTCATGCCAAGGCGTCGGGAATACTATACCAAACAGAAAGTTTATGCCAAGGCCCGGGGAATACTATACTAAACAGAAAGCTTATATCAAGGCGCTGGGAATACTATACTAAATAGAAAGTTTATGCCAAGGCCCGGGGAATACTATACTAAAGAGAAAGTTCATTCCAAGTCCTCGGGAATACTATACTAAACACAAAGTTTATTCCAAGACCCGGTGAATACTATTCTAAATAGAGAGTTCATGCCAAGGCCCGGGGAATACTATACAAAGCAGAAAGTTCATTCCAAGTCCTCGGGAATACTATACTAAACAGAAAGTTCATTCCAAGGCGTCGGGAATACTATACTAAACAGAAAGTATATTCCAAGACCCGCTGAATCATTTACTAAATAGAGAGTTTATGTCAAGGCCCGGGGAATACTACACTAAATTGAAAGTTTATGTCAAAGCCCGGTGAATACTATAGTAAAAAGAAAGTTTATATCAAGGCCCTGAGAATACTATACTAACCAGAAAGTTTATATCAAGGCCCGGGGAATACAATACTAAACAGAATGTTTATATCAAGGCCCTGGGAATACTATACTAAACGGAAAGTTTATATCAAGGTTCTGGGTATACTATACTAAACAGAAAGTTTATATCAAGGCCCGGGGAATACTATACTAAACAGAAGGTTTATACCAAGGCCCTGGGAATACTACACTAAACAGAAAGTTTATATCAAGGCCCGGGGAATACTATACTGGACAGAAAGCTTATATCAAGGCCTGGGGAATACTATACAAAACAGAACATTTTATATCAAGGTCCTGGGAATACTATACTAAACAGAAAGTTTATATAAAGGCCCTGGGAATACTATTCTAAACAGACAGTTAATACCAAGACCCTGTGAATACTGTACTAAATAGAAAGTTGATGTCAAGACCTGGGGAATACTATACTAAATAAAAAGTTCATGCCAACGCCTCAGGAATACTATACAAAATAGAAAGTTCATGCCAAGGCGTCGGGAATACTATACTAAACAGAAAGTTTATGCCAAGGCCCGGGGAATACTATACTAAACAGAAAGCTTATATCAAGGCGCTGGGAATATTATACTAAATAGAAAGTTTATGCCAAGGCCCGGGGAATACTATACTAAAGAGAAAGTTCATTCCAAGTCCTCGGGAATACTATACTAAACACAAAGTTCATTCCAAGACCCGGTGAATACTATTCTAAATAGAGAGTTCATGCCAAGGCCCGGGGAATACCATACAAAGCAGAAAGTTCATTCCAAGTCCTCGGGAATACTATACTAAACAGAAAGTTCATTCCAAGGCCTCGGGAATACTATACTAAACAGAAAGTATATTCCAAGACCCGCTGAATCATTTACTAAATAGAGAGTTTATGTCAAGGCCCGGGGAATACTACACTAAATAGAAAGTTTATGTCAAGGCCCGGTGAATACTATAGTAAAAAGAAAGTTTATATCAAGGCCCTGAGAATACTATACTAACCAGAAAGTTTATATCAAGGCCCGGGGAATACAATACTAAACAGAATGTTTATATCAAGGCCCTGGGAATACTATACTAAACGGAAAGTTTATATCAAGGTCCTGGGTATACTATACTAAACAGAAAGTTTATATCAAGGCCCGGGGAATACTATACTAAACAGAAGGTTTATACCAAAGCCCCGGGAATACTATACTAAACAGAAAGTTTATATCAAGGCCCGGGGAATACTATACTAAACAGAAGGTTTATACCAAAGCCCCGGGAATACTATACTAAACAGAAAGTTTATACCAAGGCCCTGGGAATACTATACTAAACAGAAAGTTTATATCAAGGCCAGGGGAATACTATACTGGACAGAAAGCTTATATCAAGGCCCGGGGAATACCATACAAAACAGAAAATTTTATATCAAGGTCCTGGGAATACTATACTAAACAGAAAGTTTATATAAAGGCCCTGGGAATACTATACTAAACAGAAAGTTTATATCAAGGCCCTGGGAATACTTTACTAAACAGAAAGCTTATGTCAAGGCCCGAGGAATACTATTCTAAACAAAGTTTATTTCAATGTCCTGGGAATACTATACTAAACAGAAAGTTTATATCAAGGCCCTGGGAATACTATAAATAGAAAGTTGATGTCAAGACCTGAGGAATACTATACTAAATAGAATGTTCATTCCAAAGCCTCGGGAATACTATACTAAATAGAAAGTTTATGTCAAGGCCCGGGGAATACTATAGTAAACAGAAAGTTCATTCCAAGTTCTCGGGAGTACTATGCTAAACAGAAAGTTCATTCCAAGGCCTCGGGAATACTATACTAAACAGAAAGTTTACTCCAAGACCCGGTGAATACTAGACTAAATAGAGAGTTTATGTCAAGGTCCGGGAAATACTATAGTAAATAGAGAGTTTATGTCAAGGCCCGGGTAATACTACACTAAATCGAAAGTTTATGTCGAGGCCCGGTGAATACTATAGTAAAAAGAAAGTTTTTGTCAAGGCCCGGTGAATACTATTCTAAATAGAAGGTTTATGCTGAGGCCTGGGTAATACTATACAAAATTGAAAGTTTATTCCAGGACCTGGTGAATACTGTACTAAATAGAAAGTTTATTCCAAGACCCTGTGAATACGGTACTAAATAGAAAGTTGATGTCAAGACCTGGGGAATACTATACTAAACAAAAAGTCAATGCCAACGCCTCAGGAATACTATACTAAATAGAAAGTTCATGCCAAGGCCCGGGGAAAACTATACCAAACAGAAAGTTCATTCCAAGGCCTCGGGAATACTATACTAAACAGAAAGTTCATGCCAAGGCCCGGGGAAAACTATACAAAACAGAAAGTTTATTCCAAGGCCTCGGGAATACTATACTAAATAGAAAGTTTATGCCAACGCCCGGGGAATACTATACTAAACAGAAAGCTTATATCAAGGCGCTGAGAATACTATACTAAATAGAAAGTTTATGCCAAGGCCCGGGAAATACTATACTAAACAGAAAGTTCATTGCAAGGCGTCGGGAATACTATACTAAACAGAAAGTATATTCCAAGACCCGCTGAATCATATACTAAATAGAGAGTTTATCTCAAGGCCCGGGGAATACTACACTAAATAGAAAGTTTAAGTCAAGGCCCGGTGAATACTATAGTAAAAAGAAAGTTTATATCAAGGCCCTGAGAATACTATACTAACCAGAAAATTTATATCAAGGCCCGGGGAATACAATACTAAACAGAATGTTTATATCAAGGCCCTGGGAATACTATACTAAACGGAAAGTTTATATCAAGGTCCTGGGTATACTATACTAAACAGAAAGTTTATATCAAGGCCCGGGGAATACTATACCAAACAGAAAGTTTATACCAAGGCCCTGTGAATAGTATACTAAACAGAAAGTTTATTTCAAGGCCCTGGGAATACTATATTAAGCAGAAAGTTTATATCAAGGCCCTGTGAATACTATACTAAACAGAAAGTTTATATCACGGCCCCGGGAATACTATACTAAACAGAAAATTATATCAAGGCCCTGGGAATACTATACTAAATGGAAAGTTTATATCAAGGCCCGGGGAATACTATACTAAACAGAAACTTTACATGAAGGCATGGGAATACAATACTAAACAGGAAATTTATATCAAGGCCCTGGGAATACTGCACTGAATAGAAAGTTTATTCCAATTCCCGGCCAATACTAAATAGAAAGTTGATGTCAAGACCCGGGGAATACTCTACTAAACAGAAAGTTCATTCTAAGGCCTCGGGAAAACTATACTAAACAGAAAGTTTATATCAAGGCCCTGGGAATACTATACTAAACAGAAAGTTTATATCAAGGTCTAGGAATACTATGCTAAACAGAAAGTTCATATCAAGGCCCTGGGAATACTAGTCTAAACAGAAAGTTTAAATCAAGGCCTGGGAATACAAAACTAAACAAAGTTTATATCAAGGCCCTGGGAATACTGTACTAAACAGAAAGTTTATATCAAGGCCTTGTGAATACTATCCTAAACAGAAAGTTTATATCATGGCCCGGGGACAGAAGGTTTATATCAAGGCCCTGGGAATACTATACTAAACGGAAAGTTTATATCAAGGCCCTGTGAATACTGTACTGGACAGAAAGTTTATATCAAGGCCCTGGGAATACTTTATTAAGCAGAAAGTTTATATCAAGAACCGGGAAATACTATACTAAACAGAAAGTTCATTCCAAGGCCTCGGGAATACTATACTAAACAGAAAGTTTATATCAAGACCCGGGGAATACTATACTAAACGGAAAGTTCATTCCAACGCCTAGGGAATACTATACTAAACAAAAAGTTTATATCAAGGCCCTGGGAATACTATACGAAACAGAAAGTTTATATCAAGGACTTGGAATACTATACTAAACAGAAAGTTTATATCAAGGCCCTGAGAATACTATACTAAACAGAAAGCTTATATCAAGGCCCGGGGAATACTATACAAAACCGAAAGTTTACATAAAAGCCCTGGGAATACTATACTAAACAGAAAGTTTATATCAAGGCCCCGGGAATACTATATTAAACAAAAATTTATATCTAGGCCCAGGAAATATTATACTAAACGGAAAGTTTGTATCAAGGCCCGGGGAATACTATACTAAACAGAAAGTTAATATCAAGGCCCGGAGAATACTCTACTAAACAGAAAGTTTATATCAAGGCCCTGGGAATACTGTACTGAATAGAAAGTTTATTCCATGACCCGGTGAATACTAAATAGAAACTACATGTTAAGACCCGGGGAATACTATACTAAATAGAAAGTTCATTCCAATGCCTCCGGAATACAAAACTAAATAGATAGTTTATGCCAAGGCCCGGGGAATACTATACTAAATAGAAAGTTGATGTCAAGACCCGGAGAATACTATACTAAATATAAAGTTGATGTCAAGGCCCTGGGAATACTATACGATATAGAAAGTTTATGCCAAGGCCTGGGGATTACTATACTAAATAGAAAGTGTATATCAAGACCCAAGGAATACTATACTAAACAGAAAGTTATATCAAGGCCCTGGGAATATATGCTAAACAGAAAGCTTATGTCAAGGCCCTGGGAATACTATGCTAAACAGAAAGTTTATTTCAAGGCCCTGGGAATACTATACTAAACATAAAGTTTATATGAAGGCCCTGGGAATAATATAAATAGAAAGTTGATGTCAAGACCCGAGGAATACAATGCTAAATAGAAAGTTCATTCCAAAGCCTCGGGAATACTATACTAAATAGAAAGTTTATGTCAAGTCCCGGGGAATACTATAGTAAACAGAAAGTTCATTCCAAGTTCTCGGGAGTACTATACTAAACAGAAAGTTCATTGCAAGGCCTCGGGAATACTATACTAAACAGAAAGTTTATTCCAAGACCCGGTGAATACTAGACTAAATAGAGAGTTTATGTCAAGGCCCGGGGAATACTATACTAAATAGAGAGTTTATGTCAAGGCCCGGGGAATACTACACTAAATCGAAAGTTTATGTCAAGGCCCGGTGAATACTATAGTAAAAAGAAAGTTTTTGTCAAAGCCTGGTGAATACTATTCTAAATAAAAGGTTTATGCTGAGGCCTGGGGAATACTATACAAAATAGAAAGTTTATTCCAGGACCCGGTGAATACTGTACTAAATAGAAAGTTTATTCCAAGACCCTGTGAATACTGTACTAAATAGAAAGTTGATGTCAAGACCTGGGGAATACTATACTAAATAAAAAGTTCATGCCAACGCCTCAGGAATACTATACAAAATTGAAAGTTCATGCCAAGGCGTCGGGAATACTATACTAAACAGAAAGTTTATGCCAAGGCCCGGGGAATACTATACTAAACAGAAAGCTTATATCAAGGCGCTGGGAATACTATACTAAATAGAAAGTTTATGCCAAAGCCCGGGGAATACTATACTAAACAGAAAGTTCATTCCAAGTCCTCGGGAATACTATACTAAACACAAAGTTTATTCCAAGAACCGGTGAATACTATTCTAAATAGAGAGTTCATGCCAAGGCCTGGGGAATACTATACAAAGCAGAAAGTTCATTCCAAGTCCTCGGGAATACTATACTAAACAGAAAGTTCATTCCAAGGCGTCGGGAATACTATACTAAACAGAAAGTATATTCCAAGACCCGCTGAATCATTTACTAAATAGAGAGTTTATGTCAAGGCCCGGGGAATACTACACTAAATAGAAAGTTTATGTCAAGGCCCGGTGAATACTATAGTAAAAAGAAAGTTTATATCAAAGCCCTGAGAATACTATACTAACCAGAAAGTTAATATCAAGGCCCGGGGAATACAATACTAAAGAGAATGTTTATATCAAGGTCCTGGGAATACTATACTAAACGGAAAGTTTATATCAAGGTCCTGGGTATACTATACTAAACAGAAAGTTTATATCAAGGTCCTGGGTATACTATACTAAACAGAAAGTTTATATCAAGGCCCGGGGAATACTATACTAAACAGAAAGTTTATATCAAGGCCATGGGAATAGGATACTAAACAGAAAGTTTTATATCAAGGCCATGGGAATACGATACTAAACAGAAAGTTTATATCAAGGTCCGGAGAATACTATACTAAACAGAAAGTTTATTCCAAGGCCCGGTGAATACTAGACTAAATAGAGAGTTTATGTCAAGGCCCGGGGAGTACTATAGTAAATAGAGAGTTTATGTCAAGGCCCGGGTAATACTACACTAAATCGAAAGTTTATGTCGAGGCCCGGTGAATACTATAGTAAAAAGAAAGTTTTTGTCAAGGCCCGGTGAATACTATTCTAAATAGAAGGATTATGCTGAGGCCTGGGTAATACTATACAAAATTGAAAGTTTATTCCAGGACCTGGTGAATACTGTACTAAATAGAAAGTTTATTCCAAGACCCTGTGAATACGGTACTAAATAGAAAGTTGATGTCAAGACCTGGGAAATACTATACTAAACAAAAAGTCAATGCCAACGCCTCAGGAATACTATACTAAATAGAAAGTTCATGCCAAGGCCCGGGGAAAACTATACCAAACAGAAAGTTCATTCCAAGGCCTCGGGAATACTATACTAAATAGAAAGTTCATGCCAAGGCCCGGGGAAAACTATACAAAACAGAAAGTTCATTCCAAGGCCTCGGGAATACTATATTAAATAGAAAGTTTATGCCAACGCCCGGGGAATACTATACTAAACAGAAAGCTTATATCAAGGCGCTGGGAATACTATACTAAATAGAAAGTTTATGCCAAGGCCCGGGAAATACTATACTAAACAGAAAGTTCATTGCAAGGCGTCGGGAATACTATACTAAACAGAAAGTATATTCCAAGACCCGCTGAATCATATACTAAATAGAGAGTTTATCTCAAGGCCCGGGGAATACTACACTAAATAGAAAGTTTAAGTCAAGGCCCGGTGAATACTATAGTAAAAAGAAAGTTTATATCAAGGCCCTGAGAATACTATACTAACCAGAAAATTTATATCAAGGCCCGGGGAATACAATACTAAACAGAATGTTTATATCAAGGCCCTGGGAATACTATACTAAACGGAAAGTTTATATCAAGGTCCTGGGTATACTATACTAAACAGAAAGTTTACATCAAGGCCCGGGGAATACTATACTAAACAGAAAGTTTATACCAAGGCCCTGGGAATACTATACTAAACAGAAAGTTGATATCAAGGCCCGGGGAATACTATACTGGACAGAAAGCTTATATCAAGGCCCGGGGAATACTATACAAAACAGAAAATTTTATATCAAGGTCCTGGGAATACTAAACTAAACAGAAAGTTTATATCAAGGCCCTGGGAATACTTTACTAATCAGAAAGCTTATGTCAAGGCCCGGGGAATACTATAGTAAACAGAAAGTTCATTCCAAGTTCTCGGGAGTACTATGCTAAACAGAAAGTTCATTCCAAGGCCTCGGGAATACTATACTAAACAGAAAGTTTACTCCAAGACCCGGTGAATACTAGACTAAATAGAGAGTTTATGTCATGCTCCGGGGAATACTATAGTAAATAGAGAGTTTATGTCAAGGCCCGGGTAATACTACACTAAATCGAAAGTTTATGTCGAGGCCCGGTGAATACTATAGTAAAAAGAAAGTTTTTGTCAAGGCCCGGTGAATACTATTCTAAATAGAAGGTTTATGCTGAGGCCTGGGTACTATACAAAACAGAAAATTTTATATCAAGGTCCTGGGAATATTATACTAAACAGAAAGTTTATATAAAGGCCCTGGGAATACTATACTAAACAGAAAGTTTATATCAAGGCCCTGGGAATACTTTACTAAACAGAAAGCTTATGTCAAGGCCCTGGGAATACTATGCTAAACAGAAAGTTTATTTCAATGTCCTGGGAATACAATACTAAACAGAAAGTTTATATCAAGGCCCTGGGAATACTATAAATAGAAAGTTGATGTCAAGACCTGAGGAATACTATACTAAATAGAATGTTCATTCCAAAGCCTCGGGAATACTATACTAAATAGAAAGTTTATGTCAAGGCCCGGGGAATACTAGAGTAAACAGAAAGTTCATTCCAAGTTCTCGGGAGTACAATACTAAACATAAAGTTCATTCCAAGGCCTCGGGAATACTATACTAAACAGAAAGTTTAATCCAAGACCCGGTGAATACTAGACTAAATAGAGAGTTTATGTCAAGGTCCGGGGAATACTATACTAAATAGAGAGTTTATGTCAAGGCCCTGGGAATACTACACTAAATCGAAAGTTTATGTCGAGGCCCGGTGAATACTATAGTAAAAAAAAAGTTTTTGTCAAGGCCAGGTGAATACTATTCTAAATAGAAGGTTTATGCTGAGGCCTGGGTAATACTATACAAAATAGAAAGTTTATTCCAGGACCTGGTGAATACTGTACTAAATAGAAAGTTTATTCCAAGACCCTGTAAATACGGTACTAAATAGAAAGTTGATGTCAAGACCTGGGGAATACTATACTAAACAAAAAGTCAATGCCAATGCCTCAGGAATACTATACTAAATAGAAAGTTCATGCCAAGGCCCGGGGAAAACTATACCAAACAGAAAGTTCATTCCAAGGCCTCGGGAATACTATACTAAATAGAAAGTTCATGCCAAGGCCCGGGGATAACTATACCAAACAGAAAGTTCATTCCAAGGCCTCGGGAATACTATACTAAATAGAAAGTTTATGCCAACGCCCGGGGAATACTATACTAAACAGAAAGCTTATATCAAGGCGCTAGGAATACTATACTAAATAGAAAGTTCATGCCAAGGCCCGGGGAAAACTATACCAAACAGAAAGTTCATTCCAAGGCCTCGGAAATACTATACTAAATAGAAAGTTTATGCCAACGTCCGGGAAATACTATACTAAACAGAAAGCTTATATCAAGGCGCTGGGAATACTATACTAAATAGAAAGTTTATGCCAAGGCCCGGGAAATACTATACTAAATAGAAAGTTCATTCCAAGTCCTCGGGAATACTATACTAAACAGAAAGTTCATTGCAAGGCGTCGGGAATACTATACTAAACAGAAAGTATATTCCAAGACCCGCTGAATCATATACTAAATAGAGAGTTTTCTCAAGGCCCGGGAAATACTACCCTAAATAGAAAGTTTAAGTCAAGGCCCGGTGAATACTATAGTAAAAGAAAGTTTATATCAAGGCCCTGAGAATACTATACTAACCAGAAAGTTTATATCAAGGCCCGGGAAATACAATACTAAACAGAATGTTTATATCAAGGCCCTGGGAATACTATACTAAACGGAAAGTTTATATCAAGGTCCTGGGTATACTATACTAAACAGAAAGTTTATATCAAGGCCCGGGGAATACTATACTAAACAGAAGGTTTATTCCAAGGCCCTGGGAATACTACACTAAACAGAAAGTTTATATCAAGGCCCGGGGAATACTATACTGGACAGAAAGCTTATATCAAGGCCCAGGGAATACTATACAAAACAGAAAATTTTAGATCTAGGTCCTGGGAATACTATACTAAACAGAAAGTTTATATAAAGGCCCTGGGAATACTATACTAAACATAAAGTTTATATCAAGGCCCTGGGAATACTTTACTAAACAGAAAGCTTATGTCAAGGCCCTGGGAATACTATGCTAAACAGAAAGTTTATTTCAATGTCCTGGGAATACAATACTAAACAGAAAGTTTATATCAAGGCCCTGGGAATACTATAAATAGAAAGTTGATGTCAAGACCTGAGGAATACTATACTAAATAGAATGTTCTTTCCAAAGCCTCGGGAATACTATACTAAATAGAAAGTTTATGACAAGGCCCGGGGAATACTATAGTAAACAGAAAGTTCATTCCAAGTTCTCGGGAGTACAATGCTAAACAGAAAGTTCATTCCAAGCCCTCGGGAATACTATACTAAACAGAAAGTTCATTCCACGGCGTCGGGAATACTACACTAAACAGAAAGTATATTCCAAGACCCGGTGAATACTATACTAAATGGAGAGTCTATGTCAAGGCCCGGGGAATACTACACTAAACGGAAAGTTTATGTCAAGGCCCGGTGAGTACTATACTAAACAGAAAGTTTATATCAGTGTAAACTGAGAATACTATACTAACCAGAAAGTTTATATCAAGGCCCGGGGAATACTATACTAAACAGAATGTTTATATCAAGGCCCTGGGAATACTATACTAAACAGAAAGTTTATATCAAGGTTCTGGGAATACTATACTAAACAGAAAGTTTATATCAAGGCCCTGGGAATACTATGCTAAACAGAATGTTTATATCATGGCCCTGGGAATACTATACTAACCAGAAAGTTCTTATCAAGGTCTTGGAATACTATACCAAACAGAAAGTTTATATCAAGGCCCTGGGAATACTATACTAAACAGAAAGTTTATATCAAGGTCCTGGAATATTATACTAAACAGAAAGTTTATATCAAGGCTCTGGGAATACTATACTGAACAGAAAGTTTATATCAAGGCCCGGGGAATACTATACTAAACAGAATGTTTATATCAAGGCCCTGGGAATACTACACTAAACAGAAAGGTTATATCAAGGTCCTCGGAATACCATACTAAACAGAAAGTTTATATCAACGCCCTGGGAATACTATACTAAACAGAAAGTTTATATCAAGGCCCTGGGAATGCTATAATAAACAGAAAGTTTATTCCAAGACCCGGTGAATACTAGACTAAATAGAGAGTTTATGTCAAGGCCCGAGGAATACTATAGTAAATAGAGAGTTTATGTCAAGGCCCGGGGAATACTACACTAAATCGAAAGTTTATGTCAAGGCCCGGTGAATACTACAGTAAAAAGAAAGTTTTTGTCAAGGCCCGGTGAATGCTATTCTAAATAGAAGGTTTATGCTGAGGCCTGGGGAATACTATACAAAATAGAAAGTTTATTCCAGGACCCGATGAATACTGTACTAAATAGAAAGTTTATTCCAAGACCCTGTGAATACTGTACTAAGTAGAAAGTTGATGTCAAGACCTGGGGAATACTATACTAAATAAAAATTTCATGACAAAGCCTCAGGAATACTATACTAAATAGAAAGTTCATGCCAAGGCCCGGGGAAAATTATGCCAAACAGAAAGTTCATTCCAAGGCCTCGGGAATACTATACTAAATAGAAAGTTTATGGTAAGGACCGGGGAATACTATACTAAACAGAAAGCTTATATCAAGGCCCTGGGAATATTATCCTAAAAAGAAAGTTTATGCTAAGGCCCAGGGAATACTATACTAAACAGAAAGTTCATTCCAAGTCCTCGGGAATACTGTACTAAACAGAAAGTTTATTCCAAGACGGGGTGAATACTATAATAAATAGAAAGTTCATGCCAAGGCCCGGGGAAAAGTATACCAAACAGAAAGTTCATTCCAAGGCCTCGTGAATACTATACTAAATAGAAAGTTTATGCCAAGGCCCGGGGAATACTATACTAAACAGAAAGCTTATATCAAGGCCCTGGGAATATTATCCTAAAGAGAAAGTTTATGCCAAGGCCCGGGGAATACTATACTAAACAGAAAGTTCATTCCAAGTCCTCGGGAATACTATACTAAACAGAAAGTTCATTCCACGGCGTCGGGAATACTATACTAAACAGAAAATATATTCCAAGACCCGGTGAATACTATACTAAATGGAGAGTCTATGTCAAGGCCCGGGGAATACTACACTAAATGGAAAGTTTATGTCAAGGCCCGGTGAGTACTATACTAAACAGAAAGTTTATATCAGTGTAAACTGAGAATACTATACTAACCAGAAAGTTTATATCAAGGCCCGGGGAATACTATACTAAACAGAATGTTTATATCAAGGCCCTGGGAATACTATACTAAACAGAAAGTTTATATCAAGGTTCTGGGAATACTATACTAAGCAGAAAGTTTATATCAAGGCCCTGGGAATACTATGCTAAACAGAATGTTTATATCATGGCCCTGGGAATACTATACTAACCAGAAAGTTCTTATCAAGGTCCTGGAATACTATACCAAACAGAAAGTTTATATCAAGGCCCTGGGAATACTATACTAAACAGAAAGTTTATATCAAGGTCCTGGAATATTATACTAAACAGAAAGTTTATATCAAGGCTCTGGGAAAACTATACTGAACAGAAAGTTTATATCAAGGCCCGGGGAATACTATACTAAACAGAATGTTTATATCAAGGCCCTGGGAATACTACACTAAACAGAAAGGTTATATCAAGGTCCTCGGAATACCATACTAAACAGAAAGTTTATATCAAGGCCCTGGGAATACTATACTAAACAGAAAGTTTATATCAAGGCCCTGGGAATGCTATACTAAACAGAAAGTTTATATCAAGGCCCGGGGAGTACAATATTGGACAGAAAGCTTATATCAAGGCCCAGGGAATAAGATACTAAACAGAAAGTTTTATATCAAGGTCCTGGGAATACTATACTAAACAGAAAGTTTATATAAAGGCCCTGGGAATGCTATACTAAACAGAAAGCTTATATCAAGGCCCTGGGAATACTATACTAAACAGAAAGTTTTATATCAAGGTCCTGGGAATACTATCCTAAACAGAAAGTTTATATCAAGGCCCTGGGAATACTATACTAAACGGAAAGTTTATATCAAGGCCCTGGGAACAATACTAAACAAAGTTTATATCACGGCCGGGAGAATACTATACTAAACAGAAAGTTTATATCAAGGCCCTGGAAATAGTATACTAAGCAGAAAGTTTATATCAAGGCCCTGGGAATACTATATTAAACAGAAAGTTTATATCAAGGCCCTGGGAATACTATACTAAACAGAAAGTTTATATAAAGGCCCCGGGAATACTATATTAAACAGAAATTTATACCAAGGCCCGGGGAATACTATACTAAACAGAAAGCTTATATCAAGGCCCTGGGAATACTATACTAAATAAAAAGTTTATGCCAAGGCCAGGGGAATACTATACTAAATAGAAAGTTCATTCCAAGTCCTCGGAAATACTATACTGAACAGAAAGTTTATTCCAAGACCCGGTGAATACTATACTAAATAGAGACTTTATGCTAAGGCCCGGGGAATACTAGACTAAACAGAAAGTTTATATAAAAGCCATGGGAATACTATACGAAACAGAAAGTTGATATCAAGGCCCTGGGAATACTATACAAAACAGAAAGTTTTATATCAATGGCCTGGGAATACTATTCTAAACAGAAAATTCATAGCAAGGCCCTGGGAATACTATACTAAACAGAAATTTTATATCAAGGCCCAGGGAATACTATACTAAACAGAAAGTTTATATCAATGCCCTGGGAATACTACACTAAACAGAAAGTTTGTATCAAGGCCCTGGGAATATCATACTAAACAGAAAGTTTTTATCAAGGGCCTGGGAATTCTATACTAAATGGAAAGTTTATATCAAGGCCCTGGGAATACTGTAGTAAACAAAGTTTATATCACGGCCCGGAGAATACTATTCTAAACAGAAAGTTTTTATCAAGAACCTGGGAATACTATACTAAACAGGAAGTTTATAACAAGACCCAGGGAATACTATACTGAACAGAAAGTTTATATCAAGGCCCTGGGAATACTATACTAAACAGAAAGTTCATTTCAAGGCCCTGGGAATACTATATTAAACAGAAAGTTTATATCAAGGCCCTGGGAATACTATACTAAACAGAAAGTTTATATAAAGGCCCTGTGAATACTATACTATACAGAAAGTTTAGATCACGGCCCCGGGAATACTACACTAAACAGAAATTTATATCAAGGCCCTGGGAATACTATACTAAACGGAAAGTTCATATCAAGGCCCAGGGAATACTATACTAAACAGAAACTTTATATGAAGGCCTGGGAATACAATACTAAACAGAAAGTTTATATCAAGGCCCTGGGAATACTGTACTGAATAGAAAATTTATTCCAAGACCCGGTCAATACTAAATAGAAAGTTGATGTCAAGACCCGGGGAATACTATACTAAACAGAAAGTTCATTCCAAGGCCTCGGGAATACTATACTAAACAGAAAGTTTATATCAAGGCCCTGGGAATACTATACGAAACAGAAAGTTTATATCAAGGCCTAGGAATACTATACTAAACAGAAAGTTCATATCAAGGCCCTGGGAATACTCGTCTAAACAGGAAGTTTAAATCAAGGCCTGGGAATAAAAAACAAAACAGAAAGTTTATATCAAGGTCCTGGGAATACTGTACTAGACAGAAAGTTTATATCAAGGCCTTGTGAATACTATCCTAAACAGAAAGTTTATATCATGGCCCGGGGAATAATACTGTACTAAACAGAAAGTTTATATCAAGGCCCTGGGAACACTATACTAAATGGAAAGTTTATATCAAGGCCCTGGGAATACTGTACTGGACGGAAAGTTTATATCAAGGCCCTGGGAATACTTTATTGAGCAGAAAGTTTATATCAAGATCCGGGGAATACTATACTAAACAGAAAGTTCATTCCAAGGCCTCGGGAATACTATACTAAACATAAAGTCTATATCACGACCCGGGGAATACTATACTAAACGGAAAGTTCATTTCAACGCCTCGGGAATACTATACTAAACAGAAAGTTTATATCAAGGCCCTAGGAATACTATACTAAACAGAAAGTTTGTATCAAGGCCCTGGGAACTCTATACTAAACAGAAAGTTTATATCAAGTCCCAGAGAATACTATACTAAACAAAAATTTATATCTAGGCCCTGGAAATACTATACTAAACGGAAAGTTCATATCAAGGCCCGGGGAATACTATACTAAACAGAAAGCTTATATAAAAGTGCTGGGAATACTATACTAAACAGAAAGTTTATATAAAAGCCCTGGGAATACTATACTAAACAGAAAGTTTATATAAAAGCCCTAGGAATACTATACTAAACAGAAAGTTTATATAAAAGCCCTGGGAATACTATACTAAACAGAAAGTTTATATCAAGGCCCCGGGAATACTATACTAAACAAAAATTTATATCTAGGCCCTGGAAATACTATACTAAACGGAAAGTTTATATCAAGGCCCGGGGAATACTATACTAAACAGAAAGTTAATATCAAGGCCCGGGGAATACTCTACTAAACAGAAAGTTTATATCAAGGCCCTGGGAATACTGTACTGAACAGAAAGTTTATTCCAAGACCCGGTGAATACTAAATAGAAAGTTGATGTCAAGACCCGGGGAATACTATACTAAAGAGAAAGTTCATTCCAATGCCTCCGGAATACAAAACTAAATAGAAAGTTTATGCCAAGGCCCGGGGAATACTATACTAAATAGAAAGTTGATGTCAAGACCCGGGGAATACAATACTAAATAGAAAGTTGATGTCAAGGCCCTGGGAATACTATACGAAATAGAAAGTTTATGCCAAGGCCTGGGGATTACTATACTAAATAGAAAGTGTATATCAAGACCCAGGGAATACTGTACTAAACAGAAAGTTATATCAAGGCCCCGGGAATACTATACTAAACAGAAAGTTTATATCAAGGCCCTTGGAAAACTATACTAAACAGAAAGTTTATATCAAGGCCCTGGGAATACTATGCTAAACAGAAAGTTTATATCAAGGCCCAGGGAATACTTTACTAAACAAAAAGCTTATGTCAAGGCCCTGGGAATACTATGCTAAACAGAAAGTTTATATCAAGGCCCTGGGAATACTATACTAAACAGAAGGTTTATACCAAGGCCCTGGGAATACTATACTAAACAGAAAGTTGATATCAAGGCCCGGGGAATACTATACTGGACAGAAAGCTTATATCAAGGCCCGGGGAATACTATACAAAACAGGAAATTTTATATCAAGGTCCTGGGAATACTATACTAAACAGAAAGTTTATATAAAGGCCCTGGGAATACTATACTAAACAGAAAGTTTATATCAAGGCCCTGGAAATACTATCAATAGAAAGTTGATGTCAAGACCCGAGGAATACTATACTAAATAGAAAGTTCATTCCAAAGCCTCGGGAATACTATACTAAATAGAAAGTTTATTCCAAGACCCGGTGAATACTAGACTAAATAGAGAGTTTATGTCAAGGCCCGATGAATACTATAGTAAATAGAGAGTTTATGTCAAGGCCCGGGGAATACTACACTAAATCGAAAGTTTATGTCAAGGCCCGGTGAATACTACAGTAAAAAGAAAGTTTTTGTCAAGGCCCGGTCAATGCTATTCTAAATAGAAGGTTTATGCTGAGGCCTGGGGAATACTATACAAAATAGAAAGTTTATTCCAGGACCCGGTGAATACTGTACTAAATAGAAAGTTTATTCCAAGACCCTGTGAATACTGTACTAAATAGAAAGTTGATGTCAAGACCTGGGGAATACTATACTAAATAAAAAGTTCATGCCAAAGTCTCAGGAATACTATACTAAATAGAAAGTTCATGCCAAGGCCCGGGAAAATTATGCCAAACAGAAAGTTCATTCCAAGGCCTCGGGAATACTATACTAAATAGAAAGTTTATGGTAAGGACCGGGGAATACTATACTAAACAGAAAGCTTATATCAAGGCCCTGGGAATATTATCCTAAAGAGAAAGTTTATGCCAAGGCTCAGGGAATACTATACTAAACAGAAAGTTCATTCCAAGTCCTCGGGAATACTGAACTAAACAGAAAGTTTATTCCAAGACGGGGTGAATACTATAATAAATAGAAAGTTCATGCCAAGGCCCGGTGAAAACTATACCAAACAGAAAGTTCATTCCAAGGCCTCGTGAATACTATACTAAATAGAAAGTTTATGCCAAGGCCCGGGGAATACTATAGTAAACAGAAAGCTTATATCAAGGCCCTGGGAATATTATCCTAAAGAGAAAGTTTATATCAAGGCCCAGGGAATACTTTACTAAACAAAAAGCTTATGTCAAGGCCCTGGGAATACTATGCTAAACAGAAAGTTTATATCAAGGCCCTGGGAATACTATACTAAACAGAAGGTTTATACCAAGGCCCTGGGAATACTATTCTAAACAGAAAGTTGATATCAAGGCCCGGGGAATACTATACTGGACAGAAAGCTTATATCAAGGCCCGGGGAATACTATACAAAACAGGAAATTTTATATCAAGGTCCTGGGAATACTATACTAAACAGAAAGTTTATATAAAGGCCCTGGGAATACTATACTAAACAGAAAGTTTATATCAAGGCCCTGGAAATACTATCAATAGAAAGTTGATGTCAAGACCCGAGGAATACTATACTAAATAGAAAGTTCATTCCAAAGCCTCGGGAATACTATACTAAATAGAAAGTTTATTCCAAGACCCGGTGAATACTAGACTAAATAGAGAGTTTATGTCAAGGCCCGATGAATACTATAGTAAATAGAGAGTTTATGTCAAGGCCCGGGGAACACTACACTAAATCGAAAGTTTATGTCAAGGCCCGGTGAATACTACAGTAAAAAGAAAGTTTTTGTCAAGGCCCGGTGAATGCTATTCTAAATAGAAGGTTTATGCTGAGGCCTGGGGAATACTATACAAAATAGAAAGTTTATTCCAGGACCCGGTGAATACTGTACTAAATAGAAAGTTTATTCCAAGACCCTGTGAATACTGTACTAAATAGAAAGTTGATGTCAAGACCTGGGGAATACTATACTAAATAAAAAGTTCATGCCAAAGCCTCAGGAATACTATACTAAATAGAAAGTTCATGCCAAGGCCCGGGAAAATTATGCCAAACAGAAAGTTCATTCCAAGGCCTCGGGAATACTATACTAAATAGAAAGTTTATGGTAAGGACCGGGGAATACTATACTAAACAGAAAGTTTATATCAAGGCCCTGGGAATATTATCCTAAAGAGAAAGTTTATGCCAAGGCTCAGGGAATACTATACTAAACAGAAAGTTCATTCCAAGTCCTCGGGAATACTGAACTAAACAGAAAGTTTATTCCAAGACGGGGTGAATACTATAATAAATAGAAAGTTCATGCCAAGGCCCGGTGAAAACTATACCAAACAGAAAGTTCATTCCAAGGCCTCGTGAATACTATACTAAATAGAAAGTTTATGCCAAGGCCCGGGGAATACTATAGTAAACAGAAAGCTTATATCAAGGCCCTGGGAATATTATCCTAAAGAGAAAGTTTATGCCAAGGCCCGGGGAATACTATACTAAACAGAAAGTTCATTCCAAGTCCTCGAGAATACTACACTAAACAGAAAGTTCATTCCACGGCGTCGGGAATACTATACTAAACAGAAAGTATATTCCAAGACCCGCTGAATACTATACTAAATGGAGAGTCTATGTCAAGGCCCGGGGAATACTACACTAAATGGAAAGTTTATGTCAAGGCCCGGTGAGTACTATACTAAACAGAAAGTTTATATCAGTGTAAACTGAGAATACTATACTAACCAGAAAGTTTATATCAAGGCCCGGGGAATACTATACTAAACAGAATGTTTATATCAAGGCCCTGGGAATACTATACTAAACAGAAAGTTTATATCAAGGTTCTGGGAATACTATACTAAACAGAAAGTTTATATCAAGGCCCTGGGAATACTATGCTAAACAGAATGTTTATATCATGGCCCTGGGAATACTATACTAACCAGAAAGTTCATATCAAGGTCCTGGAATACTATACCAAACAGAAAGTTTATATCAAGGCCCTGGGAATACTATACTAAACAGAAAGTTTATATCAAGGTCCTGGAATACTATACTAAACAGAAAGTTTATATCAAGGCTCTGGAATACTATACTAAACAGAAAGTTTATATCAAGGCTCTGGGAATACTATACTGAACAGAAAGTTTATATCAAGGCCCGGGGAATACTATACTAAACAGAATGTTTATATCAAGGCCCTGCGAATACTACACTAAACAGAAAGGTTATATCAAGGTCCTCGGAATACCATACTAAACAGAAAGTTTATATCAAGGCCCTGGGAATACTATACTAAACAGAAAGTTTATATCAAGGCCCTGGGAATGCTATACTAAACAGAAAGTTTATATCAAGGCCCGGGGAATACAATACTGGACAGAAAGCTTATATCAAGGCCCAGGGAATACGATACTAAACAGAAAGTTTTATATCAAGGTCTGGGAATACTATACTAAAGAGAAAGTTTATATAAAGGCCCTGGGAATGCTATACTAAACAGAAAGCTTATATCAAGGCCCTGGGAATACTATACTAAACAGAAAGTTTTATATCAAGGTCCTGGGAATACTATCCACAGAAATAGTGGATAGTATTCCCAGGACCTTGATATCAATACTATACTAAACAGAAAGTTTATATAAAAGCCATGGGAATACAGAAAGTTTATATCAAGGCCCTGGGAATACTATACTGAACAGAAAGTTTATATCAAGACCCTGGGAAAATTGTACTAAACAGAAAGTTTATATCAAGGCCCTGGGAGTACTATACTAAACGGAAAGTTTATATCAAGGCCCTGGGAACAATACTAAACAAAGTTTATATCACGGCCCGGAGAATACTATACTAAACAGAAAGTTTTTATGAAGGCCCTGGGAATACTAAACTGAACAGAAAGTTTTTATCATGGCCCAGGGTATACTATACTAAACAGAAAGTTTATATCAAGGCCCTGGGAATACTATACTAAACAGGAAGTTTATATCAAGGCCCGGGGAATACTATACTAAACAGAAACTTTATATCAAGGCCCTGGGAATACTATACTAAACAGAAAGGTTATATCAAGACCCTGGGAAAATTGTACTAAATAGAAAGTATATATCAAGGCCCTGGGAATACTATACTAAACGGAAAGTTTATATCAAGGCCCTGGGAACAATACTAAACAAAGTTTATATCACGGCCGGGAGAATACTATACTAAACAGAAAGTTTATATCAAGGCCCTGGAAATAGTATACTAAGCAGAAAGTTTATATCAAGGCCCTGGGAATACTATACTAAACAGAAAGTTTATATAAAGGCCCCGGAAATACTATATTAAACAGAAATTTATACCAAGGCCCGGGGAATACTATACTAAACAGAAAGTTTATATCAAGGCCCTGGAAATACTATATTAAACAGAAAGTTTATATCAAGGCCCTGGGAATACTATACTAAACAGAAAGTTTATATAAAGGCCCCGGAAATACTATATTAAACAGAAATTTATACCAAGGCCCGGGGAATACTATACTAAACAGAAAGCTTATATCAAGGCCCTGGGAATACTATACTAAATAAAAAGTTTATGCCAAGGCCAGGGGAATACTATACTAAATAGAAAGTTCATTCCAAGTCCTCGGAAATACTATACTGAACAGAAAGTTTATTCCAAGACCCGGTGAATACAATACTAAATAGAGACTTTATGCTAAGGCCCGGGGAATACTATACTAAACAGAAAGTCTATATAAAAGCCATGGGAATACTATACGAAACAGAAAGTTGATATCAAGGCCCTGGGAATACTATACAAAACAGAAAGTTTTATATCAATGGCCTGGGAATACTATTCTAAACAGAAAATTCATAGCAAGGCCCTGGGAATACTATACTAAACAGAAATTTTATATCAAGGCCCAGGGAATACTATACTAAACAGAAAGTTTATATCAATGCCCTGGGAATACTACACTAAACAGAAAGTTTGTATCAAGGCCCTGGGAATATTATACTAAACAGAAAGTTTTTATCAAGGGCCTGGGAATACTATACTAAATGGAAAGTTTATATCAAGGCCCTGGGAATACTGTAGTAAACAAAGTTTATATCACGGCCCGGAGAATACTATTCTAAACAGAAAGTTTTTATCAAGAACCTGGGAATACTATACTAAACAGGAAGTTTATAACAAGACCCAGGGAATACTATACTGAACAGAAAGTTTATATCAAGGCCATGGGAATACTATACTAAACAGAAAGTTCATTTCAAGGCCCTGGGAATACTATATTAAACAGAAAGTTTATATCAAGGCCCTGGGAATACTATACTAAACAGAAAGTTCATATAAAGGCCCAGTGAATACTATACTATACAGAAAGTTTAGATCACGGCCCCGGGAATACTATACTAAACAGAAATTTATATCAAGGCCCTGGGAATACTATACTAAACGGAAAGTTTATATCAAGGCCCGGCGAATACAATACTAAACAGAAACTTTATATGATGGCCTGGGAATACAATACTAAACAGAAAGTTTATATCAAGGCCCTGGGAATACTGTACTGAATAGAAAGTTTATTCCAAGACCCGGTCAATACTAAATAGAAAGTTGATGTCAAGACCCGGGGAATACTATACTAAACAGAAAGTTCATTCCAAGGCGTCGGGAATACTATACTAAACAGAAAGTTTATATCAAGGCCCTGGGAATACTATACTAAACAGAAAGTTTATATCAAGGCCTAGGAATACTATACTAAACAGAAAGTTCATCTCAAGGCCCTGGGAATACTCGTCTAAACAGGAAGTTTAAATCAAGGCCTAGGAATAAAAAACAAAACAGAAAGTTTATATCAAGGTCCTGGGAATACTGTACTAGACAGAAAGTTTATATCAAGGCATTGTGAATACTATCCTAAACAGAAAGTTTATATCATGGCCCGGGGAATAATACTGTACTAAACAGAAAGTTTATATCAAGGCCCTGGGAACACTATACTAAATGGAAAGTTTATATCAAGGCCCTGGGAATACTGTACTGGACGGAAAGTTTATATCAAGGCCCTGGGAATACTTTATTGAGCAGAAAGTTTATATCAAGATCCGGGGAATACTATACTAAACAGAAAGTTCATTCCAAGGCCTCGGGAATACTATACTAAACATAAAGTTTATATCACGACCCGGGGAATACTATACTAAACGGAAAGTTCATTTCAACGCCTCGGGAATACTATACTAAAGAGAAAGTTTATATCAAGGCCCTGGGAATACTATACTAAACAGAAAGTTTATATCAAGGCCTGGGAATACTATACTAAACAGAAAGTTCATATCAAGGCCCTGGGAATACTCGTCTAAACAGGAAGTTTAAATCAAGGCCTGGGAATACAAAACAAAACAGAAAGTTTATATCAAGGTCCTGGGAATACTGTACTAGACAGAAAGTTTATATCAAGGCCTTGTGAATACTATCCTAAACAGAAAGTTTATATCATGGCCCGGGGAATACTGTACTAAACAGAAAGTTTATATCAAGGCCCTGGGAACACTATACTAAACGGAAAGTTTATATCAAGGCCCTGGGAATACTGTACTGGACAGAAAGTTTATATCAAGGCCCTGGGAATACTTTATTGAGCAGAAAGTTTATATCAACATCCGGGGAATACTATACTAAACAGAAAGTTCATTCCAAGGCCTCGGGAATACTATACTAAACAGAAAGTTTATATCACGACCCGGGGAATACTATACTAAACGGAAAGTTCATTTCAACGCCTCGGGAATACTATACTAAACAGAAAGTTTATATCAAGGCCCTGGGAATACTATACTAAACAGAAAGTTTGTATCAAGGCCCTGGGAATACTATACAAAACAGAAAGTTTATATCGAGGCCCAGAGAATACTATACTAAACAAAAATTTATATCTAGGCCCTGGAAATACTATACTAAACGGAAAGTTTATATCAAGGCCCGGGGAATACTATACTAAACAGAAAGCTTATATAAAAGACCTGGGAATACTATACTAAACAGAAAGTTTATATAAAAGCCCTGGGAATACTATACTAAACAGAAAGTTTATATAAAAGCCCTAGGAATACTATACTAAACAGAAAGTTTATATAAAAGCCCTGAGAATACTATACTAAACAGAAAGTTTATATCAAGGCCCCGGGAATACTATACTAAACATAAATTTATATCTAGGCCCTGGAAATACTATACTAAACGGAAAGTTTATATCAAGGCCCGGGGAATACTATACTAAACAGAAAGTTAATATCAAGGCCCGGGGAATACTCTACTAAACAGAAAGTTTATATCAAGGCCCTGGGAATACTGTACTGAATAGAAAGTTTATTCCAAGACCCGGTGAATACTAAATAGAAAGTTGATGTCAAGACCCGGGGAATACTATACTAAATAGAAAGTTCATTCCAATGCCTCCGGAATACAAAACTAAGTAGAAAGTTTATGCCAAGGCCTGGGGAATACTATACTAAATAGAAAGTTGATGTCAAGACCCGGGGAATACAATACTAAATAGAAAGTTGATGTCAAGGCCCTGGGAATACTATACGAAATAGAAAGTTTATGCCAAGGCCTGGGGATTACTATACTAAATAGAAAGTGTATATCAAGACCCAGGGAATACTATACTAAACAGAAAGTTATATCAAGGCCCCGGGAATACTATACTAAACAAAAAGTTTATATCAAGGCCCTTGGAAAACTATACTAAACAGAAAGTTTATATCAAGGCCCTGGGAATACTATGCTAAACAGAAAGTTTATATCAATGCCCTGGGAATACTTTACTAAACAAAAAGCTTATGTCAAGGCCCTGGGAATACTATGCTAAACAGAAAGTTTATATCAAGGCCCTGGGAATACTATACTAAACAGAAGGTTTATACCAAGGCCCTGGGAATACTATACTAAACAGAAAGTTGATATCAAGGCCCGGGGAATACTATACTGGACAGAAAGCTTATATCAAGGCCCGGGGAATACTATACAAAACAGGAAATTTTATATCAAGGTCCTGGGAATACTATACTAAACAGAACGTTTATATAAAGGCCCTGGGAATACTATACTAAACAGAAAGTTTATATCAAGGCCCTGGGAATACTATCAATAGAAAGTTGATGTCAAGACCCGAGGAATACTATACTAAATAGAAAGTTCATTCCAAAGCCTCGGGAATACTATACTAAATAGAAAGTTTATGTCAAGGCCCGGGGAATACTATATTAAACAGAAAGTTCATTCCAAGTCCTCGGAAGTACTATACTAAACAGAAAGTTCATTCCAAGGCCTCGGGAATACTATAGTAAACAGAAAGTTGATTCCAAGGCCCGGTGAATACTAGACTAAATAGAGAGTTTATGTCAAGACCCGGGGAATACTATACTAAATAGAGAGTTTATGTCAAGGCCCGTGGAATACTACACTGAATCGAAAGTTTATGTCAAGGCCCGGTGAATACTATAGTAAAAAGAAAGTTTTTGTCAAGGCCCGGTGAATACTATTCTAAATAGAAGGCTTATGCTGAGGCCTGGGGAATACTATAGAAAATAGAAAGTTTATTCCAGGACCCGGTCAATACTGTACTAAATAGAAAGTTTATTCCAAGACCCTGTGAATACTGTACTAAATAGAAAGTTGATGTCAAGACCTGGGGAATACTATACTAAATAAAAAGTTCATGCCAACGCCTCAGGAATACTATACAAAATAGAAAGTTCATGCCAAGGCCCGGGGAAAACTATACCAAACAGAAAGTTCATTCCAAGGCCTCGGGAATACTATACTAAATAGAAAGTTTATGCCAAGGCCCGGGGAATACTATACTAAACAGAAAGCTTATATCAAGGCGCTGGGAATACTATACTAAATAGACAGTTTATGCCAAGGCCCGGGGAATACTATACCAAACAGAAAGTTCATTCCAAGTCCTCGGGAATACTTTACTAAACAGAAAGTTCATTCCAAGGCGTCGGGAATACAATACTAAACAGAAAGTATATTCCAAGACCCGCTGAATAATATACTAAATAGAGAGTTTATGTCAAGGCCCGGGGAATACTACACTAAATAGAAAGTTTATGTCAAGGCCCGGTGAATACTATAGTAAAAAGAAAGTTTATATCAAGGACCTGAGAATACTATACTAACCAGAAAGTTTATATCAAGGCCCGGGGAATAGAATACTAAACAGAATGTTTATATCAAGGCCCTGGGAATAATATACTAAACGGAAAGTTTATATCAAAGTCCTGGGTATACTATACTAAACAGAAAGTTTATATCAAGGCCCTGGGAATACTATACTAAACAGAAGGTTTATACCAAGGCCCTGGGAATTCTATACTAAACAGAAAGTTTATATCAAGGCCCAGGGAATACTATACTGGACAGAAAGCTTATATGAAGGCCCGGGGAATACTATACAAAACAGAAAATTTTATATCAAGGTCCTAGGAATACTATACTAAACAGAAAGTTTATATAAATGCCCTGCGAATACTATACTAAACAGAAAGTTTATACCAAGGCCCTGGGAATACTTTACTAAACAGGAAGCTTATGTCAAGGCCCTTGGAATACTATGCTAAACAGAAAGTTTATTTCAATGCCCTGGGAATACTATACTAAACACAAAGTTTATATCAAGGCCCTGGGAATACTATAAATAGAAAGTTGATGTCAAGACCTGAGGAATACTATACTAAATAGAATGTTCATTCCAAAGCCTCGGGAATACTATACTAAATAGAAAGCTTATGTCAAGGCCCGGGGAATACTATAGTAAACAGAAAGTTCATTCCAAGTTCTCGGGAGTACTATACTAAAGAGAAAGTTCATTCGAAGGCCTCGGTAATACTATACTAAACAGAAAGTTTATTCCAAGACCTGGTGAATACTAGACTAAATAGAGAGTTTATGTCAAGGTCCGGGGAATACTATAGTAAATAGAGAGTTTATGTCAAGGTCCGGGGAATACTACACTAAATCGAAAGTTTATGTCGAGGCCCGGTGAATACTATAGTAAAAAGAAAGTTTTTGTCAAGGCCCGGGGAATACTATAGTAAATAGAGAGTTTATGTCAAGGCCCGGTGAATACTACACTAAATCGAAAGTTTATGGCAAGGTCCGGGGAATACTATAGTAAATAGAGAGTTCATGTCAAGGCCCGGTGAATACTATAGTAAACAGAAAGTTCATTCCAAGTTCTCGGGAGTACTATACTAAAGAGAAAGTTCATTCCAAGGCCTCGGGAATACTATACTAAACAGAAAGTTTATTCCAAGACCTGGTGAATACTACACTAAATCGAAAGTTTATGTCGAGGCCCGGTGAATACTATAGTAAAAAGAAAGTTTTTGTCAAGGCCCGGTGAATACTATTCTAAATAGAAGGTTTATGCTGAGGCCTGGGTAATACTATACAAAATAGAAAGTTTATTCCAGGACCTGGTGAATACTGTACTAAATAGAAAGTTTATTCCAAGACGCTGTGAATACGGTACTAAATAGAAAGTTGATGTCAAGACCTGAGGAATACGATACTAAATAAAAAGTCAATGTCAACGCCTCAGGAATACTATACTAAATAGAAAGTTCATGCCAAGGCCCGGGGAAAACTATACAAAACAGAAAGTTCATTCTAAGGCCTCGGGAATACTATACTAAATAGAAAGTTTATGCCAAGGCCCGGGGAATACTATACTAAACAGGAAGCTTATATCAAGGCTCTGGGAATATTATCCTAAAGAGAAAGTTTATGCCAAAGCCCGGGGAATACTATACTAAACAGAAAGTGCATTCCAAGTCCTCGGGAATACTATACTAAACAGAAAGTTCTTTCCACGGCGTCGGGAATACTATACTAAACAGAAAGTATATTCCAAGACCCAGTGAATACTATACTAAATGGAGAGTTTATGTCAAGGCCCGGGGAATACTACACTAAATAGAAAGTTTATGTCAAGGCCCGGTGAATACTATACTAAAGAGAAAGTTTATATCAATGTAAACTGAGAATACTATACTAACCAGAAAGTTTATATCAAGGCCCGGGGAATACTATACTAAACAGAAAGTTTATATCAAGGTCCTGGAATACTATACCAAACAGAAAGTTTATATCAAGGCTCTGGAAATACTATACTGAACAGAAAGTTTATATCAAGGCCCTGGGAATACTATACTAACCAGAAAGTTCATATCAAGGTCCTGGAATACTATAGGAAACAGAAAGTTTATATCAAGGCCCTGGGAATACTATACTAAACAGAAAGTTTATATCAAGGTCCTGGGAATACTATACTAAACAGAAAGTTTTTATCAAGGTCCTGGGAATACTATAATAGACAGAAAGTTTATATCAAGGCCCTGGGAATACTATACTAAACAGAATGTTTATATCAAGGCCCTGGGAATACTATACTAACCAGAAAGTTCATATCAAGGTCCTGGAATACTATAGGAAACAGAAAGTTTATATCAAGGCCCTGGGAATACTATACTAAACAGAATGTTTATATCAAGGCCCTGGGAATACTATACTAAACAGAAAGTTTTTATCAAGGTCCTGGGAATACTATACTAGACAGAAAGTTTATATCAAGGCCCTGGGAATACTATACTAAACAGAATGTTTATATCAAGGCCCTGGGAATACTATACTAACCAGAAAGTTCATATCAAGGTCCTGGAATACTATAGGAAACAGAAAGTTTATATCAAGGCCCTGGGAATACTATACTAAACAGAAAGTTTATATCAAGGTCCTGGAATACTATACCAAACAGAAAGTTTATATCAAGGCTCTGGAAATACTATACTGAACAGAAAGTTTATATCAAGGCCCGGGGAATACTATACTAAACAGAATGTTTATATCAAGGCCCTGGGAATACTATACTAAACAGAAAGTTTATATCAAGGTCGTAGAAATACTATACTAAACAGAAAGTTTATATCAAGGCCCTGGGAATACTATACTAAACAGAAAGTTTATATCAAGGCCCTGGGAATACTATACTAAACAGAAAGTTTTATATCAAGGTCCTGGGAATACTATTCTAAACATACAGTTTATATAAAGGCCCTGGGAATACTATACTAAACAGAAAGTTTAGATCAAGGCCCTGGGAATACTATACTAAACAGAAAGTTTTATATCAAGGTCCTGGGAATACTATCCTTAACACAAAGTTTATATCAAGGCCCTGGGAATACTATACTAAACAGAAAATTTATATCAAGGCGCAGGGAATACTATACTAAACAGAGAGTTTATATCAAGGCCCTGGGAATACTATGCTAAACAGAAAGTTTATATCAAGGCCCTTCGAAAATTGTACTAAACAGAAAGTTTATATCAAGGCCCTGGGAATACAATACTAAACGGAAAGGTTATATCAAGGCCCTGGGAAAAATACTAAACAAAGTTTATATCACAGCCCGGAGAATACCATACTAAACAGAAAGTTTTTATCAAGTCCCTGGGAATATTAAACTGAACAGAAAGTTTTTATCATGGCCCAGGGAATACTACACTAAACAGAAAGTTTATATCAAGGCCCTGGGAATACTATACTAAACAGGGAGTTTATATCAAGGCCCTGGGAATACTAAACTAAACAGAAAGTTTATATAAAGGCCCTGTGAATACTATACTAAACAGAAAGTTTATATCACGGCCCCACGAATACTACACTAAACAGAAATTTATATCAAGGCCTTGGGAACACTATACTAAACGGAAAGTTTATATCAAGGCCCGGGGAATGCTATACTAAACAGAAACTTTATATGAAGGCCTGGGAATACAATTGTAAACAGAAAGTTTATATCAAGGCCCTGGGAATACTGTACTGAATAGAAAGTTTATTCCAAGACCCGGTCAAAATAGAATGTTGATGTCAAGACCCGGGGAATACTATACTAAACAGAAAGTTCATTCCAAGGCCTCGGGAATACTATACTAAACAGAAAGTTTATATCAAGGCCCTGGAAATACTATACTAAACAGAAAGTTTATATCAAGGACATGGAATACTATACTAAATAGAAAGTTTGTATCAAGGCCCTGGGAATACTATACTAAACAGAAAGTTTACATCAAGGCCCGGGGGAATAGTATACTAAACAGAATGTTTATATAAAAGCCCTGGGAATACTATACTAAACAGAAAGTTTATATCAAGGCCCCGGGAATACTATTCTAAACAGAAAGTTTATATCAAGGCCCTGGGAATACTGTACTGCATAGAAAGTTTATTCCAAGACCTGTGAATACTAAATAGAAAGTTGATGTCAAGACCCGGAAAATACTATACTAAATAGAAAGTTCATTCCAATGCCTCCGGAATACAAAACTAAATAGAAAGTTTATGCCAAGGCCCGGGGAATACTATACTAAATAGAAAATTGATGTCAAAACCCGGGGAATACTATACTAAATAGAAAGTTGATGTCAAGGCCCTGGGAATACTATACGAAATAGAAAGTTTATGCCAAGGCCTGGGGATTACTATACTAAATAGAAAGTGTATATCAAGACCCAGGGAATACTATACTAAACAGAAAGTTATATCAAAGCCCTGAGAATACTATACTAAACAGAAAGTTTATGTCAAGGCCCTTGGAATACTATACTAAACAGAAAGTTTATATCAAGGCCCTGGGAATACTATGCTAAACAGAATGTTTATATCAAGGCCCTGGGAATACTTTACTAAACAAAAAGCTTATGTCAAGGCCCTGGGAATACTATGCTAAACAGAAAGTTTATTTCAAGGCCCTGGGAATACTATACTAAACAGAAAGTTTCTTCCAAGACCCGGTGAATACTAGACTAAATAGAGAGTTTACGTCAAGGCCCGGGGAATACTGCACTAAATCGAAAGTTTATGTCAAGGCCCGGTGAATACTAGAGTAAAAAGAAAGTTTTTGTCAAGTCCCGGTGAATACTATTCTAAATAGAAGGCTTATGCTGAGGCCTGGGGAATACTATACAAAATAGAAAGTTTATTCCAGGACCCGGTGAATACTGTACTAAATAGAAAGTTCATTCCAAGTCCTCGGGAGTACTATACTAAACAGAAAATTCATTCCAAGGCCTTGGGAATACAAAACTAAACGGAAGGCCTTGATATAAACTTTCTGTTTAGTATAGTATTTCCAGGGAATACTATACTAAAACAGAAAGTTTATACCAAGGCCCTGGGAATACTTTACTAAACAGAAAGCTTATGTCAAGGCCCTTGGAATACTATGCTAAAGAGAAAGTTTATTTCAATGCCCTGGGAATACTATACTGAACAAAAAGTTTATATCAAGGCCCTGGGAATACTATAAATAAAAAGTTGATGTCAAGACCTGAGGAATACTACACTAAATAGAATGTTCATTCCAAAGCCTCGGGAATACTTTACTAAATAGAAAGTTTATGTCAAGGCCCGGGGAATACTATAGTAAACAGAAAGTTCATTCCATGTTCCCGGGAGTACTATACTCAACAGAAAGTTCATTCCAAGGCCTCGGGAATACTATACTAAACAGAAAGTTTATTCCAAGACCCGGTGAATACTAGACTACATAGAGAGTTTATGTCAAGGCCCGGGGAATACTATAGTAAATAGAGAGTTTATATCAAGGCCCGGGGAATACTACACTAAATCGAACGTTTATGTCGAGGCCCGGTGAATACTATAGTAAAAAGAAAGTTTTTGTCAAGGCCCGGTGAATACTATTCTAAATAGAAGGTTTATGCTGAGGCCTGGGTAATACTATACAAAATAGAAAGTTTATTCCAGGACCTGGTGAATACTGTACTAAATAGAAAGTTGATGTCAAGACCTGGGGAATACTATACTAAATAAAAAGTCAATGCCAACGCCTCAGGAATACTACACTGAATAGAAAGTTCATGCCAAGGCCCGGGGAAAACTATACCAAACAGAAAGTTCATTCCAAGGCCTCGGGAATACTATACTAAATAGAAAGTTCATGCCAAGGCCCGGGGAAACCTATACCAAACACAAAGTTCATTCCAAGGCCTCGGGAATACTATACTAAATAGAAAGTTTATGCCAACGCCCGGGGAATACTATACTAAACAGAAAGCTTATATCAAGGCGCTGGGAATACTATACTAAATAGAAAGTTTATGCCAAGGCCCGGGGAATACTATACTAAACAGAAAGTTCATTCCAAGTCCTCGGGAATACTATACTAAACACAAAGTTTATTCCAAGACCCGGTGAATACTATACTAAATAGAGAGTTTATGCCAAGGCCCGGGGAATACTATACAAAACAGAAAGTTCATTCCAAGTCCTCGGGAATACTATACTAAACAGAAAGTTCATTCCAAGGCGTCGGGAATACTATACTAAACAGAAAGTATATTCAAGACCCGGTGAATCATATACTAAATAGAGAGTTTATGTCAAGGCCCGGGGAATACTACACTAAATAGAAAGTTTATGTCAAGGCCCGGTGAATACTATAGTAAAAAGAAAGTTTATATCAAGGCCCTGAGAATACTATTCTAACCAGAAAGTTTATATCAAGGCCCGGGGAATACTATACTAAACAGAATGTTTATATCAAGGCCCTGGGAATACTATACTAAACGGAAAGTTTATATCAAGGTCCTGGGTATACTATACTAAACAGAAAGTTTATATCAAGGCCCTGGGAATACTATACTAAACAGAAAGTATATACCAAGACCCTGGGAATACTATACTAAACAGAAAGTTTATATCAAGGCCAGGGGAATACTATACTGGACAGAAAGCTTATATCAAGGCCCGGGGAATACCATACTAAACAGAATGTTTATATCAAGGCCCTGGGAATACTACACTAAACGGAAAGTTTATATCAAGGTCCTGGGAATACTATACTAAACAGAAAGTTTATATAAAGGCCCTGGGAATACTATACTAAACAGAAAGTTTTATATCAAGGTCCTGGGAATAATATCCTAAACAGAAAGTTTATATCAAGGCCCTGGGAATACTATACTAAACAGAAAGTTTATATCAAGGCCCAGGGAATACTATACTAAAGAGAAAGTTTATATCAATGCCCTGGGAATACTATACTAAACAGAAAGTTTATATCAAGGCCCTGGAAGTATTATACTAAACAGAAAGTTTATATCAAGGCCCTGGGAATACTATACTAAACGTAAAGTTTATATCCAGGCCCTGGGAATACTATACTAAACAGAATGTTTATATCCAGGACCGGGGAATACTATACTAAACAGAAAGTTTATTGAAAGGCCCCGGGAATACTATACTAAACAGAAATTTATATCAAGGCCCGGGGAATACTATACTAAACAGAATGTTTATATCAAGGACCGGGGAATACTATACTAAACAGAAAGTTTATTGATAGGCCCCGGGAATACTATACTAAACAGAAATTTATATCAAGGCCCGGGGAATACTATACTAAACAGAAAGTTTATTTAAAGGCCCCGGGAATACTATACTAAACAGAAATTTATATCAAGGCCCGGGGAATACTATACTAAACAGAATGTTTATATCAAGGACCGGGGAATACTATACTAAACAGAAAGTTTATTTAAAGGCCCCGGGAATACTATACTAAACAGAAATTTATATCAAGGCCCTGGGAATACTATACTAAACAGAATGTTTATATCAAGGACCGGGGAATACTATACTAAACAGAAAGTTTATTTAAAGGCCCCGGGAATACTATACTAAACAGAAATTTATATCAAGGCCCGGGGAATACTATACTAAACAGAAAGTTTATTTAAAGGCCCCGGGAATACTATACTAAACAGAATGTTTATATCAAGGCCCGGGGAATACTATACTAAACAGAATGTTTATTTAAAGGCCCCGGGAATACTATACTAAACAGAAATTTATATCAAGGCCCGGGGAATACTATACTAAACAGAAAGCTTATATCAAGGCCCTGCGAATACAATACTAAATAGAAAGTTTATGCCAAGGCCCGGGGAATACTATACTAAACAGAAAGGTCATTCCAAGTCCCCTATGGAATACTATACTAAACAGAATGTTTATTCCAAGACCCAGTAAAAACTATACTAAATAGAGAGTTTATACCAAGGCCCGGGGAATACTATAACAAACAGAAAGTTCATTCCAAGTCCTCGGGAATACTATACTAAACAGAAAGTTTATTCCAAGGCGTCGGGAATTCTATACTAAACAGAAAGTATATTCCAAGACCCGGTGAATACTATACTAAATAGAGAGTTTATGCCAAGGCCCGGGAATACTATACTAAACAGAAAGTTCATTCCAAGTCCTCCGGAATACTACACTAAACAGAAAGTTCATTCCAAGGCGTCGGGAATACTATACTAAACAGAAAGTATATTCCAAGACCCGGGGAATACTATACTAAATAAATAGAGAGTTTATGTCAAGGCCCGGGGAATACTAAACTAAATAGAAAGCTTATGTCAAGGCCCGGTGAATACTATAGTAAAAAGATAGTTTATATCAACGCCCTGAGAATACTATACTAACCAGAAAGTTTATATCAAGGCCCGGGGAATACTATACTAAACAGAATGTGTATATCAAGGGGCTGGGAATACTATACTAAATAGAAAGTTTATATCAAGGCCCTGCGAATACTATACTAAACAGAAAGTTTATATCAAGGCCCAGGGAATACTATACTAAACAGAAAGTTTATATCAACGCCCTGGGAATACTATACTAAACAGAAAGTTTATATCTAGTTCCAGGGAATACTATACTAAACAGAAAGTTTATATATAGGCCCTGGGAATACTATACTAAACAGAAAGTTTATATCAAGGCCCTGGGAATTCTATGCTAAACAGAAAGTGTATATCAAAGCCCTGGGAATAGTAAACTAAACAGAAAGTTCATATCAAGGCCCTGGGAATACTATATTAAACAGAAAGTTTATATCAAGGCCCTGGGAATACTATACTAAACAGAAAGTTCATATAAAGGCCCTGGAAATACTATACTAAACAGAAAGTTTATATCACGGCCCCGGGAATACTATACTAAACAGAAATTTATATCAAGGCCCTGGCAATAATATACTAAACGGAAAGTTCATATCAAGGCTCTGTGAATACTCTACTAAACAGAAAGTTTATGTCAAGACCCGGGGAATACTATTCTGGACAGAAAGTTTATATCAAGGCCCTGGGAATACTTTTCTAAACAGAAATCTTGTATCAAGGCTCTGAGAATACTATACTAAACAGAAAGTTTATATCAAGGCCTGGGAATACTGTACTAAACAGGAGGTTTATATCAAGGCCCTGGGAATACTATACTGAATAGAAAGTTTATTCCAAGACTCGGTGGATACTAAATAGAAAGCCGATGTCAAGACCCGGGGAATACTATACTAAATAGAAAGTTCATTCCAATGCCTCAGGAATAAAAAACTAAATAGAAAGTTTATGCCAAGGCCCGGAGAATGCTATATTAAATAGAAAGTTGATGTCAAGACCCGGGGAATACTATACTAAATAAAAAGTTCATTCCAATGCCTCGGGAATACAAAACTACATAGAAAGTTTATGACAAGGCCCGAGCAATACTAGACTAAATAGAAAGTTGATGTCAAGACCCGAGGAATACTATACTAAATAGAAAGTTCATTCTAAAGCCTCGGGAATACTATACTAAACAGAAAGTTTATGTCAAGGCCCGGGGAATACTATAGTAAACAGAAAGTTCATTCCAAATCCTCGGGAGTACTATACTAAACAGAAAGTTCATTCCAAGGCCTCGGGAATACTATACTAAACAGAAAGTTTATTCCAAGACCCGGTGAATACTAGACTAAATAGAGAGTTAATGTCAAGGCCCGGGGAATACTATAGTAAATAGAGAGTTTATGTCAAGGCCCGGGGAATACTATACTAAATCGAAAGTTTATGTCAAGGCCCGGTGAATACTATAGTAAAAAGAAAGTTTTTGTCAAGGCCCGGTGAATACTATTCTAAATAGAAGGTTTATGCTGAGGCCTGGGGAATACTATACAAAATAGAAGGTTTATTCCAGGACGCGGTGAATACTGTACTAAATAGAAAGTTTATTCCAAGACCCTGTGAATACTGTACGAAATAGAAAGTTGATGTCAAGACCTGGGGAATACTATACCAAACAGAAAGTTCATTCCAAGGCCTCGGGAATACTATACTAAATAGAAAGTTTATGCCAAGGCCTCAGGAATACTATACTAAATAGAAAGTTCATGCCAAAGCCCGGGGAAAACTATACCAAACAGAAAGTTCATTCCAGAAAGCTTATATCAAGGCCCTGGGAATACTATACTAAATAGAAAGTTTATGCCAAAGCCCGGGGAATACTATACTAAACAGAAAGTTTATACAAAGGCCCTGGGAATACTGTACTAAACAAAAAGTTTATATCAAGGCCCTGGGAATATTATACTAAACAGAAAGTTTTATATCAAGGTCCTGGGAATACTATACTAAACAGAAAGTTTATATCAAGGCCCTGGGAATGCTATATTAAACAGAAAGTTTATATCAAGGTCCAGGGAATACTATACTAAACAGAAAGTTTATTTCAAGGCCCTGGGAATAATATACTAAACAGAAAGTTTATATCAAGGCCCTGGGAATATTATACTAAACAGAAAGTTTATATCAAAGCCCTGGGAATACTATACTAAGCGGAAAGCTTATATCAAGGCCCTGGGAATACTATACTAAACAAAGTTTATATCACGGCCTGGAGAATACTATACTAAACAGAAAGTTTATATAAAGGCCATGGGAATACTATACTAAACAGAAAGTTTATATCAAGGCCCTGGGAATACTATACTAAACAGAAAGTTTATATCAAGGTCCAGGGAATACTATACTAAACAGACAGTTTATACCAAGGCCCTGGGAATACTATACTAAACAGAAAGTTTATATCACGGCCCGGCAATACTATACTAAACAGAAATTTATATCAAGGCCCTGGGAATACTATACTAACCGGAAAGTTTATATCAATGCCCGGGGAATACTATACTAAACAGAAACTTTATATCAAGGCCTGGAGAATACTATACTCAACAGAAAGTTCATATCAAGGCCCTAGGAATACTATACTAAACAGAAAGTTTATATCAAGGCCCTGGGGATACTATACTAAACAGAATGTTTATATCAAGGCCCTGGGAATACTATACTGAACAGAAAGTTTATATCAAGACCCGGGGAATACTATACTAGACAGAAAGTTTATATCAAGGCCCTGGGAATACTATACTAAACAGAAAGTATATATCAAGGCCCTGGGAATCCTATACTAAACAGAAAGTTTATATCAAGACCCGGAGAATACTATACTAGACAGAAATTTATATCAAGGCCCTGGGAATACTATACTAAACAAAAAGTTTATATCAAGGCCTGGGAATACTATACTAAACAAAAAGTTTATATCAAGGCCTGGGAATACTATACTAAACAGAAAGTTTATATCAAGGCCCTGGGATTACTGTTCTAAACAGAAAGTTTATATTAAGGCCTGGGAATACAAAACTATACAGAAAGTTTATATCAAGACCCGGGGAATACTGTACTAAACAGAAAGTTTATATCAAGGCCCTGTGAATACTATCCTAAACAGAAAGTTTATATCAAGGCCCGGGGAATACTATACTAAACAGAAAGTTTATGTCAAGGCCCTGGGAATACTATACTAAACAGAAAGTTTATATCAAGACCCTGGGAATACTATACTAGACAGAAAGTCTATATCAAGGCCCTGGGAATACTATACTAAACAGAAAGTTTATGTCAAGGCCTGGGAATACTATACTAAACAGAAAATTTATATCAAGGCCCTGGGAATACTATACTAGACAGAAAGTTTATATCAAGGCCTGGGAATACTATACTAAACAGAAAGTTTATATCAAGGCCCTGGGAATACGATACTATACAGAAAGTTTATATCAAGGCCTGGGAATACTGTACTAAACAGAAAGTTTATATCAAGGCCTGAGAATACTATACTAAACAGAAAGTTTATATCAAGACCCGGGGAATACTATAGTAAACAGAAATTTTATATCAAGACCCTGTGAATACTATACTGAACAGAAAGTTTATATCAAGGCCCTGGAAATACTATACTAAACAGAAAGTTTATATCAAGGCCATGGGAATACTATTCTGAACAGAAAGTTTATATCAAGGCCTGGGAATACTATACTAAACAGAAAGTTTATATCAAGGCCCTGGGAATACTATACTAGACAGAAAGTTTATATCAAGGCGTGGGAATACTATACTAAACAGAAAGTTTATATCAAGACCCGGGGAATACTATACTGAACAGAAAGTTTATATCAAGGCCCTGTGAATACTATACTGAACAGAAAGTTTATATCAAGGCCCTGGGAATACTATACTAAACAGAAAGTTTATATCAAGGCCTGGGAATACTATAATAAACAGAAAGTTTATATCAAGGCCTGGGAATACTATACTAAACAGAAAGTTTATATCAAGACCCCAAAAATTTTATATCAAGGCCCTGTGAATACTATACTGAACAGAAAGTTTATATCAAGGCCCTGGAAATACTATACTAAACAGAAAGTTTATATCAAAGCCATGGGAATACTATATTGAACAGAAAGTTTATGTCAAGGCCCAGTGAACTGCTATACTAAACAGAAAGTTTATGCCAATGCCAGCTAATCTATGTCCTTGACATTAACATGATTGTGATGTAACAATCTTTGTTAAAATCCCATTAAACGAGTTGAAAGTTTTTTCCAAAATTATGTCAATTCATTCAGTTGTACTTCATATTAGAAAACCCCGCAATACGAACTGACGGAAACGTTAACGACTCTTGTGCAAATGGCTATCAGTTTAATAACGCCAAAAAATGCGGTCGGGATAACATTGAAGTTTAATATTTTTAATTCGAGAAGAATCCGTCTAACTTATTTTTCAAGATACTTGTGTTTAATATCATTACTACTACCAGTTTGGGAAGCCTTTGGAAGTAAAAAAATATTAACATAGAAGGTCTGAAGAATGATTATAGGTGAATTGATTTCCCCTTTCTAATGAACAATGCGCCCAATATAGAACGAAATATTTCCACAATGTTGATCAAGTTTCAAATAATTGTGAATGAGCGTGGGTTTGAACAAATTATTAATTAATCATAGGAAACACATGTGTGGATTCTATTTAAACACACTTCCCTTTCAAGCAATCAACAGAATTCGAGTTCTGTAATATTGTATCCGATATCCGTTGGTTCCCAATTATACTGACAAAATAATTAGGACGAAATGAAATGCACTTGATCCTTGTCTTGACTAATAATAATAATAATACTTCGTCTAACTGCTGACTTGAGTACAACGCCAGGAAAATATATCCCCGACAAATCGGTAATCCGAGTATCATCCATTTCATGTCTGTGTCGCCCGGTGGGTACCGTTTGGGAAAAGCTGAAACAACTAGAAAGGGAGATATTTGGTACGTACTTTATGTACTCAATACAGAGTTGACACTTTGCGTTATTACAGAATTAGAAAGAAAAACATTTTCCCTGATTTTGTTGATATAATGGATTAGAGGCAAGTTTTAAGAAAATGCTGTCTCTGGACAGAACACCTGTTTGTCAACTTTTTGTGGGTCGATGAAGACTAGATACATTCTGAGCACTGCGTGTTCACTAAAGGGTGATTTCTGGTTTACAAACCCCTGCTAATGAGAGAATTATAGCTGTTAACACGTTCAAAGAGTACAACAGCAGGGGGGGGGGGGGGGGCGAACAGATCTGTTTTCGCACCTCCTCTGCTCCCAACACTCATTCCGAGAAGCACTAAGAACTTAACAACTGGCGCATTCCGGGAAACACATAAGACTTAACAACTGGTGGAAAATTCGAAAACCGTACGAGAACAATAGCAGAGCCGGAGGGACGGCTCACCACCTTCGTCGGCTTGGCTCTCATATGAGCGCTCCTCGAACAACGCCATTTTAGAGGTTGCTAGTTTCTGAAATATACCTGATATGATCTCTTTACAATTTTAAAATTATATTTTAGAAAGTTTTCACGTAGTTTTTTAATCACCATTTTCACTCTCTCCTTGATTTTGACTATGTTTTGATACACAGATTTCTGAGAGTTTTTAGCCCTGGCCAGTTGATCCTATTTCAGATGCACTTCTTCCGGTTGTTTCGGTACTTCCGTCGCTTTGTTTACAGGCTCACTGAAAGATCTGTGGCTGACAGTGTGACCCATTTCTGGACAGCACACAGTGTGATTGACAAGAAATAGATATATCACTATTTTGTGTACTATACTCCGAGTGTTGGGAGGAGAGAAGAAGGGCGGGAATAGGGGGAGGCAGTTGGTAGAACATGGGTAACCAAGGCCTTCTCACACGAGAACCGCGACAAATCAGCGGCCGGCCGAAGTGTTATTATATTATATGGGTAAATAATTGTACAGTTGTGCAGGTGTCCGGAGATATTTTGGACGAGGCGAAGCCGAGTCCAAATATTGGAGGACACCTGCACAACTGTACAATTATTTACCCATATAGTACACAAAATAGTGATATATGTGATATAATCCACAGCCCCTCAATGTTAACAAAAGTCAAAAAAATTATATTTTAGAAAGTTTGACACGAGTAAAACCACATTTTAAAACACTTTTTGCTTGCTCTACCCCCGAAAAACAAAATGGGCATAACCCATTGTTTGCTTGCTAGAAAGTCTATTGAAGTTATGACACGCATCAGGAGTTCAGATATTGTGAACAGATCTGTGGCTTCGAAGTGAACTTACATCATAACGTAATTTGTTCTCCTGCTAATATAATGTCTCAGCTTAAGGGTGGAACACTTATTCAATCCCTCATTGAAAGTGCGGCAGATAAATTTAATAATCGTTCATTTTTAAAGCATTTGGAAGAATAATTCTTTTTTTTATCTGAAGAAGAGGTTCGCTTTCCCCCAGGGGTGGCGGGTGCTAGTGCCTGATTGCCGTCTTAATATTTGAAAAAGGGCGTTTTTTTAGGTTATTTATTTATTTACTGGTGTTTAAGGTCACTTTTCGGCAGCTATGGCTAATTGTGACCGCAAAAAAGGTAATAATAATAATAATAACACTTTGGCCAGCCGCTGATTTGTCGCGGTTCTCGGACGAGAAGGCCATGGTTACCCCTGTACTCCCAACTGCCTCCCTATTCCCACGCTTCTCCTCTCCTCCCAACACTCGGAGACGAACTGCTTGATTATATCCCTTGTCCCATTCTTCCCAATCTCTCCGATTAGCATATTAACCCTCTCCTTTGAGTCTCCCCCTAACCACATGTCCTTCATTTTCCCATCCCACTTCCCCATTATACTCCCAGTGAATCTCATTCTTTTAGGCTGATTCTTTGGGCATTCTAGAAGAAAGTTTTCCAGGGTCTCCACCATGTCCAAGTTACACATCTGGCACTCCCTTTCACCGTCTTTCCCAATTTTTCCCCTCAACTCCAGGGATCGCGACCTCAACTTGAACAAAAGTGACCCCCCAAAAGTGCCATCAAGGTACTCTTCAAAACCTGGCTTCTCTTTATCACGCAGGCCACCCAAAGACCTCTTTGATTTGACCCCCTCTCGTCAATTACGGTTACAATCCTCCATGACCCTTTCTCTGACGATTTTTTTACCCTGGTTTGCCCCAACGTCCAGGTCCGAGATCTCCAATGAGTAGTTCTCTACTAGCTCCCTCACTTGGACCATCCACCCCGTTTTGATATTTGAGTTGAAAATTCTCAGGAACATTGCTTTACACCATCGGCTGTCGGGGAGATTTACCAAATAATTAAAATAACCGAGCTTCAACAGGTCTATCCTGTCCTTGATCCTCATCCACCCAAGCTCACCCCTGATTGCTTCTAGCGCTGCGGTATTACTCTACCCCGTTATCCATCGGCCTGCATCGTTCTGCAGGATTTCCAAGCTCTTTACGGCCGTCTGGTTTAGGGGTACCACTTCCGTACCGTATGTTATACTTGGCAGCCCCCCCCCCCCCATTTCCCAAATGATTTTCCCCACGAAAACCTTATTGAAACTGTTTCTCCCTATAAGTTTCATTTGGTTAAGGATTCGCTTCCCGTTCAGAATCAATTTATTTGTGTGGTTCCGGTAGATGCCTCTTCCTGTAATGTTTATATTTACCCCCAAATACTCGTAATCATCTGTCTCTCCCACACTGAGAAGTTTGCTGCTCCCTTCCGGAATGCAGAACTTACCTACTCTCCACCTTCGAGTGGGGTCCACTTTGCGGCCCACAGGTATATTTTTGCTCTTGCTTTCATTAAGTTCGAGTCTCCATTTGCTCCCATATTTCTCAACAATTCCCAGCATTTTCGTTAGCCCCTCTTCGCTTTCTGACACTAGAACCATATCGTCTGCAAAAAATAGCCCTGGGATCTTCAAGTCCCCAACTGCTACCCCCTCCTCGCTACGCAGGAGTTCATCTCCTAAACCTTTGATGTAAAATACAAACAGGATCGGTGAAAGAATACACCCCTGTTTTAGGCCTATCTCCATAGGCACACGTTTCGTTGTAATGTTTCCCAAGCTAAGTTCACGCTGTACATCTTTATATAATGCTTTCATAATTCCAACAAACTCGCCTCCTAAGCCCATAGTCTCCAGCTTGCGCCACATACCTTCCTTCCATACTCTATCGTATGCCTTTATGATATCAAAGGTGTAAAGTCAAGTTTAGCCAATCGTTCACACCCATGCTGCCCATTTTAGGGGACTTATGAGTCAATATCACGAAATGTGCATATTTCATCTGGAGAACAAATGTGACTAACATTCTCAGAGTTAACCATTTATTTTTAAATTGAATCAAACAAACATTTCCTGAAACGAAACCATAGGAACCAGAGCTTAATGACATAATGTTTTTATGTTATACTACTTGGGATGTGAGTACTACAACAAATATGTCCCTACTGTAACGTACTTTCTAATTGCTCCCAAATTTCCAAAGTGTGGAATGGCTTTGCTTCTTGTGGTTTGATATGATGTATTTTTATAGATTTAGGTACTAAAATAGCAAACTGCACCAGATAGCATGGTATGGTGTCGTTGTGACACAAAATCAGTATTTTCACGAAAATGCCATTTATCAACGTTGCAACATTTTTTCACGAGCTGCAGGTCTGTCCCAGTGAGCTTTGATATACATTGCTAAATCAGATTTGACCAACAGAAGGAATAATCAGGAAAGCCAACAACGATGTGTACAATGATTTGCTTCCAGGAAGCGATATGTCATGTGTTACAGGAATTATATCACTGTTATGGGGGATACGTATCCCGTTACAGGAAATATAATTTCAGTGCAGAATCAACATTGATACATCGTATACAACGATTTTGTTGCACAAATATCGAAGTCGGCTTCGATGCCAACTCCCCGAAGCAGCAATTCGTTCAGACCGTGTTCAACTGTCGACGTTCGCAGTCAGCACACGATCTCACAACTCCATGCGTTACGGCAGAGACATGTTAGTTACAGGAGCGACAATTTCAACCCTTTGTCCGTAGTTCAAACACCATACATGAGAATAATCCACATATGTAACATTTAATGACATGTGTCTGGCAAATGCTAATATAGCATTTGTCAGGCACATGTCATTAAATGTTACATTGTTTGGTTATCGATATTCACACATTGTTCGAGCTATATTTATCAGGCATGAGTGGCTGCGTTACAGGGACAATATTCTACTAATCACATTCGGAGAATTAGCAACAAAATAAACAGGCAATTGGCACAGGAGATAAGCAAAGCCCAATTAAAAGGAAAAGGAAAACACTGTTTCCAGAAATGAATAAACTTTAAAAGAATAAGACACTTCATGTAAATTTGCATATTAAAATACAGGAGTATCATTTTAATGATCTAACATGCTCACCAGAGTGGCCCATGACTTTTGGTCAATAAAATAATGGGAAACTGAGCCGGGTATCAGGTTAGGCTCTGGTATAATATTCAAAACCTCATCCTCCTTATACCAGGACACATCCTTGCATCTCTTTGGCCACACGAAGCAATTTGAACCCTTAGCACCCACACGTCGCATACACTTGACAAAACATTCTGTTCCAGAGACTTTCTCGACATACCCTGGGTAAAGCGAACCCCGATACTCCACAATAATAATAATAATAACTCTTTGGCCAGCCGCTGATTTGTCGCGGTCCTCATAAGAGAAGGCCATCATTCCCCCTGCACCCCACCCCCTCTTCCCCTCCTCTCCTCCCAGCATTCAGATATAAACTGCTTAATAGTGTCCCTCACTTCCTCTTTTTCAATTTCTTCAATAAGCATTCCTACCCTCTCCCTCGTGTCCCCCTTCAGCCATCTATCCTTTGTTTCTTCACCCCACTTCTGCATTATTCTTCCAGTAAATTTTATTCTATGAGGTATATACTGTGGGCATTCCAAGAGAAAATGTTCCAGGGTCTCCACTACTCCAGAGTGGCACATTTGGCATCCCTTTTCCCCATCTCTCCCAATTTTTCCCCGAAGCTCCAGTGATCTTGATCTCAGTTTGAACAGCAGTGACCCTCCAAAGGTGCCATCTAGGTACTTCTCAAAAGCTGGCTTTTCTTTATATTGTAACCCCTGCAGTGATCTTTTCACGCTAACCCCTGCTCGCCAGTTTCGATTGCAATCTTCCATGACTCTCTCTTTGACAAACCTTTTGCCTTCTTTCATTCCTACTTCTATGTTTGTGACCTCTATAGAGTAATTGTCCATTAGTTCCCTCACATGTTTTGACCACCCTGTTTCTATATTAGAATTCCAAATGGTATCGAGCATCAATTTGCACCACCGGTTGTCAGGCAGGTTTCTCAAGTAGTTAAAGTAACACAGTTTTCCCAAATCTACCCTGTCCTTGATTTTAGTTTAAACAATATTTATTCAAAAAAAAAAAAATGTCAATAATTGTCAATAACAGTATACACAAAGATGGTATAAACATCGGCGTGGATTCGGCAGTAAGCTTTGAGCTTATACAAGGCCGTCTCCACAATACGAAATTACAAGCACAATGACAATGGCAGATAAGAGAAGTTTATACAGACAGTACAAGTCAATGTTGATCATGAATTACTTCAACGTACAACGGCCACGTCCGCCCGTCAGTTCACAAGTCCCCTTGTGAACCGAAATGCGGGCATAGCCGCCGTACGTTAACGAAATATATGAGCCTGCTTGAGCATAACTTCCCACAAGAATTTACAAGTCAGGTTAAGTCGGATTGTAGGTTACTTGTAGGTTGACAACGTATTGCGTGGAGTGGATATTGTGTGTGTCGTCAACTTCAATGACTAACTAAATGTAGCACATTCCTAATACATCTTATTTTTTATACGAAGTGACCCGATGCTACATTGGTATCAACAGTGAATCTTTTACTAGTCAGTATAAAGTCGTGTACCGCTTCAAAAATGAGGCGGTTCTCATCGTCACTTAGGTATTCCCTTTATCGACCATTGGGACACGTTTTGGGGCAGTGGGAGCATGTACGGGCGTGACGGGCTGCATCTTAGCAGGGCGGGGAAACGGGTATTAGGGGATAAAATTCTACGGGTAGCAGAGCCTTTTTTGGAGAGGAGCGGGGTGGGAGGTCAGAGGCAAGTATAACGAGAGTGGACATAGGTGGGGTGAACAAGAGTGAGGGGGACAGAATAAGTTTACCAAGACTAGCACCAGAAAACAATGGGCCCAGTAGGCGGAAGCCAATGAACCTCGGTACCCTGAAAGTGGGTTATAGCAACATCCAGGGTCTCCACCGGAAAGTAAGTGAAATTGCTACATTGATCGAGGCAGAGGAGTTTGATGTCATGGGCTTAAGCGAGACGTGGGTAAGACACGAGGAACGGGTAGACCAAGTAAGCGGGTGTGTGTGGATAGGTGTAGGGCGAACGGAAGGCCAGAAAAAGGGGGGAGGGGTAGGCATGTACATTAAAGAGGATTTAAAACCGTCGCTGATTACAGATCTGGAAGATATCATCACCTCGGCTGATGTGTCAAAAGAAATTGGATGGGTAAAGATCAGTCTGAGAAACAAAAGTATTGCCCTTGGGATTGTGTACTGTGCGGTGGAGGGAAGTAAACCCGAGTGGAATGACTCGATATACTCAACACTAAGGTCCAATATCACCGAACTAGAAAACAGGGGGCTCGGTATAATTCTGATGGGCGACTTTAATGGACACATAGGTGACAAGGAAGAAGGCATAGAGGGTGGGGACAAGAAAGTCAACAGGAATGGAAGGAAGCTGTTGAACTTCACAAATGAGCTCGGTCTGAAGATTCTGAACAGGGACGCTAGATGTAAGGGGAAATGGACCTGGGAGAGAAACGACAGAAAATCAATAATTGACTACATTCTCATAGATATGAATTTATGGAGGGAGGTGATAAGGGTAGAAGTGGATGATGAGGGCAAAATGGAGTTGGATAGTGATCACAACTTGATGACAGTGACGATGAGGGCCAAAAACCCAGAGAAAAGGAAAGGAAGCTTCAAGGAGATTTGGGAACTCAAAAAGGATGCCGACTGGGCGAAGTTCGAAGAAAAACTGAAACCAAAGCTTGCAGCCGTACACAAGGGGGGTAGTGTCCAGAAGATGGCCGACGCCATAGTTGCGAGCCTAGTGGAGGCAGGGAAGGAAAGTGTAGGAAAGATTAGGGTGCCAACACGGGAACTTGGGTACAGAGTGAACGAAGAATTGAAAAGGGCCATAAAGGTTAGAAAAGATAAATGTGCTGCATACAGGAGAAGTAGAAAACTTAAGGGGGTGGAAAGCAATGAGGCCATGGTGGCAAAGGAAGAATACCAACAAGCACGAAATAAAGTAAATAAGATTAAAGACGACAACCGGAGAGCGCGAAATAGCAGTCTTATTAGGACGATAAGAACGACAGGGGGGTCGAGTTCGAGGGTATTTTGGAAATGGGTGAACAAACGTAACAAAGGGAATAACCAACAGAGCATTAAAGTAGATGGCAGAGTTACAGAAGAGCGAGATCAAATCGCATTAGAACTAGTCAAGCACTGGGAAAAGGTAAACGATAAGCGATGGGGCATGGGGAACCCACCGGAGTGTCCGAACCAGGTCGAGGAAAATCTCTCGGACTTCGTGTGCAGCGAAATCAAAACCGAGGAGGTGCGAAGGGTGATCTCAAAATTGAGGAATGGAAAAGCGGGAGGGGTGGACGAAATTCCTAACGAGTTTATCAAAAAAGGGGGAGAGGAACTCTTGGAAAGCCTGATTGCCCTATTCAATTTAGCCATAGAAAAACAAGAGGTCCCAAAGGAGTGGAGGGAAAGCAAAGTGACGTTTATTCACAAAAAGGGGGAAAAAGACGTTTTGGATAACTATCGAGGGATCTCTGTCAGTAGCAACATTGGAAAGGTTTTCTGTAAAGTCCTTTATGGGAGACTAGAGGAGGTAATTGAGGAGAAGGGTTTTTTGGGAGAAATCCAGAATGGCTTCAGGAAGGGAAGGAGAGTAACCGACCATCTTTTCACGCTATCCCAAATGATAGAATCCGCGAAAGCAAAAAAGAAAAAGATGTTTATGGCCTTTTTGGATGTCAAAAAGGCATACGATAGAGTATGGAGGGAGGGTATGTGGCGCAAGCTGGAGGCTCTGGGCTTAGGAGGCGAGTTTGTTGGAATTATGAAAGCATTATATAAAGATGTACAGAGTGAACTTAGTCTGGGAAACATTACAACAAAACGTGTGCCTATGGAGATAGGCCTAAAACAGGGGTGTATCCTTTCGCCAATCCTGTTTGCATTGTACATCAAAGGTTTAGGAGATGAACTCCTGCGTAGCGACGAGGGGGTAGCAGTTGGGAACTTGAAGATCCCAGGGCTATTTTTTGCAGACGATATGGTTCTAGTGTCAGAAAGCGAAGAGGGGCTAACGAAAATGCTGGGAATTGTTGGGAAATATGGGAGCAAATGGAGACTCGAACTTAATGAAAGCAAGAGCAAAGTTATACCTGTGGGCCGCCAAGTGGACCCCACTCGAAGGTGGAGAGTGGGTGAGTTCTGCATTCCGGAAGGGAGCAGCAAACTTCTCAATGTAGGAGAGACAGGTGATTACGAGTATTTGGGGGTAAATATAAACATTACAGGAAGAGGCATCTACCGAAACCACACAAACAAACTGATTCTGAAGGGGAAGCGAATCCTTAACCAAATGAAACTTATAGGGAGAAACAGTTTCAATAAGGTTTTCGTGGGGAAAACCATTTGGGAAATGGTGGGGCTGCCAAGTATAACATACGGTACGGAAGTGGTACCTCTAAACCAGACGGCCATAAAGAGCTTGGAAATCTTACAGAACGATGCAGGCCGATGGATAACGGGGTCGAGCAATGCCGCAGCGCTAGAAGCAATCAGGGGTGAGCTTGGGTGGATGAGGATCAAGGACAGGATAGACCTGTTGAAACTCGGTTATCTTAATTATTTGGTGAATCTCCCCGACAGCCGATGGTGTAAAGTAATGTTCCTGCAAATCTTCAACTCAAATATCAAAACGGGGTGGATGATCCAAGTGAGGGAGCTAGTAGAGAACTACTCATTGGAGATCTCGGACCTGGACGTTGGGGCAAACCAGGGTAAAAAAATCGTCAGAGAAAGGGTCTTGGAGGATTGTAACCGTAATTGGCGAGAGGGGGTCAAATCAAAGAGGTCTTTGGGTGGCCTGCGTGATAAAGAGAGGCCAGGTTTTGAAGAGTACCTTGATGGCACCTTTGGGGGGTCACTGCTGTTCAAGCTGCGGTCGCGATCCCTGGAGCTGAGGGGAAAAATTGGGAAAGACGGTGAAAGGGAGTGCCAGATGTGTAACTTGGGCATGGTGGAGACCCTGGAACACTTCCTTCTAGAATGCCCAAAGTATCAGTCTAAAAGAATGAGATTCACTGGGAGTATAATGGGGAAGTGGGATGGGAGAATGAAGGACATGTGGTTAGGGGGAGACTCAAAGGAGAGGGTTAATGTGCTAATCGGAGAGATTGGGAAGAATGGGGTAAGGGATGTCATCAAGCAGTTCGTCTCCGAATGTTGGGAGGAGAGGAGAAGCGTGGGAACAGGGAGGCAGTTGGGAGTTCAGGGGTAACCAAGGCCTTCTCGTTCGAGAACCGCGACAAATCAGCGGCTGGCCAAAGTGTTATTATTATTATTATTCCGAACCATAAAGAAGTATAGAGGTGTCCACGTCGAATGGGAGAAGATTAATTGTAGCAGAGCGAGCAACTGCGAAGACTGGACAATTCAAGAAAAAATGATCAGATGTCTCTTGCTCACCACACTGACATAATAAGTCAGTGGGTGATAGGTGGTTAAGGTACAAATGGGACTTTAAATTGCTACACCGAAGTCGTAATCTACAGTGGTATATTTGGGCTATACGGGATTTCGATTTAAGGTAAAAATTTGGTAGTCGTCTATTACCGGCATTGAGAAAAATCTTAAAATTTATCAGTGATGGGTTTTCACGGACCACAACAGGTAAATTATTCCATTGTTCAGTTGCATTAGGTATAAAAGAAGACCTATACAGTTCGGTTCTACAAAGTGGAATGCGGTGATTTTGACTTGACCGAAGATTTAATGAAGGATTAATCGAAGAAACAAGAGGCGGGATTTTACTAGATAAATAGGGAGGAACCATATGATGGTACATTTTGAATAATTGTATTAATTTATGTTTTCGCCGCCTATCTACGAGGGGCTCCCAACCCGTTTCCGTGTAAAGTGAGGACTTACTGGCACTGACGCTCGCTCCAGTGACAATCCTTGCCGCTGCTATTTGTATTTTCTCCATTTCCTGAACATTAGTCAAGGAACAGTTGTCCCAGACAGTGTCAGCATATTCAAGAAGAGGCCTGACAAAGGCAAAATATATTTTTTCTAAGACGCTACGATCCAAGTAGAATTTCTGCTTCCTTAGTAAGTCTATCCTGGACCAGGCTTTGGTGCAGATATGATCGATGTGATCATTCCATGTACATGTGCTTGATTTTCATCCACCCAAGCTCCCCCCTTACTGCTTCCAAAGCTGCAGCATTACTCGACCCTGTTATCCATCTGCCGGCATCATTTTGAGTATTTTCCAACTTCTTAATAACGGTTTGGTTTAATGGAATCACGTCCGCGCCATACGTTATACTTGGTAAACCCACCCTCTCCCACAGTGTTTTCCCCACAAAGACCTTGTTGAAACTATTTTTCCCTAAAAGTTTTAGTTGGTTCAGAATTCTTTTCCCCTTCAGAATCAGTTTGGCTGAGTAATTTCTGTACACCCCTCTTCCCGTTATATTTATGCTTACCCCTAGATACTCATACTCTCCCGTTTCTCCTACAGTGATTTGTTTGCTTTCCCCTTCGGGGATTGAGAACTCCCCCACTCTCCATCTCTTCGTCATATTTACCTTGCGTCCAACGGGTATTACCTTGCTTTTATTTTCATTTAGTTCGAGCCGCCAAGTGTTCCCATATCTACCAACAATTTCCAGCAGTTTCTCTAGCCCCTGTTCAGTTCTAGACATTAACACCATGTCGTCCGCAAAGAATAAGCCTGGTATCTTTATGTCTCCAACATTTACCCCCTCCGCACTCTGAATTAGTTCGTCCCCTAAATCTTTAACATACAATGCAAACAAAATCGGTGAAAAGATACACCCCTGCTTGAGGCCTATATCCATAGGGACTCGTTTTGTAGTGATACTCCCTAGACTGAGTTGGCTTTGCACATCTGTATACAGTGCTTTCATGATTCCCACAAAGTCACCCCCCAGTCCGATGCCCTCGAGCTTTCGCCACATACCTTCCCACCACACTCGGTCGTACGCTTTTTTCACATCTAGAAATGCCAGAAACATCTTTTTCTTTTCAGCCTTTGTTGATTCTATCAGTTGGGTGAGTGTAAATAGGTGATCAGTGACTCTTCGTCCTTTCCTGAAACCATTTTGAATTTCTCCTAAAAAACCTTTCTCTTCAATAACTTCCTCTAGTCTACCGTATATGACCTTACAGAATACTTTTCCGATGTTACTACTAACTGATATCCCCCTATAGTTATCTAGAACTTCCTTATCCCCCTTTTTGTGTATGAACGACACCTTACTTTCCCTCCACTCTCTGGGGACCTCTTGCTTTCGCAGAGCCAGGTTGAAAAGGTTTGTCAGGACTTCAATAAGTGCCTCCCCTCCATTTTTGAGGAATTCGTTCGGAATTTCATCAGTCCCTCCCGCTTTACCATTTTTTAATTTCGAGACCACGTTCCGCACTTCTTCTGCCGTTATTTCGCTACATACACGATTGGATAGGTTCTCCTCCACCAGTGTATTTCTTTTTGGTGGGGACCCACTGCCCCATCGCCTATCGTTTATCTTTTCCCAGTGCTTGACTAACTCTGAAGCGATACGGCCTTTATCTTCTGTACTTTCCCCATCCACTTTGATACTCTGCACACTACTTTTCCCCCGTTTATTTACCCAGTTCCAAAATACGTTTGAGCTCGAACCCCCCGTTTTCTTTATTGTTCTGGCAAGACTGCAATTGCGCTCCTTCCTATTATTATTCTTTATCTCATTCACCTTTTTCCGTGCCAGTTCATATTCTCCTTTCATTAGTCTCGTGTCATTGTTATCCACCCCTTTAAGCTTCCTACTTCTTCTGTAAGCAGCGCATTTTACCTTCCTTTCTTTTATAGCCTTTTTCAGTTCCTCGTTAACCCTGTATCCAAGCTCTCTCGTTGGGACCCTCACCCTTCCTATACACTCCTTCCCTGCCTCTGTTAGGCTATTTACTATGCCATCTGAAATACTCTGGACATTTGCATCCCTAGGTATACATTCAAGATTTGGTTTTAGTTTTTCCCGAAACTGCTTCCAGTCGGCTCCTTGTTTTAGTCCCCAAACTTCCTTGAAGGTATTTCTGTCTCTATTCGTCTTTTTGCCCATAATCTTAACTGTTATCAGGTTGTGATCACTACCCAAGTCATTTTTTCCCTCGTCATCTATTTCTACATCTATAACCTCCCTCCATACGCTAATGTCAGTGAGTATATAATCAATTATTGTTTTCTTATCGTTCCTCTCCCAGGTCCATTTACCCTTACATTTCGCATCCCTGCTACACAGCTACATACTTATTAAGACAATCTGATTCTTCTTCAACCTACGTACCACCAAACTCTACACGTCCCTTACCACTCAACTGCTCACTGTCAACTACATCTAAACCATTCACGACCTTCTCAACCATACTGTTCAAACAACCCAACACATCAATATCCACATCACTCCCCTTGTCATTCACATTCTTATTCGTTCCTTCACCAACTTCAACATCCGTACCATTGAACTCTACACCTTTCTTGTCACCTAACCGCCCACTTACATCAACATCTAAACCATTCACGACCTTCCCAACCATACTTTTCAAACAACCCAACACATCAGAATCCACGCCACTCCCCTGGTCATTCTTGTTCTCATTCGTTCCTCCGCCAACTTCGACATCCGTACCACTGAACTCTACACCTTTCTTGTCACCTAACCGCTCACTTCCATCAACATCTAAACCATTCACGACCTTCTCAACCATACTTCTCAAACAACCAAACACACCCTTTCCTCGTCATTCTCGCTCGATTCTCCACCATTCGCTCTTCAAACTCAGTACCGAACTCAACACATTTCTTGTCACGCAACCGCTCACTTTCTCCTGTATCACCAGCTGAATCATTCTTCTCAACCACACTCTTTGAACAATCTAACACATCCACATCTCTTACTCGTTCGGGCTCTTTTCCATACAAACTTTCATCTATTGCAACTTCCACACCAATATCCATACATTCACCGGCCACCAACCGTTCGCTTTCCGATACGCCGCAACCAACCTCTTTTACGACCTTCTCGACCATGCTGAATAAACACTCTAACACATCTTCCACCAGTTCAGACTGAATGTCGCTCGTACATGCGTACTCTTTTATGACGTCCATCTCCACACGTGCGCATGAATCTACGGTTGTATTACGACTAGACTGTTCGCACTCTGCTACCACACTACCATCTCTCAAAGTCGCAACGTCTAACACAACATACTCGCTACCTGTAGCTTCCACCCCCCCCCCCCCTTTCCTTACCAACACAACCACACAGCACAGCTGGCTGTTCTCTAGACTGCAAAAAAACCTGATTGCTATCAACTGACACTCGGACTTGCCCAGATCCACACTCAGGTTCAACACTCAGACTTGCTCAATATTGAGACGTGCCATGTGTGTCGAGAGTAGAAAACGCTATAATAGTCAGAAGCACGTGACAGGTGAGTATCATATGTTTGTACCTCTGTCGATATGGACTTTATTTGTATGTATAATGTAATCTGCAGTTTTGATTGATTGGGTAGGGGTTAATGCCGCTTTCAGCAATGAATCAGCCATACCACGACATTGCCACTCATAGTGAGGCGTGTTGAGACAGCCAAAGCATGCCCCCCCCCCCCCCCCCCCTTGCGAACGGCCTCTGGCAGGTTAGTGAAAACCTCTGTGCCTTTGTGGACAGTGAATCATATATGTGTTTCATGTAACGACAACCGTATCTATTGTAACAAAAGGCACACGCGGGTATTAATGAAACACAAGTACAGGGAAACAAATACTACTATGATCTACCAACACACAAAAAAAAACGAAACGTACAAAATATTCTTCGGTTATTAATCAATTTTCAAATTCCTATTCGTTCCACAAAACCAGTTATCTTCTGTAACGAATGGGTGTGTCTCATGTAACGATGACAGTTATGTAACTGGATTTATCTAGAAGTCATTTCAATTTCATGATAGATGGCTGAAGGGGGACACGAGGGAGAGGGTAGGAATGCTTATTGAAGAAATTGAAAAAGAGGAAGTGAGGGGCACTATTAAGCAGTTTATATCTGAATGCTGGGAGGAGAGGAGGGGAAGAGGGGGTGGGGTGCAGGGGGAATGATGGCCTTCTCTTATGAGGACCGCGACAAATCAGCGGCTGGCCAAAGAGTTATTATTATTATTACGTGAAGTATCAATATGTCATTGTGACAATCTTCAACTTTTTGAACAGTTTCGTGTATTCAAAAAGAGTGGTTCAAGCATTCAACACAACAGGGGGAAGATGTGTCGTTATTAGTATTTACTGTAACAAACCCCGTACTTACCGTAACACAAAGTGCGCTGCATCGAAAAACACACAACCAAATATCAATATATCCTAAACGATTGAGTGGAATTAACAGTAAAGAGCCACTAGCAGGATAAGCACAAAAGACGCACACTGTGAATATCGGTTGCGATTTTATTTACAATTACCTTTGTATTCCAGAAACAGAGTTGTCTCCTGCAACGATGAATCGTATCTCATGTAACGACAAAACATCTGTAATTAGATTTGATATTATCTCGTTCATAATAATAACAATCTTGCAATAAGGCAACAATTGTGTCCGTTTAGACAATTTATGTCGCACACCCAATACAGAAAGGACAAGTGTTGGTTTCATTTGTATCACCTGTAACAAATCATGTATCTGCTGTAACAATTCCCACCGTTACAGAAGGGGACCGTTACAGCAGATATGTATACGCAAATTAAGTGTGATAGCATAATAATTTCTCCCACAAACGTAAAGCAAACCGTGTCCTCAGAAACCACTCGAATTATGTTTTTCAAAAATATTTTTGAAACATTGAATTATCTTAAAAGTGTTGGCGCAATCTGTGTTACAGACGATACACCTTTGAAATGTACGCATAAGGATTGACCTACCTAATTAACACTATCTAACGAATGTTTTCGTGGCAAGTTTTCTTGCACGCTTTTCCGAATGTACGAATTATACGTCATTTCACGTAGGTAGTGACGTATTTTTACTCGGCCGGAATCTCTCAGTATTTCCATGTAGAACATATTCGTTACAGCAGATACACGGAGTCGAGGTACGGAATATGAAAGTCATTATTCATGGAAAATAGCATACATGTACGCCAGTGGTATTTTCATGTATTTTTGCAGGCAAAGCAACGAAACATGATCTGAGACAGGAACTGTATTGAAAAAATGATTTATTCCCTCGATAAGACGAGAATATCTCAGACATTAAGTTTAGGGACACGCTATTTTGACAAATTCAGGGTATTCCGATGCTCGGAATGGCAGAATAACACCCATCACAAGGGGTCGTTGGAGTTTGTTCTGGAAAAACCCATTGCTATACCACAGACTATAGATTAACCAGACCAGCGACGGTAAGGGAGCAAATGAAGTACGCGAGGGCGATACTGCCACCTGGCGGGAAACGGTACTCAAAACAAAAACAATTCCAAATTCAATGGCGAAAAGAAATGCCGGGTCACGGCTGCTGTGCTTTTAACTGCACAAATTCCAGTGAGAAAAACCCCGGCCTTTGTTTTTACAATTTCCCAAGAGGAGAAGCAAACACTGAACGGTGATGAAACATGAAACCATTCCCCCAAAAAATTATATGAGTCAGTTGTCAAAGTTTTAACGTGTGCTAAAAATAGATCCAAAGTAAAAATCGCGAAGATTTTGTTAATTTTTTCTTCATTTCATGTGAATTAAAATGCTTTATCTATCAAAAACTGATAATACTATAAAGTTATGAATGAATTCTCAATCTCCTTTTCATAAAAAATCAACGAAAACAGATTGAACTTACTAAAATTGGAAAAAAGTGTCTTCAAAGCCATCGAAAATGACCAGACGTCTCACATCGCCCAGTCCACCGAGTAACTTCTCAAAAAAGATTTTTCAACGATCAAAAATGTTTCTAAAATCACTGGTAGCATTCGGCTAGTTCTGGGTGCATTTTGTTGATACCATAATTTAAAAAAAAAAATAAGTACCATGATTTAAGTGAAATGAATTTGCATATTGCAGTGTCGATTTCGCAACCATCCCCACAAACCGCTGGTTTGAGCACTCGAAAAATAGCCAACACTGGAAAAAGTCATGATCACAATTAATAGCCCATCCATGACGAATGACAACTGAATCTTGCTATAATTCAGCAAATGTCTGTCCGTCAGTCTGTGACAGGGTAACTAAAAACGGGTGAAGCAATGAGCACGAAAGTTTCCGTGCTTACCCATGGCACCACCGGGCGCGCTATTACCCAAACCTTCGGAAATTCCCCCCCCCCCCCCCCCAAAAAAAATTCTCATCATTATCCACAGTTTTACATTTTGGAGTTCTGTCCAATCGGGTAATTCAAAAACGGCTGTAGCTTTGGCCATGAAATGTTCTTTCCTTATTAACCCTTTACCTAACGCTAGTAACAGACGACACTCGTAAAAAAATCTCTTATAACTAAAAATTTTCATTTTTTGCTTCCAAAACATAGGTTGTGACTCCTCAGTGGAACGAGCGCGACGCACAACCTATGTTTTGGAAGTAAAAAATGAAAATATTAAAAAAACTGAATGGCGATTTTTGCGTATAGCGCTGGCCGGTTTTGGCCGTTGCGTTAGGTAAAGGTTTAATGGGTCCATGGATGATTTTCATTGATATGAGCCCATAACTTTTGAGAAAATTTCCAAAATAAAAAAAAGTCCCATTGTGCACAGTGTTAGTATTTTCTATCTGACTGGATAACTCAAAAACGGCTGAAGCTATGGCCACGAAATTTTCTGTGCTTAGGCTACTAATCGAACCCGTAGCATGTTATTAGCTATAAAAATGAAAAAAATTGTGTTTGGGTGGGCTTTCATTTTGCCGAAGCCCCAAAACCAACCCATGGATATTTAGGCCCACCACACCCCAAAAATTAACCCATGTACCAATTCGAACTTGCAGTGATAAGCAATTCTCACCTGGGAAGTGGTCACAGCAGCCCCAGAATCACCGAGAACAAAATATTTGGCCCTCAATCTTTCAAGATTTCCATGTGGAATGACCCCCTCCCCCCGACACACACACCAGAGGGGAATGCCTTCTATCCAGCTCCCACGCACGGATGGGATCATACTGCATGTCACAGTTCATACTGTTAGTAAAATGGGTGCTCTGTTAATGCCTTCTCTCACCCCTCCCCCAATATTTTTACGTTCTTGCGCGATTTATTCGCTCGCCTTACAAAAATTAAGGAGGGCGAAAGCTAGCCCCCTGCCCTCAGAAAATAATGATTACCATAACGGCCTATTCCTAATATCTGCAGTGTTTTAGACTTCTGCTATGTTAGTGATATCTATAAGAGGGCTGCTCTGGAGGTGTGAGGGCAGTTTTGCTGTCTCTCGTTTTGACTGCGTTGTTAGCAGCAATAAAATGAAAGGCAGAATTCATTAACAGGAAGACTTCATTTTGCCACTTTTTGCGTTTGTAGGTTTTAGGAAAGCCAATCGCCCTCCTAGGCATGAGAAGGAAGCGAAGTTTGCATTTTTAGGAATGTCAGGCGCAGGCTTTGATTGAAATCATTGACCAACATGCACAGAGGGCTGTTGGTCATTTACAACACAAACGGCAAACTCATTTTATCTTCTGCGTGATCTTGACATCGAATGATAGGCGTCCTAAAATGTGATGGGGTGCTAAAGGGTAGATTGCAGTCATTAGGTCTATGACAATGCCCCCCCCCCCCCCCCCCCCGCGTTGATTTCGGACAAAGATATAGTGTAACTACTTCATATCCCCGTCAATATTTCTGCCCTTAACAGGCTAAACTGGATACGGTGAATCACAGCCTTTCCCCCTTACCTGTGCGATTTTTTCCCATAGTGTATTTTAAAGTCCCACCCCCAGCGGGGAGGCCGAAACTATTTTTCTTAGCGATTCTTTTCCCCAGTGATTCTGAGGATGCTCTGACTGTCTCCCGACAGGGCCCAGATGTGGTGGATGCCTTGGTCAGGGGCTCATTTTTTTCTTACCATCTCCAATGAATCCGCTGCGTGGCTCTTTGGGAACATCACGAGAGGGGGCATCACCCTCTCGGTGATGGGGGCCAGAAGATTCTGACCAGAGGACGTGAAGAACATTTTTAGCTCACCCGACTGAAAGTCAGGGTGAGCTTTTCTGATCACTTTTTGTCCGTCGTGAAGGTGGTGTTTGGGTCTTTTTCTCCCAAACCACTGGCCGCATGTTAATGAAATTTCATGTGAGTAGGGGTTATATAGGGGCATTTTGATTTTTGGGCAAATTAGGTTTCGGCTCATATTGAACAGAGGGGTGGGGCAAAAATGCTCCAATTCTTAAAAAATCTTCTTCTCAAAAACCAACAATAGCAGAGACTTGATATTTGGTATGCAGCTTCCTTTTGACGTGTAGACTCAAGTTTGTTCAAGAGAAGTTCGAGGGTGTATACTTGGCGATGTTATGGCTGGGGCAAAAATTTTAGCCCCACTCCAAATTTCTATTTTCCAAACCGAGAGGCCGATTTGAACCAAATTTTGAGTAAGGGCTTATTGGTTCATAAGTACCTAATTTATGCAGAATTTTTTTTCCCGTAGGCCCGTGGGAACCACAGGAGCTAAAAATAGAAAAAAATTAAAATGCTCATATCTCAAAAACTGCACGGCAATGAGAATTTTTATTTGGTGTGAAACTTCCTTGGGACCAACAGCAAGGATTGGTCAAAAAAATTGCTATCGGTTTTATCATAGGGTACTTTTTCAGGACACTGAGTCAGCATTTTTTAACACAGTGGGCAATGGGAAAAAAATTAAAGAATCGTTTTCTTCCAAACCACTACTCCAAAAGCTTTCATATTTTACATATAACATCTTTGGAGCATTGATTCACATATTTGTTGAAATCAAATTCCTCGGTCCATATTTGGGTTCCCTGTTCCCTGTGGGAACCCAAATGTTCAAAATTAGTGCAATATGAGGGATATTCTTCAAAAATCTTTTTCGGATCCACAAATCAGAATCTTATGATATTTGGTATGCAGCATCCTTAGAGGGGGTGAGATTCATGTTTGTTCAAGCCAAGTCCCTGAGTTCATATTTGGGCTCCCTTTGGGAGCAATACAAGGTATATTCTTTTAAAATCTTCTTCTTCGCATTCACCGGTCAGAATCTTTTGATATTTGGTATACAGTATGCTTAGGGAGGTGAGATTGTAGTTTGTTCAAGTCAAGTCCTTTGGCTCATATTTGGTTTCCCTGTGGGAGCCCAAATTATAACTTAGTTCAATATGAGGAATATTCTTTAAAAAAAAAAAAATTCAGATCCACCAATCAAAATCTTTTGATATTTGATGTACAGCATTCTTAGTGGGCTGAGAGTGAAGTTTGTTAAAGCCATATCCCTGGGTTCATATTTGGGCTCACTGTGGAAGCCCAAATTATACCAAAATTTTTATTTTCCAAACCAAGAGGTTGATTTGAACCAAATTTGATATGAGGGCTTATTGGGTCACAAGTACCTAATTTATACCGAAAATTGTTGTTTTCCTGTCCCCCCCCCCCCCCCCCCCCCCCCTTGCAGGAGCTAAAAAAAATTTTTTTTGTCTGTCCCCCCTGCAGGAGCTAAATTTTTTTTTTTTTTAAATGCACATATCTCCAGAACTACATGGCACTGAGAATTTTTATACGGTGTGAAGCTTCCTTAGGACCGGAAGAAAGGAATTAATTCAACTTGATCTTAGTTGTGGTATAATCGTATTTGTTATATTCCCAAATACCCATATTGGACTTTCATAAGTCAGCCTATTATTAGTCTGAACATTATTACAATATATCAACAACTAAGTCTTACTTACAGCACAGTGAATACCTAGTACCCAGTGATTTGGCTAAGTATTCTAACGAATAACGATTTCGAAATATTTCCAGTAATATTAAGGAGATTATTTTTTACTTTTTTTTAATTTCAATGATATAATTCTTTGGAGGGTGAAATAATTTATAATTATGGCAAAGAGACCATGTTGAAAAACTTCACATTTTCACGATCAAACACATTTATAATGCACCATAAATGATATGATCTCAACAGAACTGAACTGGAAAGTTAAAAACTAAAATTTCAAACTTTTAATTTTCTCTTTAAAACAAAGTAGACAAGACAGAAGCCTACAGTGACCATGAAAGTTTATTTTAATTTTAATGAGATTTTCTTAAATTGATAAAAAAAAAATTCACTAAACATATTGAATACTGAATAGACTTACATGTTTTGTAACCTTACTCATCAGTATTATCTCGTTTAAAAAGTCACCTGTTCTTCCCTAAAGTAATTATATGTATCATGGAAGCTGCTCTTTTCATCTCCTTCCCAAAACAGCCCAATTCCCTCCACCCCCCTTTCCAAACCAAAAATGATGATTGAAATCTTGTACCATTATGCTGGTGTTTAGATTTCTTGCCCACCACACAAATAAGTTAAAATAAAAAATAGTGTATTTCATGCCACATGGCCGCTAAATTGGGCAGTTACCAGTAAGGATTGCAAATGTTGGAGTTTTGTTGGTATCGATTTGTTAAATTTCACCATATAATTTTTAAAAGTAATTGAATATTGAGAGAATCTGAATCAACAGAGTGTCACAATTTACTAAAATCAGGTGTGAGCCTGCAGTGCATGAACATTAGTCGAAAACGGCCAAAATTCTTAAATTTTAATTGAAAAATTGGTAAAAAATGTGTTTTCGCCCCAAATATGAAATAAGGACATACCGTATATAGAGAATTTATTAAAAATCTAATTTTATTTCGACAAATTTACATGACAATTGGATTATGTAAATTTACAGAAAATAAAATTGCTGTATTCCAGTCACAAATTATTGAATTTATTTAGTCAGGCTGAAATCAGTTAGGCATAATTTATTAGCTCAACTATCTCATCCCTGCAAAACTAAAAAAAAAATATTGAGAATTTGAGTGCGATGAAAATTTTAAAAGAAAGGCACCAAAGTATGCTCAAAACAAACGCCGAATAATATTGTTGTGGTCGTCTTCATCATTTCTCACCTGCATTCAGCAAAAATGTTGACAGTGCTCTGACAGCGTTGTGATGTTTTGTGTATTTAGTAAGCAAATTTGCTCCGACAGAATTGATATTAAACCTTTATTTGGGAAGAAGGCATGATGCGAAATAATCTAAATTGCCTTTCTTCTTACATCTTGAACCGAACCGTTCCATTCTTTGCAACGATCACACAGTTTACTCGTAGATTTTCAACGCATTTCTTTGGTTTGATTTCGCCTCTCGCCTCACTTTGCAACAGCGTTCTCATTCGATCGAGTACCCGTGGCCGCCAGGGGGCCAGCGCTCCAGGGCCGCCATATTTGACCTCAAAAAATAACGTGCACGTCGCTGGTCTGGTTAATCAATAGTCTGTGGCTATACTCACTTTAAACCACTATTCTTCAACATTTGTGCTCCAGACAAAATATTTGAGCCCTGGGACAGGAATATGCACATCTCGTGATATTGACTCTTATACCCCCGGCACTGGTGACCAGGTCCTATTTTACCAGTAAAACTGAACTTGTTTACCACAGCAAACAAGCATTGCTTCACTTCCGAGGTTTCCACAGGAGTCCTTTTTAGGTTACCAATACCAGGGCTGTTGGTTATTAAAAGCAACAAAAAATTAAAAAGTACATTATAATTTGGACACGATGCACACTCAATTCAGTAGCTCTGTCGAGAAAAGCTTGTCGATAATTCATGTGTTAGAAAGTTTTTCACACCTCCTTTACAGCATCTTTACTTTTGAATGGTTATGATTACAGTACCGTGACAATCGTACAAATATCTTGTTATTGGGACTGTTTCAAAACCGTCCCAATATCCAGATATTGGTACTGTTTTACTGAGCTGTTCTCATCAAAACCGTGCTTGGTGTGATTTTACATGGCTTGTTTTCATGACAGAGAACAAAAGAAATATTAGGTAGCTGTGGATTAACTGATAATCCTTGCATGATAATTGCACAAACATTGAGAGCTTGGGTTGTCAAATTCTCAAAACGTATTTGATGCGTGCAGCTGAATTTAGTTTAAAATAAACAATATTTTATTGAAAAAGATAAGTTAACTGTATACATGCAAACAAGTGTAAACGTATTGAATGTTTTGTACATAAATTTCAGTGAATACATTTAACACCTAAATGTCAAACTAACTTGTTGTTGTAGGGGATTCGAAAGAAAGCTGAATGCTTATGTAAACCGTCTCCTAAGTCTGCAAGATTACACAATTTTAGTTAGACAGATAGAACGGTTGGGTCTGTTTTGATATTGTTTAAACGAGGAAAAAATGAAGAAAGTAGATCGAGAGGAACAGTGAGGAGCAGTGAAGGAGAAGGATGACATTTGAAAAAGGCCAACTTGAATGCAAAAGACATCAACATTGATCGACAACAGTAACTGTTTGGGAACTGACTCACTTGGAAATCGCAGCCTAACGCTAATACAAGACGAGAGTATTCTAATGGACAACGGATGGAGGGGGGGGGGGGGGGTGCGAGCGCTGATAACGTTTTTCATTATCAGTAAGGGACACGACTCCGGAGGACCGCCGCCTGCTCCATGCTCCGCCGGGAAACGAATAGTGTATTGCAAGTGGAAGACGCATTATTCATTAGCATGCAATGTCTTGTTCAATAATGTACGAACCACCGCTCGTCACCCGCGGCACACAACGCGGCAACAATAACCCGGAACCCTGCCCCCCCTCCCCCATGAAAAAACCCAACAGTGTGAGAAGCTAATAACCAGGCCCTCAACCCGCAGATATTTCATTTGATGTAGGCTTTTACTAAAAAAGAAAACTTACGTAAGACAGACAAGCAAACCCCCCGCCACCGATTATCAGGTTAGTTTGATGATCCATTAACAGAAGAGATAACTGGATAATACGATAGGAGCTCACTTGAAAGAGATGTTGTATTGAGAGATCATCCAGAAGGCGACTAGGCCCTGATTCCACACATTGTAAACTATAAGGTGAGCAGCGGTAGGGTCGCAATTATTGGAAGCGTTTAGTAAGTAGAATAAAGTCCTGCATCATTTCAAATACAGACATATTTTCTTCACTGGTAAGGAATTCGGAGCCAAATAGGAGTGTTGTCACATCTGGTGCAAATGGAAGTGATTTTATTGTTGACCTGCGTGCCTCTTCAAAGACAGGACAGAACAAAAGAAAGTGTTCGCTTGTCTCGAGGACACCACACTGACACAGGGGCGAAGGCGACAGGTGGTTATTGAATAAATGGGTGCTTAGATTACTGCAACACAACCGCAATCTGCAGTGATAGATTTGTCTTATTCGTGATTTTGCATGGCCATAAAAAGACGGGGGTCGCAGATTGCCCCTGTTAAGATAACTTGCGAAATTACTCACTGATGAATTTTCTCTGATTGATAAAGGTATGTCGTTCCATAGGCTTGTAGTTCTCGGTATAAATGAAGACTGGTACAGTTGGGTGTTGCAGAAGAGAACTCGGAGGTCATTACCTGCTCGGAGATTGAGACATCGGCTGGTGGTGGAGACTGTTGGAGGTACCTTATTAGCAATATATGGGGGCGTCGCATGGTGGAACATTCGGAAAAATTGTTTCAGTTTGTATTTGCGACGTCTTTCCTCAAGCGAGTCCCAGCGGGTTTCATTGTACAATGCGGAAGTCCTAGCACTCATGGTTGCGCCAGTCACTATCCTTGCTGAAGCCAGATGTACTTTTTCCAAATCATTTTTATTACTCGACGTGTAATTGTCCCAAATTGTGCTACCATATTCAAAAAGAGGCCTAATAAAGGCAAAGTAAATCTTTTCAAGGACACAGCGGTCAAGAGTAAACTTTTGCCTCCTCAGTAAATCTACGCGAGACCATGCTTTACCGCAGATATGTTCAATGTGGTCATTTCACGTACATGCATCATTTAAGATAATTCCCAGGTGCTTGTGATTTTTAACTTCCGATATCTGGGCATTACCAAGAAACAGTGGTGGGTGCACAGCAGGGCTAACCTTGCGCGATATGAGCATGGTCTCAGATTTTTTAGGATTGAACTCAACCAACCACGTCTTGGCCCAATGCTCTATTGTAGTCAGGTCCTGGTTGATCACAGTTGCTGCTTGGGTTCGATTCTCAACTATTAGATACAATGATGTATCATCAGCGAAGAGCCGAATGCTACTCAAGAGGTTATCTGTTATGTCATTGATATATATGAGAAATAATAAGGGGCCAAGTATCGACCCCTGAGGGACTCCAGAGTTTATCGCTCTCCAGGATGAGGTCTCGGAGGCAATTGCGACCCTCTGGACCGTGCCGGAGAGGTACGATTTTAAAAATGCTAGTAGATCACCTGACACTCCAATTTTTTCCAGCTTGCGAATGAGACCAACATGCCACATCTTATCGAAAGCTTTACTGACGTCACAGAAGACTGCGCGAACCTCTTTTCCATCGTCGAGGGCTCGGCAGAATTCGTCATAGAGGTCAGTTAGTTGAAGTATAGTCAAATCACTGGGAGTGAATCCCGACTGAAATTGACTTAGGATGTTGTTGTCGCTCAAGTACTTCCACAACTGTTTGAAAATACATTTTTCAAAAACCTTGCCAACACAACTAAGGAGGGAAATCGGACGATAGTTCGTTACTAAATTGGATGGATGCTTTTTTAAAACGGGCGTTACATTAGCCTTTTTCCACATAAGTGGAAAGTAATTATTATTCAGGAGAATATTGAAGATTACTGAGAGAGGTTCACATAGGGATAATTTACATTCCTTCAGCAACCGGGGACTTATAAGATCAGGTCCTGCAGCCTTTGATGCATTAAGGGATTTTGGCGCTTCGTATACATCACTGCTCTGTATGATTATCCTGTCTATTGAGTAAGGGGTGGATGTGCCCAGTATAGGTAGGGATGCCTGAGAGTCATCCACTGATGAGATAGAGCTAAAGTATTCATTAAACACATCAGCTTTTCCCCTGTTTGTGACGTACGTTTTGTCCTAATGACTGATAGCCGGAATATCTGAATTGGTGTTTCCAATGAACGTCTTAAGGGTTTTCCACCACTGGGCTGGCGTAGTTGCACGACTAGTGAGTACTGACTGTACGTTCGCAACATAAGCTGCCTTCGCCTTCCTGATGGCCGAGACCACTTCGTTTCTCTTCTGTTTGTATTTTTCAAAGGACTGTGGGAGACCATTGCGTTTGGCAACACGATATAACCTTTTCCTCTGTCTTATTAGAAATCTTATTTCGTTATGCATCCATTTTGGTTGATACTTTCTAACAGTGATCCATTTGTTGGGTATATGACGGGAAGCAGTGCTAAGTAGCTCTTTAGAGAACTCAGAGACAATTATATTCAGACTCGATACATTGAAAATAATATCCCAGTTTACACTATCGAGCGTGGCATTCAGTTCGCGATAGTGGCCCTGTGAATACAACCAAATTTGTCTCCTGAAGGAGATGCGCGATGGTTTGATAAAGTCGATCTCCAGGACAGTAGGACAGTAGGACAGTGATAGCAGAGCATATCAGGTATAAATGGATCTAAGATCTCACAAGTCTTCAAGTTGTCTGTCTTGCTAACAGCGAAAATGTCAATCAGTGAAGAAGAGGATTCCGTGAAACATGTTGGCCCATCCACAAGCTGTCTAAAATTAAAATATCTAATAATATCTGAAAGATGTCCTCTGGGACCTGCGATTTGATTGTCGTTGAAATCACCGGTAATGACAAGGTCAGAAACAGATGTATCCGTTGCTTTGTCAATCGAAGTGGATATAGTATCCCATGTATCAACAGGACTGTTGGGTGGGCGATAAAATACTCCTAAAAGAAGCGATTTACCCCTTTCTCTTATTAATTCCACCCATAGGCATTCGACAGGCGTCATTTGTAGGTCAGGTCTGTGCCTAAATGCAATGCTATCCTTAATGTAGACTGCTACCCCCGTCTCCTCTTGACGAACGATTGAAGAGCAGTGGTTCCTGGAATCTACGTATAATAATTTCATTAACTGGGTCATCATTATGTAACCACGTCTTGGTTTTCTGCGCCCCCCCCCCCCCCCCCCACACAAATGCCATAATGTCATATGACGGGGACTCACACTGTATAATGTCAAGTTTGGGCTTTAGGCTTTGTATGTTAAGGTGGGGGATTTTAAGCGTGTTATCGATTTGGTGAAGGTCCTCGTTAGTTGGTCCTGGGTTGGGATGAATGTCTCCGCAAGTTAACAACAGAATGGCCAAGAAACACGGAAGGAGGCACAAGATGAAATATATTACGTTTGTATCCAGAAAATTAGTTAGGGACCATGTAAGCAAGGTCGTTGGGTACGATGGGTTTCTTTGGACTCTTTGGCATGTAAGATATATTTGCCCGAACGCTCTTCCGCGATGGCTGCAATGTGAGAAAGAACAGAACAGTCATCGCAACTAGACATTCAAGGTGTTCCGTGCCATGAAGGCACATGAGTAAATATATCAATAAGTAAATGGATTCCGACTGTCCTAACCTGCTTTTGATGCGACGAATGTAAGCTGCTAAGTTGAAGGTACCTATCCGAGCTCGATACATTGCGAGGTTACACATTATGTAATATCTGAGTGGTACCATAATAATAATAATAACACTTTGGCCAGCCGCTGATTTGTCGCGGTTCTCGGACGAGAAGGCCATGGTTACCCCTGTGCTCCCAACTGCCTCCCTATTCCCACGCTTCTCCTCTCCTCCCAACACTCGGAGACGAACTGCTTGATGATATCCCTTGTCCCATTCTTCCCAATCTCTCCGATTAGCATATTAACCCTCTCCTTTGAGTCTCCCCCTAACCACATGTCCTTCATTCTCCCATCCCACTTCCCCATTATACTCCCAGTGAATCTCATTCTTTTAGGCTGATACTTTGGGCATTCAAGAAGAAAGTGTTCCAGGGTCTCCACCATGTCCAAGTTACACATCTGGCACTCCCTTTCACCGTCTTTCCCAATTTTTCCCCTCAGCTCCAGGGATCGCGACCTCAGCTTGAACAACAGTGACCCCCCAAAGGTGCCATCAAGGTACTCTTCAAAACCTGGCTTCTCTTTATCACGCAGGCCACCCAAAGACCTCTTTGATTTGACCCCCTCTCGCCAATTACGGTTACAATCTTCCATGACCCTTTCTCTGACGATTTTTTTACCCTGGTTTGCCCCAACGTCCAGGTCCGAGATCTCCAATGAGTAGTTCTCTACTAGCTCCCTCATTTGGACCATCCACCCCGTTGTGATATTTGAGTTGAAAATTCTCAGGAACATTACTTTACACCATCGGCTGTCGGGGAGATTTACCAAATAATTAAGATAACCGAGCTTCAACAGGTCTATCCTGTCCTTGATCCTCATCCACCCAAGCTCACCCCTGATTGCTTCTAGCGCTGCGGCATTACTCGACCCCGTTATCCATCGGCCTGCATCGTTCTGCAGGATTTCCAAGCTCTTTACGGCCGTCTGGTTTAGGGGTACCACTTCCGTACCGTATGTTATACTTGGCAGCCCCACCATTTCCCAAATGGTTTTCCCCACGAAAACCTTATTGAAACTGTTTCTCCCTATAAGTTTCATTTGGTTAAGGATTCGCTTCCCCTTCAGAATCAATTTATTTGTGTGGTTCCGGTAGATGCCTCTTCCTGTAATGTTTATATTTACCCCCAAATACTCGTAATCATCCGTCTCTCCCACACTGAGAAGTTTGCTGCTCCCTTCCGGAATGCAGAACTCACCCACTCTCCACCTTCGAGTGGGGTCCACTTTGCGGCCCACAGGTATAACTTTGCTCTTGCTTTCATTAAGTTCGAGTCTCCATTTGCTCCCATATTTCTCAACAATTCCCAGCATTTTCGTTAGCCCCTCTTCGCTCTCTGACACTAGAACCATATCGTCTGCAAAAAATAGCCCTGGGATCTTCACGTCACCAACTGCTACCCCCTCCTCGCTACGCAGGAGTTCATCTCCTAAGCCTTTGATGTACAATGCAAACAGGATCGGCGAAAGGATACACCCCTGTTTTAGGCCTATCTCCATAGGCACACGTTTCGTTGTAATGTTTCCCAGGCTAAGTTCACTCTGTACATCTTGATATAATGCTTTCATAATTCCAACAAACTCGCCTCCTAAGCCCATAGCCTCCAGCTTGCGCCACATACCTTCCCTCCATACTCTATCGTATGCCTTCTTGATATCCAAAAAGGCCATAAACATCTTTTTCTTTTTTGCTTTCGCGGATTCTATCATTTGGGATAGTGTGAAAAGATGGTCAGTAACTCTCCTTCCCTTCCTGAAGCCATTCTGGATTTCTCCCAAAAAAACCTTCTCCTCAATTACCTCTTCTAGTCTCCCATAAAGGACTTTACAGAAAACCTTTCCAATGTTGCTACTGACAGAGATACCTCGATAGTTATCCAAAACGTCTTTTTCCCCCTTTTTGAGAATAAATGTCACTTTGCTTTCCCTCCACTCCTTTGGGACCTCTTGTTTTTCTATGGCTAAATTGAATAGGGCAGTTAGGCTTTCCAAGAGTTCCTCTCCCCCTTTTTTGATAAACTCGTTAGGAATTTCGTCCACCCCTCCCGCTTTTCCATTCCTCAATTTTGAGATCACCCTTCTCACCTCCTCGGTTTTGATTTCGCTGCACACGAAGTCCGAGAGATTTTCCTCGACCTGGTTCGGACACTCCGGTGGGTTCCCCATGCCCCATCGCTTATCGTTTACCTTTTCCCAGTGCTTGACAAGTTCTAATGCGATTTGATCTCGCTCTTCTGTAACTCTGCCATCTACTTTAATGCTCTGTTGGTTATTCCCTTTGTTACGTTTGTTCACCCATTTCCAAAATACGCTCGAACTCGACCCCCTGTCGTTCTTATCGTCCTAATAAGACTGCTATTTCGCACTCTCCGGTTGTCGTCTTTTATCTTGTTTACTTTATTTCGTGCTTGTTGGTATTCTTCCTTTGCTACCATGGCCTCATTGCTTTCCACCCCCTTAAGTTTTCTACTTCTCCTGTATGCAGCACATTTAGCTTTTCTAACCTTTATGGCCCTTTTCAGTTCTTCGTTCACTCTGTACCCAAGTTCCCGTGTTGGCACCCTAATCTTTCCTACACTTTCCTTCCCTGCCTCCACTAGGCTCGCAACTATGGCGTCGGCCATCTTCTGGACACTATGCCCCTTGTGTACGGCTGCAAGCTTTGGTTTCAGTTTTTCTTCGAACTTCACCCAGTCGGCATCCTTTTTGAGTTCCCAAATATCCTTGAAGCTTCCTTTCCTTTTCTCTAGGTTTTTGGCCCTCATCGTCACTGTAATCAAGTTGTGATCACTATCCAACTCCATTTTGCCCTCATCATCCACTTCTACCCTTATCAATGTAGTCAATTATTGATTTTCTGTCGTTTCTCTCCCAGGTCCATTTCCCCTTACATCTAGCGTCCCTGTTCAGAATCTTCAGACCGAGCTCATTTGTGAAGTTCAACAGCTTCCTTCCATTCCTGTTGACTTTCTTGTCCCCACCCTCTATGCCTTCTTCCTTGTCACCTATGTGTCCATTAAAGTCGCCCATCAGAATTATACCGAGCCCCCTGTTTTCTAGTTCAGTGATATTGGACCTTAGTGTTGAGTATATCGAGTCATTCCACTCGGGTTTACTTCCCTCCACCGCACAGTACACAATCCCAAGGGCAATACTTTTGTTTCTCAGACTGATCTTTACCCATCCAATTTCTTTTGACACATCAGCCGAGGTGATAATATCTTCCAGATCTGTAATCAGCGACGGTTTTAAATCCTCTTTAATGTACATGCCTACCCCTCCCCCCTTTTTCTGGCCTTCCGTTCGCCCTACACCTATCCACACACACCCGCTTACTTGGTCTACCCGTTCCTCGTGTCTTACCCACGTCTCGCTTAAGCCCATGACATCAAACTCCTCTGCCTCGATCAATGTAGCAATTTCACTTACTTTCCGGTGGAGACCCTGGATGTTGCTATAACCCACTTTCAGGGTACCGAGGTTCATTGCCTTCCGCCTATTGGGCCCATTGTTTTCTGGTGCTAGTCTTGGTAAACTTATTCTGTCCCCCTCACTCTTGTTCACCCCACCTATGTCCACTCTCGTTATACTTGCCTCTGACCTCCCACCCCGCTCCTCTCCAAAAAAGGCTCTGCTACCCGTAGAATTTTATCCCCTAATACCCGTTTCCCCGCCCTGCTAAGATGCAGCCCGTCACGCCCGTACATGCTCCCACTGCCCCAAAACGTGTCCCAATGGTCGATAAAGGGAATTCCCAGATCAACACAGTAGTCCTCTAACTCTTCATTTAGCGCCAAAATCCTTGAGTTCCGTTCGTCCCCACCTCCAAGGACAGGAAGGACCCCGGATACGACTACCCTTGCATTCCTACTTAGCAGTTTGCCGACTAAGCCTCTATACGACTCCACCAAACTTACTGACCTTCTCTCCCTGATATTGTTGGTCCCCACATGGACCACCACAACCGGTTCCGGTCCTGACCCTGCCACAATGCCATCTACCCGGTCCCTGAGATCCTCCACCTTCGCCCCCGGAAAGCACAAGACTGTTCGATTGGAACTATCAGGACCACAAACTACATTGTCAATCCCACGTACAATGCTGCTCCCCGCTACCACTAATTTTCTTCTTCTGGCCCCAGTTCCTATATCATCTGCACCTCCTCTCGTTTTGCAAGCTCCTGGCCCCCTCTTTCTCTTGACCGCCCTCCTTACCCCGAGTGGCCTATCATCACCAACAACCATCTCACCCCCACACGTTCCCCCTCACTCTCGTCCCCAGGGGTATCAGAGTCTAAAACACTAAACCTGTTTTCTAAACACCGCCTAGCAACCTTGGCAGCCTTACGCCGACTCTGGCTTCCGGACTCGACGCAGCCCTGACCTGACGCCACCTTCCGAATTTTCCTACTAGAACCCCCCTCCTCAGTTACACCCCCCACATCAAGCATTATTCCCCCACGTTTCCTGCTTCCCAGTTTCCTCCTTGAGTCCACAACGACCTTCCACCCACCTTCCACCTCACAATCGTAGGTAACCTTCAACGGGGTAACTCCAGATACACCGGCCCTCCCCAACCTCCCTCTCACACTGAGTGCGCGGATAATGATACTCTTCATGATAGAAGACAGTTCAGTCCGTTGTGCATAAGATACATTCAAGTTGGCTTCAGATAAAGAAAGGAAATGTAAAGAAAACTGTTGGAAATAAGGCTCACTGAAGTTGGATAAACAGAAAGTGAAAAACAGGAGAAGAAAAAACATATGTACAAGAAATTGTCTTTAATCCACGAACAGGGTGCTAATCTTTGAGGTGGTTTGATGTCAGCGAAGAGTGTGATTAATTTAATGGGATTCAATAGGAGAAATAACGGCCTGATTCGATATAAATGAGACACAGGGTTGTGTGTGTGGGGGGATGAAGCACAGGGCCAGGAAAATATAAGTTTGAACAGCCTAGATCTTGTGGTCTAACTACTTAAGATGCAGTACGTGTATCGCGGGTCATCAACAAAAGGTGCAGATGCGTTTCTAATGACCAAAGACTCATTGGGTTGGACAAGTCATTGGCACGACACGCAAATATCCAAGCCATAACAAGGTCCTAGAAGTCATAGAGAATACCTAGTCCCCAAAGATTTGGGCTAATAACACACTGATCACCAGCACCTCGACTGAATGACGCCCACAAAATCCCTTGGAGCTCAATTGATTGTGTGGGATTCATCCAGCCGGGCATCGGAGCTAAGTATTCGATGGCGATGTCCAACCATTATTATAATCTACTAAGGGCGAGAATTAGGTTTGAAGACTTAATCATATGAAAAAAGGGAAAGTATGGTGAAAAAAGAATACCACTGAATTAAGGGGCAGACAGTTCCACCCTAGCTCCGATGGAATACAAGTCGCGTGATGTAATTGAGTAAACGCCAACACTATGATCGATCGCAATGGATAACAACGTGCAGAAATCATCACAAGTCACTGATATGTTACAGATTTTAGATGTTTCAATCCCGAAATGATAAGCGAAAGGTGATCGGAAGCGTTCGGGGAGGGGGTGGGGGTGGGGTAGTAAGCAATAGGTGTTTCCAATCTCGAAAGGATAAGCGAAAGATGATTGGAAGCGTTGGGTGTGTGTGTGTGTGTGGGGGGGGGGGGGGGTGTAGTAAACACATGATTTGCTACAAGCGGCGATAACCCTCAAGTGTGAGCAACCCCTATTCGAAGGATACACCGTCCATCCTGAAAGTAACATGGAATGCACTTAGAACTTTCTATTTAATGAGTGGAAGGAGGAACTATAAGGGAGACACAGATGGGGATGGGTGATGGAATCTGCACAGTATTGGTCGGGTGGAACGGGCACGTATTTTCTGGAGTAAAAGGTATTAAATTAGAAGTGGCTCTAATAGGATATTAGATCACTAGGTAAGGGCTAAGTAACATTAGAACGATCATGGGGGAGCTTCAGTAAAGATAGTTACTCGTAATACAATGCCTATCGTGTTAGGTGCCACATACGTCTGTATAAAATATAGACTTGCAAACCTGATCCAGCACCCCGCGATACTTTCTCCGTGATGAATAAGTGACAGTGGGAGCTCGATTCGCCTTGCAACACCGTTGAATTTCATTAACATCCCGCTATGTGAACCTGTATAATCTGTTCAAAGGAAGTATATAGTGCAGAAAAGAATTTTGTGATTTAACCCTTTACCCAGCGTATCGGCCAAAACCGGCCAGCGCTATTTTCAAAAATCGCCAGATAATTTTCATTATTTTTTCATTTTTTGTCTCAAAAACATAGGTTATGACCCCTCATTGGAACGAGCTCGTTGAAATAAATTAGTTGTTCAAGAATTTTTTTTGCAAGTGTCGTCTGCTTTTCATGTTAGGTAAAGGGTTAACACTCCAGCTTACGGACATAAAAATATATTAATAGGAGAATTATGACATATTAGTTCTTGCGTTTCCAGAGAGCTTCTCGTGCGAACTAGTAAACGTGGAAAACCGTGTGTGTGACGTCAAAAGTGGCTCATCACCCAAAAGCCTCCCGACACAATGTCGGTGCCACGTACCGATCCTGTGGGTTCTACCTTAACCCTTTACCTAACCTGAAAAGCAGACGACACTTGCAAAAATAATTCTTGAATAACTATTTTTTTTCATTTTTTTGTCTCAAAAACATAGGTTATGACCCCTCGTTGGAACGAGCTCATCATAACCTATGTTTTTGAGACAAAAAATGAAAAAAATAATGAAAATTAATTGGCGATTTTGGAGAAAGGCGCTGGCCGGTTTTGGCCGTTACGTTAGGTAAAGGGTTAATAAAAAAACTCAGAGATTCATGTTGCTATATCCCATTCACATAGCTTAGAGACCAAAAGTTTTGAAACCAATCACTTCGAGTATAAACACCTGAATATAAATTCTGAGGCAATTATCAATGTCGGAGCACACCCTTGGGGTTTGGACAAAACCAGTTGAACTTCGCCGTATGGTGCCTGACGACAGAGTGCGGCCTCAGACTTGCCCGCCAGAAGTTTCTCGCTATTTCATTTCTACTACGAGACGCAGGGAATTTAACCGAAATGAGAGTTGCCTTACCACAAGACCAGGCGTGGTTTAGATACAATTACTCCTATGGCAGACGTGCTTTAGAAAGATTATCAAATGAGTTCGGCGTGCCGCGTGGTACAAACTAGATAGAAAACGGATTAGAATGACGGTTTGGGCACCCTCTAGCAAGTAAGGCCTTACTACCACCCACTGGAACGTTCTCTACACCCGGCGAGGGGTAGATACGATCATACAGTCACATTCACCCAGCGCTCTGGGCATGACCATACCCATGCAGACTTTTTCAGACAAGAGCGGGCAGATTTTATTACGTTTATAGATCATAATTGTCACGAATTCTCAGGCGCTTGGGGTTGGTTAACTATGACGTGAACGCTTTGCCTGCGGCACTGCTCGCGGTACGGAAAGAGACAATACTTACGGCGCGTAAACACTTTGATACCCCCATCACGGTGGTCGCATTCACAGAAGTTCTCTGTCAAACTTCACAGCGAGGAAAAATCCACACTTGTTGTGGGCGGTGATGCAGTTAGTCTTCTGGCAATTTGGCTCTTCTCAACTCGCTATAGTGAGTAACACACCCAATTATCATCTTAATTGCCACGATACCCGGGCACCGCGGATTAACAATGACGTGAACGCTGTGGCATGGAAACAGACACTATTTACGGTGCCTAAACTCCATGATAACCCCAGCGCGATGGTTGCGCAAATCTCGGCGATGGTAGTGAAGAGTTTACTTCACAGCTCTTATTGTGGGAGGTGAGGCAGTGGACCTTCTGGCAATTTGGCTCTTCTCAACTCGCTAGTGAGCAACACACCCAACTATCGTATCATGACAACCACCCCCGGACAGCAACAAACAACATGCCTCCAATTGCGAGAGCAACGGCCCACGGGTTTCCGGCAAGCCAGTCAGTCGTTTTGGCCAGGAGCATAAGAAGCCAGGACACCAAGCTCCTTATAATGCCGGGGAAAGCTGCTTTCCATGCGAGGTTAGCGAACTCTCGACCAAGGACCTGTAGATGTTTTTAACCCACTCCTTCAGGCCATGCCTATACGGCGCTGACGATCCAGGCGCTGGAGGTGGTTTAATTTAAACAATATTTATTCATGAAAAAGTATGATGCATACATATTATAAACTACAACATGATTGTCATACAGAGTGCGCAGTACAATGGTATGCATTAAAGTAATGAATCAAGAACGAGATTTGTTGAAAGGATTCAGCAGTAAGCTTTAAGCTTTTATAAGCCGTCTCCTCTGGAATACTGACGGAGTTTGATAGTAGCTGCAAACACTAAGTAAAATATTGTTTAAACATAGAAGACAGAGAGAGTAAGGAGAGCAGTAGAGAGAATGAGAGAATGGAAAGGAAAGGGAAACTTATCCCCTTGCCCAACACGTGTAGCAGGCGACACGCGAAGAAAAAATGTTTCGATAACTGGAAATTTCAATGACAGTCTCTAAAACACGGCTCACGGTCCCTCACTGGAACGAGCAAGTTGAGCTCATTCCAATGGGGGTCATAAGCCATGTTCCCGAGACAAAAACTGAAAATATAAAAGGATTTAGATGGCAATTTTATGGGTTACACGGCGGTACATTGGGCAGGGGGTTAAGTAGGAAACGAGGGGACAGCCTGAATTCAATGTTCGCTACCAAAAAATATTCAATAGGGCAGCCTCAATAGTGTATCGGTAACGGTGGCCCATTTGTGTGACAAACAACACCAGGAGAGTCCAAGAGTGCACCGCTACTGTTGAAAGCGTCCACTCAGTATGATATAGTCCTGCACGGCTCTGAAGACAAGAAGATTTTCGTTATTATTTAGTCGTTCGGATCCAAATAAGAGTGTGGAAAGCTCAGGAGTAATTGGCAATGCATTGATTGTGGAATCACGAGCATCGTTAAAGATTGGGCAGTGCACAAGATAGTGCTCAGTAGTTTCAAGGTCCCCACACTGGCAACGTGGAGATGTTGAGAGATGGTTATAGTATAAGTGGGCGTTGATATTACTGCAATGCAGGCGTAACCTGCAATGATAAATTTGGGCAGCACGAGATTTGGCTCCATAATAAAAAAATGGTGGTCGTTGCTTCTCACTATTTATAAACGTCTTGAAGTTTATGAGAGAACAATTTTCTCTTACTGAGGGGGGTAATCCATTCCACCGGTCGGTAACTTCCGGGATAAACGAGGACTTATATAAATTGGTGTGACAAAAGGGAACACGGTGGTTATTTTCGGATCGGAGATTGTGGCTTTGGGTAATTGATGAAATAATTGGTGGCACCTTATTGGAGATATATGGAGGTGTTAATTTATGATACATCTTAAAAAATTGGATGAGCTTGTGCTTTCGGCGTCTTTCTTCCAGTGGATCCCATTGGGTTTCTGTGTAGAGAAGGTCTTTACTACAGCTCACAGTGGCGCCAGTAACTATTCTTGCTGCAGCTACTTGTATTTTCTCCAGGTCCGCAGCTTGAGTTGCTGAGCAGTTGTCCCAGACAGAGTCAGCATATTCTAAAAGAGGTCGGACAAATGCGAAGTATATCTTTTCAAGGACTTTCCTGTCAAGTGTGAACTTGTGGGCCCTGAGCATGTCAATACGTGTCCAGGCTTTAGCGCACACATGATCGATATGGTCGTTCCATGTACAACCTTTATTCAAAATTACACCCAGATGCTTATGGCTGCTCACCTCAGAGATTTGAGTTCCACATAAATATATTGGAGTCCTTTTTAGGTTACCAATACCAGGGCTGTTGGTTATTAAAAGCAACAAAAAATTAAAAAGTACATTATAATTTGGACACGATGCACACTCAATTCAGTAGCTCTGTCGAGAAAAGCTTGTCGATAATTCATGTGTTAGAAAGTTTTTCACACCTCCTTTACAGCATCTTTACTTTTGAATGGTTATGATTACAGTACCGTGACAATCGTACAAATATCTTGTTATTGGGACTGTTTCAAAACCGTCCCAATATCCAGATATTGGTACTGTTTTACTGAGCTGTTCTCATCAAAACCGTGCTTGGTGTGATTTTACATGGCTTGTTTTCATGACAGAGAACAAAAGAAATATTAGGTAGCTGTGGATTAACTGATAATCCTTGCATGATAATTGCACAAACATTGAGAGCTTGGGTTGTCAAATTCTCAAAACGTATTTGATGCGTGCAGCTGAATTTAGTTTAAAATAAACAATATTTTATTGAAAAAGATAAGTTAACTGTATACATGCAAACAAGTGTAAACGTATTGAATGTTTTGTACATAAATTTCAGTGAATACATTTAACACCTAAATGTCAAACTAACTTGTTGTTGTAGGGGATTCGAAAGAAAGCTGAATGCTTATGTAAACCGTCTCCTAAGTCTGCAAGATTACACAATTTTAGTTAGACAGATAGAACGGTTGGGTCTGTTTTGATATTGTTTAAACGAGGAAAAAATGAAGAAAGTAGATCGAGAGGAACAGTGAGGAGCAGTGAAGGAGAAGGATGACATTTGAAAAAGGCCAACTTGAATGCAAAAGACATCAACATTGATCGACAACAGTAACTGTTTGGGAACTGACTCACTTGGAAATCGCAGCCTAACGCTAATATAAGACGAGAGTATTCTAATGGACAACGGATGGAGGGGGGGGGGGGGGTGCGAGCGCTGATAACGTTTTTCATTATCAGTAAGGGACACGACTCCGGAGGACCGCCGCCAGCACCATGCTCCGCCGGGAAACGAATAGTGTATTGCAAGTGGAAGACGCATTATTCATTAGCATGCAATGTCTTGTTCAATAATGTACGAACCACCGCTCGTCACCCGCGGCACACAACGCGGCAACAATAACCCGGAACCCTGCCCCCCCTCCCCCATGAAAAAACCCAACAGTGTGAGAAGCTAATAACCAGGCCCTCAACCCGCAGATATTTCATTTGATGTAGGCTTTTACTAAAAAAGAAAACTTACGTAAGACAGACAAGCAAACCCCCCGCCACCGATTATCAGGTTAGTTTGATGGTCCATTAACAGAAGAGATAACTGGATAATACGATAGGAGCTCACTTGAAAGAGATGTTGTATTGAGAGATCATCCAGAAGGCGACTAGGCCCTGATTCCACACATTGTAAACTATAAGGTGAGCAGCGGTAGGGTCGCAATTATTGGAAGCGTTTAGTAAGTAGAATAAAGTCCTGCATCATTTCAAATACAGACATATTTTCTTCACTGGTAAGGAATTCGGAGCCAAATAGGAATGTTGTCACATCTGGTGCAAATGGAAGTGATTTTATTGTTGACCTGCGTGCCTCTTCAAAGACAGGACAGAACAAAAGAAAGTGTTCGCTTGTCTCGAGGACACCACACTGACACAGGGGCGAAGGCGACAGGTGGTTATTGAATAAATGGGTGCTTAGATTACTGCAACACAACCGCAATCTGCAGTGATAGATTTGTCTTATTCGTGATTTTGCATGGCCATAAAAAGACGGGGGTCGCAGATTGCCCCTGTTAAGATAACTTGCGAAATTACTCACTGATGAATTTTCTCTGATTGATAAAGGTATGTCGTTCCATAGGCTTGTAGTTCTCGGTATAAATGAAGACTGGTACAGTTGGGTGTTGCAGAAGAGAACTCGGAGGTCATTACCTGCTCGGAGATTGAGACATCGGCTGGTGGTGGAGACTGTTGGAGGTACCTTATTAGCAATATATGGGGACGTCGCATGGTGGAACATTCGGAAAAATTGTTTCAGTTTGTATTTGCGACGTCTTTCCTCAAGCGAGTCCCAGCGGGTTTCATTGTACAATGCGGAAGTCCTAGCACTCATGGTTGCGCCAGTCACTATCCTTGCTGAAGCCAAATGTACTTTTTCCAAATCATTTTTATTACTCGCCGTGCAATTGTCCCAAATTGTGCTACCATATTGAAGGAGAGGCCTAATAAAGGCAAAGTAAATCTTTTCAAGGACACAGTGGTCAAGAGTAAACTTTTGCCTCCTCAGTAAATCTACGCGAGACCATGCTTTACCGCAGATATGTTCAATGTGGTCATTTCACGTACATGCATCATTTAAGATAATTCCCAGGTGCTTGTGATTTTTAACTTCCGATATCTGGGCATTACCAAGAAACAGTGGTGGGTGCACAGCAGGGCTAACCTTGCGCGATATGAGCATGGTCTCAGATTTTTTAGGATTGAACTCAACCAACCACGTCTTGGCCCAATGCTCTATTGTAGTCAGATCCTGGTTGATCACAGTTGCTGCTTGGGTTCGATTCTCAACTATTAGATACAATGATGTATCATCAGCGAAGAGCCGAATGCTACTCAAGAGGTTATCTGTTATGTCATTGATATATATGAGAAATAATAAGGGGCCAAGTATCGACCCCTGAGGGACTCCAGAGTTTATCGCTCTCCAGGATGAGGTCTCGGAGGCAATTGCGACCCTCTGGACCGTGCCGGAGAGGTACGATTTTAAAAATGCTAGTAGATCACCTGACACTCCAATATTTTCCAGCTTGCGAATGAGACCAACATGCCACATCTTATCGAAAGCTTTACTAACGTCACAGAAGACTGCGCGAACCTCTTTTCCATCGTCGAGGGCTCGGCAGAATTCGTCATAGAGGTCAGTTAGTTGAAGTATAGTCAAATCACTGGGAGTGAATCCCGACTGAAATTGACTTAGGATGTTGTTGTCGCTCAAGTACTTCCACAACTGTTTGAAAATACATTTTTCAAAAACCTTGCCAACACAACTAAGGAGGGAAATCGGACGATAGTTCGTTACTAAATTGGATGGATGCTTTTTTAAAACGGGCGTTACATTAGCCTTTTTCCACATAAGTGGAAAGTAATTATTATTCAGGAGAATATTGAAGATTACTGAGAGAGGTTCACATAGGGATAATTTACATTCCTTCAGCAACCGGGGACTTATAAGATCAGGTCCTGCAGCCTTTGATGCATTAAGGGATTTTAGCGCTTCGTATACATCACTGCTCTGTATGATTATCCTGTCTATTGAGTAAGGGGTGGATGTGCCCAGTATAGGTAGGGATGCCTGAGAGTCATCCACTGATGAGATAGAGCTAAAGTATTCATTAAACACATCAGCTTTTCCCCTGTTTGTGACGTACGTTTTGTCCTAATGACTGATAGCCGGAATATCTGAATTGGTGTTTCCAATGAACGTCTTAAGGGTTTTCCACCACTGGGCTGGCGTAGTTGCACGACTAGTGAGTACTGACTGTACGTTCGCAACATAAGCTGCCTTCGCCTTCCTGATGGCCGAGACCACTTCGTTTCTCTTCTGTTTGTATTTTTCAAAGGACTGTGGGAGACCATTGCGTTTGGCAACACGATATAACCTTTTCCTCTGTCTTATTAGAAATCTTATTTCGTTATGCATCCATTTTGGTTGATACTTTCTAACAGTGATCCATTTGTTGGGTATATGACGGGAAGCAGTGCTAAGTAGCTCTTTAGAGAACTCAGAGACAATTATATTCAGACTCGATACATTGAAAATAATATCCCAGTTTACACTATCGAGCGTGGCATTCAGTTCGCGATAGTGGCCCTGTGAATACAACCAAATTTGTCTCCTGAAGGAGATGCGCGATGGTTTGATAAAGTCGATCTCCAGGACAGTAGGACAGTAGGACAGTGATAGCAGAGCATATCAGGTATAAATGGATCTAAGATCTCACAAGTCTTCAAGTTGTCTGTCTTGCTAACAGCGAAAATGTCAATCAGTGAAGAAGAGGATTCCGTGAAACATGTTGGCCCATCCACAAGCTGTCTAAAATTAAAATATCTAATAATATCTGAAAGATGTCCTCTGGGACCTGCGATTTGATTGTCGTTGAAATCACCGGTAATGACAAGGTCAGAAACAGATGTATCCGTTGCTTTGTCAATCGAAGTGGATATAGTATCCCATGTATCAACAGGACTGTTGGGTGGGCGATAAAATACTCCTAAAAGAAGCGATTTACCCCTTTCTCTTATTAATTCCACCCATAGGCATTCGACAGGCGTCATTTGTAGGTCAGGTCTGTGCCTAAATGCAATGCTATCCTTAATGTAGACTGCTACCCCGTCTCCTCTTGACGAACGATTGAAGAGCAGTGGTTCCTGGAATCTACGTATAATAATTTCATTAACTGGGTCATCATTATGTAACCACGTCTTGGTTTTCTGCGCCCCCCCCCCCCCCCACACAAATGCCATAATGTCATATGACGGGGACTCACACTGTATAATGTCAAGTTTGGGCTTTAGGCTTTGTATGTTAAGGTGGGGGATTTTAAGCGTGTTATCGATTTGGTGAAGGTCCTCGTTAGTTGGTCCTGGGCTGGGATGAATGTCTCCGCAAGTTAACAACAGAATGGCCAAGAAACACGGAAGGAGGCACAAGATGAAATATATTACGTTTGTATCCAGAAAATTAGTTAGGGACCATGTAAGCAAGGTCGTTGGGTACGATGGGTTTCTTTGGACTCTTTGGCATGTAAGATATATTTGCCCGAACGCTCTTCCGCGATGGCTGCAATGTGAGAAAGAACAGAACAGTCATCGCAACTAGACATTCAAGGTGTTCCGTGCCATGAAGGCACATGAGTAAATATATCAATAAGTAAATGGATTCCGACTGTCCTAACCTGCTTTTGATGCGACGAATGTAATAATAATAACTCTTTGGCCAGCCGCTGATTTGTCGCGGTCCTCATAAGAGAAGGCCATCATTCCCCCTGCACCCCACCCCCTCTTCCCCTCCTCTCCTCCCAGCATTCAGATATAAACTGCTTAATAGTGTCCCTCACTTCCTCTTTTTCAATTTCTTCAATAAGCATTCCTACCCTCTCCCTCGTGTCCGCCTTCAGCCATCTATCCTTTGTTTCTTCACCCCACTTCTGCATTATTCTTCCAGTAAATTTTATTCTATGAGGTATATACTGTGGGCATTCCAAGAGAAAATGTTCCAGGGTCTCCACTACTCCAGAGTGGCACATTTGGCATCCCTTTTCCCCATCTCTCCCAATTTTTCCCCGAAGCTCCAGTGATCTTGATCTCAGTTTGAACAGCAGTGACCCTCCAAAGGTGCCATCTAGGTACTTCTCAAAAGCTGGCTTTTCTTTATATTGTAACCCCTGCAGTGATCTTTTCACGCTAACCCCTGCTCGCCAGTTTCGATTGCAATCTTCCATGACTCTCTCTTTGACAAACCTTTTGCCTTCTTTCATTCCTACTTCTATGTTTGTGACCTCTATAGAGTAATTGTCCATTAGTTCCCTCACATGTTTTGACCACCCCGTTTCTATATTAGAATTCCAAATGGTATCGAGCATCAATTTGCACCACCGGTTGTCAGGCAGGTTTCTCAAGTAGTTAAAGTAACACAGTTTTCCCAAATCTACCCTGTCCTTGATTTTCATCCACCCAAGCTCCCCCCTTACTGCTTCCAAAGCTGCAGCATTACTTGACCCTGTTATCCATCTGCCGGCATCATTCTGAGTACTTTCCAACTTCTTAATAACGGTTTGGTTTAATGGAATCACGTCCGTGCCATACGTTATACTTGGTAAACCCACCCTCTCCCATAGTGTTTTCCCCACAAAGACCTTGTTGAAACTATTTTTCCCTAAAAGTTTTAGTTGGTTCAGAATTCTTTTCCCTTTCAGAATCAGTTTGGCTGAGTAATTTCTGTACACCCCTCTTCCCGTTATATTTATGCTTACCCCTAGATACTCATACTCTCCCTTTTCTCCTACAGTGATTTGTTTGCTTTCCCCTTCGGGGATTGAGAACTCTCCCACTCTCCATCTCTTCGTCATATCTACCTTACGTCCAACGGGTATTACCTTGCTTTTATTTTCATTTAGTTCGAGCCGCCAAGTGTTCCCATAACTACCAACAATTTCCAGCAATTTCTCTAGCCCCTGTTCAGTTCTAGACATTAACACCATGTCGTCCGCAAAGAATAAGCCTGGTATCTTTATGTCTCCAACATTTACCCCCTCCGCACTCTGAATTAGTTCGTCCCCTAAATCTTTAACATACAATGCAAACAAAATCGGTGAAAAGATACACCCCTGCTTGAGGCCTATATCCATAGGGACTCGTTTTGTAGTGATACTCCCTAGACTGAGTTGGCTTTGCACATCTGTATACAGTGCTTTCATGATTCCCACAAAGTCACCCCCCAGTCCGATGCCCTCGAGCTTTCGCCACATACCTTCCCTCCACACTCGGTCGTATGCTTTTTTCACATCTAGAAATGCCAGAAACATCTTTTTCTTTTCAGCCTTTGTTGATTCTATCAGTTGGGTGAGTGTAAATAGGTGATCAGTGACTCTTCGTCCTTTCCTGAAACCATTTTGAATTTCTCCTAGAAAACCTTTCTCTTCAATAACTTCCTCTAGTCTACTGTATATGACCTTACAGAATACTTTTCCGATGTTACTACTAACTGATATCCCCCTATGGTTATCTAGAACTTCCTTATCCCCCTTTTTGTGTATGAACGACACCTTACTTTCCCTCCACTCTCTGGGGACCTCTTGCTTTCGCAGAGCCAGGTTGAAAAGGTTTGTCAGGACTTCAATAAGTGCCTCCCCTCCATTTTTGAGGAATTCGTTCGGAATTTCATCAGTCCCTCCCGCTTTACCATTTTTTAATTTCGAGACCACGTTCCGCACTTCTTCTGCCGTTATTTCGCTACATACACGATTGGATAGGTTCTCCTCCACCAGTGTATTTCTTTTTGGTGGGGACCCACTGCCCCATCGCCTATCGTTTATCTTTTCCCAGTGCTTGACTAACTCTGAAGCGATACGGCCTTTATCTTCTGTACTTTCCCCATCCACTTTGATACTCGGCACACTACTTTTCCCCCGTTTATTTACCCAGTTCCAAAATACGTTTGAGCTCGAACCCCCCGTTTTCTTTATTGTTCTGGCAAGACTGCAATTGCGCTCCTTCCTATTATTATTCTTTATCTCATTCACCTTTTTCCGTGCCAGTTCATATTCTCCTTTCATTAGTCTCGTGTCATTGTTATCCACCCCTTTAAGCTTCCTACTTCTTCTGTAAGCAGCGCATTTTACCTTCCTTTCTTTTATAGCCTTTTTCAGTCCCTCGTTAACCCTGTATCCAAGCTCTCTCGTTGGGACCCTCACCCTTCCTATACAATCCTTCCCTGCCTCTGTTAGGCTATTTACTATGCCTTCTGAAATACTCTGGACATTTGCATCCCTAGGTATACATTCAAGACTTGGTTTTAGTTTTTCCCGAAACTGCTTCCAGTCGGCTCCTTGTTTTAGTCCCCAAACTTCCTTGAAGGTATTTCTGTCTCTATTCGTCTTTTTGCCCATAATCTTAACTGTTATCAGGTTGTGATCACTACCCAAGTCATTTTTTCCCTCGTCATCTATTTCTACATCTATAACCTCCCTCCATACGCTAATGTCAGTGAGTATATAATCAATTATTGTTTTCTTATCGTTCCTCTCCCAGGTCCATTTACCCTTACATTTCGCATCCCTGTTCAAGATCTTTAAACCAAGCTCTTTTGATAGGTCCAACATCTTCCTCCCATTCGTGTTAATTTTCCTATCACCTCCCTGTATGCCCTCCTCCTTATCCCCGATGTGCCCATTGAAGTCCCCCATTAGGACAATACTGAACCCTCTGCTTTCAAGCTCTGTGATATTCGATCTAAGAGTTGTATATATTGAATCATTCCACTCGGGCTTACTTCCCTCCACTGCTAAGTATACAACACCAACGGCAACACTCCTGCTTCCTAACTTGATTTTTGCCCAGACTATTTCGTTGGATACTGGAATCTGAGTCCTTGCTTCTGTGAGATCTGTAATCAATGAGGGCTGTAATTCCTCTTTAGCGTAGATGCCAACACCCCCACCCCGTTTCTGACCCTCAGTTCGCCCAGCTCCTATCCACACGCAACCCTACATCTGATCAGCCCGCTCATACCGTCGTATCCACGTCTCACTTAGACCCATTATATCGAAGTCTCCTTCGTCCATCAGTGTTGATATTTCGCTTACTTTCTTGTGCAGACCCTGGATGTTGCAGTATCCAAACTTAATGAATCTTTGTTTCTTTGTCATCACTGGCACATTATTATAACCCTGGTGTGTCCCTGTGTTGTGCATGTTTGTTGTTCTTCCTATGTTCCCAGCATTTGTGCCCCTCTGGGTTATCGGCTGTGGTCCCCTACCCCCCTTTTCTCCAAAAAAGGCCCAGCCACCTGTAAAATTTTTTGGCCCAACAGGTCTGTACCCATCCTACTTAAATGCAATCCGTCTCGCCCATACAACTCTCCTTGTCCCCAGAATGAGTCCCAGTGGTCAATGAAATGTATTCCCAAGTCTTTGCAGTGCTCTTCCAGCTCCTCGTTTAGTGCCATAATCCGCGAGTTCCTCTCATTCCCACCACCCATAACGGGGAGCACCCCTGAAACGATGATCCGAGCATTCCTGCTAAGTAGCTTACTAATTAGGTCCTTGTATGTGTCCACCAAACGAACTGATTTCCTCTCCCTGATGTTATTGGACCCCACATGTAATACCACTACCGGATCAGGCCCCGACCCAGCTACAATACCGTCCACTCTATCCCTCAGGTCCTCCACTTTAGCCCCTGGAAAGCACAGAACTGTTCTATTTTTACTGTCCGGACCACAGACAACCTTGTCGATCCCCCGAACTATGCTACTTCCCGCAACCACCAACTTACTTTTGTCCCTCGCCCTATTTATCTCCTCTAGTCTCCTATTGTTTACAGCGTCCTCTTCCTCTCCAACAGCCCCACTCGGAATCAATATCGGTATCGGTATCTTTGACCTAGGATTACTCCTATCCTTGCCCCTCCGTCTCTTTCCAGGCCCTGAACTACCTGGACTACTCCCCTGGTCTTCTACCGAATCCCTCCTCCTTTTTCCTGGCCTAGACCCCAACCTACTATCTGTTGCAAGTACCTCCATCTCCTCCTCTAACTTTTCCGAATCGAGCACATCAAATCTGTTTCTGGTGCTGCACTCCCCACTGCCTTTGGACTTTACACCCCTATCTACCTGCTTCTCTGGCCCCCCTTTCCTACCACTTTTGATAGTCCACGCCAAACGCTTTACAGCATTGCTCCGGCCTGGGCCCCCCTCACCTGTCCTACGTATTTTTCTAGCAGCCCCCACCTCATCACCTACCTCATTCACATCAAAGGTTCTACCCCCATGTTTCCTCTTGGAACCACCGACAACCATCCATCCTTCTCGGAAAGCTACTTTCACAGGCGTAACTCCAGACAGCCCCGCCCTACCAAGTTTTCCCTTCAGCTCAGCAATCTCCCCCTCAAACTTAACAATTGTCTCAAGTAGGCGGAGGATTTCCTGACAGTTTGCACATACCTCTCCATATCCCATCGAACGAAAGTCCCCATACATCATAGAACACTGTCTACAAACTTCAAGCCCAATATCGCCATCGGTGGCCCCACCAACCTGGCTCTGACCGACACCCCCAGTGACCTCTGTCTGCACACCAATACTTACCCCGTTGGCACCGTTGACCTGGACCGCGATATTACACGTATTTAGCTCCATACTTACCTCCGTCTGAACAGACTTGCTCGCCATCATCAAGACAAAATTACAAAATTACGCGATCGGACAAGAAAAACTGTAGACACGCGACAAAAGGCAACACGACGAACCGTTCGACAACTTAGCGCTCACAGTTTTGTTTAAGACCTCCTAACTTTGTCCCAGTTACTATACTAAACTAACTCCCCACAAAGTTGAATAAAATAACCTGAAAATGAAATATATATGATTAGTAAACAATAAAAATACTTAATTTCGATTCGTAACCAAGGAGACTTCTTCTGTATACTTGCGGATCGAGATTCAATGTAAGCTGCTAAGTTGAAGGTACCTATCCGAGCTCGATACATTGCGAGGTTACACATTATGTAATATCTGAGTGGTACCATAATAATAATAATAACACTTTGGCCAGCCGCTGATTTGTCGCGGTTCTCGGACGAGAAGGCCATGGTTACCCCTGTGCTCCCAACTGCCTCCCTATTCCCACGCTTCTCCTCTCCTCCCAACACTCGGAGACGAACTGCTTGATGATATCCCTTGTCCCATTCTTCCCAATCTCTCCGATTAGCATATTAACCCTCTCCTTTGAGTTTCCCCCTAACCACATGTCCTTCATTCTCCCATCCCACTTCCCCATTATACTCCCAGTGAATCTCATTCTTTTAGGCTGATACTTTGGGCATTCAAGAAGAAAGTGTTCCAGGGTCTCCACCATGTCCAAGTTACACATCTGGCACTCCCTTTCACCGTCTTTCCCAATTTTTCCCCTCAGCTCCAGGGATCGCGACCTCAGCTTGAACAACAGTGACCCCCCAAAGGTGCCATCAAGGTACTCTTCAAAACCTGGCTTCTCTTTATCACGCAGGCCACCCAAAGACCTCTTTGATTTGACCCCCTCTCGCCAATTACGGTTACAATCTTCCATGACCCTTTCTCTGACGATTTTTTTACCCTGGTTTGCCCCAACGTCCAGGTCCGAGATCTCCAATGAGTAGTTCTCTACTAGCTCCCTCATTTGGACCATCCACCCCGTTGTGATATTTGAGTTGAAAATTCTCAGGAACATTACTTTACACCATCGGCTGTCGGGGAGATTTACCAAATAATTAAGATAACCGAGCTTCAACAGGTCTATCCTGTCCTTGATCCTCATCCACCCAAGCTCACCCCTGATTGCTTCTAGCGCTGCGGCATTACTCGACCCCGTTATCCATCGGCCTGCATCGTTCTGCAGGATTTCCAAGCTCTTTACGGCCGTCTGGTTTAGGGGTACCACTTCCGTACCGTATGTTATACTTGGCAGCCCCACCATTTCCCAAATGGTTTTCCCCACGAAAACCTTATTGAAACTGTTTCTCCCTATAAGTTTCATTTGGTTAAGGATTCGCTTCCCCTTCAGAATCAATTTATTTGTGTGGTTCCGGTAGATGCCTCTTCCTGTAATGTTTATATTTACCCCCAAATACTCGTAATCATCCGTCTCTCCCACACTGAGAAGTTTGCTGCTCCCTTCCGGAATGCTGAACTCACCCACTCTCCACCTTCGAGTGGGGTCCACTTTGCGGCCCACAGGTATAACTTTGCTCTTGCTTTCATTAAGTTCGAGTCTCCATTTGCTCCCATATTTCTCAACAATTCCCAGCATTTTCGTTAGCCCCTCTTCGCTCTCTGACACTAGAACCATATCGTCTGCAAAAAATAGCCCTGGGATCTTCACGTCACCAACTGCTACCCCCTCCTCGCTACGCAGGAGTTCATCTCCTAAGCCTTTGATGTACAATGCAAACAGGATCGGCGAAAGGATACACCCCTGTTTTAGGCCTATCTCCACAGGCACACGTTTCGTTGTAATGTTTCCCAGGCTAAGTTCACTCTGTACATCTTGATATAATGCTTTCATAATTCCAACAAACTCGCCTCCTAAGCCCATAGCCTCCAGCTTGCGCCACATACCTTCCCTCCATACTCTATCGTATGCCTTCTTGATATCCAAAAAGGCCATAAACATCTTTTTCTTTTTTGCTTTCGCGGATTCTATCATTTGGGATAGTGTGAAAAGATGGTCAGTAACTCTCCTTCCCTTCCTGAAGCCATTCTGGATTTCTCCCAAAAAAACCTTCTCCTCAATTACCTCTTCTAGTCTCCCATAAAGGACTTTACAGAAAACCTTTCCAATGTTGCTACTGACAGAGATACCTCGATAGTTATCCAAAACGTCTTTTTCCCCCTTTTTGTGAATAAATGTCACTTTGCTTTCCCTCCACTCCTTTGGGACCTCTTGTTTTTCTATGGCTAAATTGAATAGGGCAGTTAGGCTTTCCAAGAGTTCCTCTCCCCCTTTTTTGATAAACTCGTTAGGAATTTCGTCCACCCCTCCCGCTTTTCCATTCCTCAATTTTGAGATCACCCTTCTCACCTCCTCGGTTTTGATTTCGCTGCACACGAAGTCCGAGAGATTTTCCTCGACCTGGACACTCCGGTGGGTTCCCCATGCCCCATCGCTTATCGTTTACCTTTTCCCAGTGCTTGACAAGTTCTAATGCGATTTGATCTCGCTCTTCTGTAACTCTGCCATCTACTTTAATGCTCTGTTGGTTATTCCCTTTGTTACGTTTGTTCACCCATTTCCAAAATACGCTCGAACTCGACCCCCTGTCGTTCTTATCGTCCTAATAAGACTGCTATTTCGCACTCTCCGGTTGTCGTCTTTTATCTTGTTTACTTTATTTCGTGCTTGTTGGTATTCTTCCTTTGCTACCATGGCCTCATTGCTTTCCACCCCCTTAAGTTTTCTACTTCTCCTGTATGCAGCACATTTAGCTTTTCTAACCTTTATGGCCCTTTTCAGTTCTTCGTTCACTCTGTACCCAAGTTCCCGTGTTGGCACCTAATCTTTCCTACACTTTCCTTCCCTGCCTCCACTAGGCTCGCAACTATGGCGTCGGCCATCTTCTGGACACTACGCCCCTTGTGTACGGCTGCAAGCTTTGGTTTCAGTTTTTCTTCGAACTTCACCCAGTCGGCATCCTTTTTGAGTTCCCAAATATCCTTGAAGCTTCCTTTCCTTTTCTCTAGGTTTTTGGCCCTCATCGTCACTGTAATCAAGTTGTGATCACTATCCAACTCCATTTTGCCCTCATCATCCACTTCTACCCTTATCACCTCCCTCCATAAATTCATATCTATGAGAATGTAGTCAATTATTGATTTTCTGTCGTTTCTCTCCCAGGTCCATTTCCCCTTACATCTAGCGTCCCTGTTCAGAATCTTCAGACCGAGCTCATCTGTGAAGTTCAACAGCTTCCTTCCATTCCTGTTGACTTTCTTGTCCCCACCCTCTATGCCTTCTTCCTTGTCACCTATGTGTCCATTAAAGTCGCCCATCAGAATTATACCGAGCCCCCTGTTTTCTAGTTCAGTGATATTGGACCTTAGTGTTGAGTATATCGAGTCATTCCACTCGGGTTTACTTCCCTCCACCGCACAGTACACAATCCCAAGGGCAATACTTTTGTTTCTCAGACTGATCTTTACCCATCCAATTTCTTTTGACACATCAGCCGAGGTGATAATATCTTCCAGATCTGTAATCAGCGACGGTTTTAAATCCTCTTTAATGTACATGCCTACCCCTCCCCCTTTTTCTGGCCTTCCGTTCGCCCTACACCTATCCACACACACCCGCTTACTTGGTCTACCCGTTCCTCGTGTCTTACCCACGTCTCGCTTAAGCCCATGACATCAAACTCCTCTGCCTCGATCAATGTAGCAATTTCACTTACTTTCCGGTGGAGACCCTGGATGTTGCTATAACCCACTTTCAGGGTACCGAGGTTCATTGCCTTCCGCCTATTGGGCCCATTGTTTTCTGGTGCTAGTCTTGGTAAACTTATTCTGTCCCCCTCACTCTTGTTCACCCCACCTATGTCCACTCTCGTTATACTTGCCTCTGACCTCCCACCCCGCTCCTCTCCAAAAAAGGCTCTGCTACCCGTAGAATTTTATCCCCTAATACCCGTTTCCCCGCCCTGCTAAGATGCAGCCCGTCACGCCCGTACATGCTCCCACTGCCCCAAAACGTGTCCCAATGGTCGATAAAGGGAATTCCCAGATCAACACAGTAGTCCTCTAACTCTTCATTTAGCGCCAAAATCCTTGAGTTCCGTTCGTCCCCACCTCCAAGGACAGGAAGGACCCCGGATACGACTACCCTTGCATTCCTACTTAGCAGTTTGCCGACTAAGCCTCTATACGACTCCACCAAACTTACTGACCTTCTCTCCCTGATATTGTTGGTCCCCACATGGACCACCACAACCGGTTCCGGTCCTGACCCTGCCACAATGCCATCTACCCGGTCCCTGAGATCCTCCACCTTCGCCCCCGGAAAGCACAAGCCTGTTCGATTGGAACTATCAGGACCACAAACTACATTGTCAATCCCACGTACAATGCTGCTCCCCGCTACCACTAATTTTCTTCTTCTGGCCCCAGTTCCTATATCATCTGCACCTCCTCTCGTTTTGCAAGCTCCTGGCCCCCTCTTTCTCTTGACCGCCCTCCTTACCCCGAGTGGCCTATCATCACCAACAACCATCTCACCCCCACACTTTCCCCCTCACTCTCGTCCCCAGGGTTATCAGAGTCTAAAACACTAAACCTGTTTTCTAAACACCGCCTAGCAACCTTGGCAGCCTTACGCCGACTCTGGCTTCCGGACTCGACGCAGCCCTGACCTGACGCCACCTTCCGAATTTTCCTACTAGAACCCCCCTCCTCAGTTACACCCCCCACATCAAGCATTATTCCCCCACGTTTCCTGCTTCCCAGTTTCCTCCTTGAGTCCACAACGACCTTCCACCCACCTTCCACCTCACCATCGTAGGTAACCTTCAACGGGGTAACTCCAGATACACCGGCCCTCCCCAACCTCCCTCTCACACTGAGTGCGCGGATAATGATACTCTTCATGATAGAAGACAGTTCAGTCCGTTGTGCATAAGATACATTCAAGTTGGCTTCAGATAAAGAAAGGAAATGTAAAGAAAACTGTTGGAAATAAGGCTCACTGAAGTTGGATAAACAGAAAGTGAAAAACAGGAGAAGAAAAAACATATGTACAAGAAATTGTCTTTAATCCACGAACAGGGTGCTAATCTTTGAGGTGGTTTGATGTCAGCGAAGAGTGTGATTAATTTAATGGGATTCAATAGGAGAAATAACGGCCTGATTCGATATAAATGAGACACAGGGTTGTGTGTGTGGGGGGATGAAGCACAGGGCCAGGAAAATATAAGTTTGAACAGCCTAGATCTTGTGGTCTAACTACTTAAGATGCAGTACGTGTATCGCGGGTCATCAACAAAAGGTGCAGATGCGTTTCTAATGACCAAAGACTCATTGGGTTGGACAAGTCATTGGCACGACACGCAAATATCCAAGCCATAACAAGGTCCTAGAAGTCATAGAGAATACCTAGTCCCCAAAGATTTGGGCTAATAACACACTGATCACCAGCACCTCGACTGAATGACGCCCACAAAATCCCTTGGAGCTCAATTGATTGTGTGGGATTCATCCAGCCGGGCATCGGAGCTAAGTATTCGATGGCGATGTCCAACCATTATTATAATCTACTAAGGGCGAGAATTAGGTTTGAAGACTTAATCATATGAAAAAAGGGAAAGTATGGTGAAAAAAGAATACCACTGAATTAAGGGGCAGACAGTTCCACCCTAGCTCCGATGGAATACAAGTCGCGTGATGTAATTGAGTAAACGCCAACACTATGATCGATCGCAATGGATAACAACGTGCAGAAATCATCACAAGTCACTGATATGTTACAGATTTTAGATGTTTCAATCCCGAAATGATAAGCGAAAGGTGATCGGAAGCGTTCGGGGAGGGGGTGGGGGTGGGGTAGTAAGCAATAGGTGTTTCCAATCTCGAAAGGATAAGCGAAAGATGATTGGAAGCGTTGGGTGTGTGTGTGGGGGGGGGGGGGGGGGGTGTAGTAAACACATGATTTGCTACAAGCGGCGATAACCCTCAAGTGTGAGCAACCCCTATTCGAAGGATACACCGTCCACCCTGAAAGTAACATGGAATGCACTTAGAACTTTCTATTTAATGAGTGGAAGGAGGAACTATAAGGGAGACACAGATGGGGATGGGTGATGGAATCTGCACAGTATTGGTCGGGTGGAACGGGCACGTATTTTCTGGAGTAAAAGGTATTAAATTAGAAGTGGCTCTAATAGGATATTAGATCACTAGGTAAGGGCTAAGTAACATTAGAACGATCATGGGGGAGCTTCAGTAAAGATAGTTACTCGTAATACAATGCCTATCGTGTTAGGTGCCACATACGTCTGTATAAAATATAGACTTGCAAACCTGATCCAGCACCCCGCGATACTTTCTCCGTGATGAATAAGTGACAGTGGGAGCTCGATTCGCCTTGCAACACCGTTGAATTTCATTAACATCCCGCTATGTGAACCTGTATAATCTGTTCAAAGGAAGTATATAGTGCAGAAAAGAATTTTGTGATTTAACCCTTTACCCAGCGTATCGGCCAAAACCGGCCAGCGCTATTTTCAAAAATCGCCAGATAATTTTCATTATTTTTTCATTTTTTGTCTCAAAAACATAGGTTATGACCCCTCATTGGAACGAGCTCGTTGAAATAAATTAGTTGTTCAAGAATTTTTTTTGAAAGTGTCGTCTGCTTTTCATGTTAGGTAAAGGGTTAACACTCCAGCTTACGGACATAAAAATATATTAATAGGAGAATTATGAAATATTAGTTCTTGCGTTTCCAGAGAGCTTCTCGTGCGAACTAGTAAACGTGGAAAACCGTGTGTGTGACGTCAAAAGTGGCTCATCACCCAAAAGCCTCCCGACACAATGTCGGTGCCACGTACCGATCCTGTGGGTTCTACCTTAACCCTTTACCTAACCTGAAAAGCAGACGACACTTGCAAAAATAATTCTTGAATAACTATTTTTTTTCATTTTTTTGTCTCAAAAACATAGGTTATGACCCCTCGTTGGAACGAGCTCATCATAACCTATGTTTTTGAGACAAAAAATGAAAAAAATAATGAAAATTAATTGGCGATTTTGGAGAAAGGCGCTGGCCGGTTTTGGCCGTTACGTTAGGTAAAGGGTTAATAAAAAAACTCAGAGATTCATGTTGCTATATCCCATTCACATAGCTTAGAGACCAAAAGTTTTGAAACCAATCACTTCGAGTATAAACACCTGAATATAAATTCTGAGGCAATTATCAATGTCGGAGCACACCCTTGGGGTTTGGACAAAACCAGTTGAACTTCGCCGTATGGTGCCTGACGACAGAGTGCGGCCTCAGACTTGCCCGGCAGAAGTTTCTCGCTATTTCATTTCTACTACGAGACGCAGGGAATTTAACCGAAATGAGAGTTGCCTTACCACAAGACCAGGAGTGGTTTAGATACAATTACTCCTATGGCAGACGTGCTTTAGAAAGATTATCAAATGAGTTCGGCGTGCCGCGTGGTACAAACTAGATAGAAAACGGATTAGAATGACGGTTTGGGCACCCTCTAGCAAGTAAGGCCTTACTACCACCCACTGGAACGTTCTCTACACCCGGCGAGGGGTAGATACGATCATACAGTCACATTCACCCAGCGCTCTGGGCATGACCATACCCATGCAGACTTTTTCAGACAAGAGCGGGCAGATTTTATTACGTTTATAGATCATAATTGTCACGAATTCTCAGGCGCTTGGGGTTGGTTAACTATGACGTGAACGCTTTGCCTGCGGCACTGCTCGCGGTACGGAAAGAGACAATACTTACGGCGCGTAAACCCTTTGATACCCCCATCACGGTGGTCGCATTCACAGAAGTTCTCTGTCAAACTTCACAGCGAGGAAAAATCCACACTTGTTGTGGGCGGTGATGCAGTTAGTCTTCTGGCAATTTGGCTCTTCTCAACTCGCTATAGTGAGTAACACACCCAATTATCATCTTAATTGCCACGATACCCGGGCACCGCGGATTAACAATGACGTGAACGCTGTGGCATGGAAACAGACACTATTTACGGTGCCTAAACTCCATGATAACCCCAGCGCGATGGTCGCGCAAATCTCGGCGATGGTAGTGAAGAGTTTACTTCACAGCTCTAATTGTGGGAGGTGAGGCAGTGGACCTTCTGGCAATTTGGCTCTTCTCAACTCGCTAGTGAGCAACACACCCAACTATCGTATCATGACAACCACCCCCGGACAGCAACAAACAACATGCCTCCAATTGCGAGAGCAACGGCCCACGGGTTTCCGGCAAGCTAGTCAGTCGTTTTGGCCAGGAGCATAAGAAGCCAGGACACCAAGCTCCTTATAATGCCGGGGAAAGCCGCTTTCCATGCGAGGTTAGCGAACTCTCGACCAAGGACCTGTAGATGTTTTTAACCCACTCCTTCAGGCCATGCCTATACGGCGCTGACGATCCAGGCGCTGGAGGTGGTTTAATTTAAACAATATTTATTCATGAAAAAGTATGATGCATACATATTATAAACTACAACATGATTGTCATACAGAGTGCGCAGTACAATGGTATGCATTAAAGTAATGAATCAAGAACGAGATTTGTTGAAAGGATTCAGCAGTAAGCTTTAAGCTTTTATAAGCCGTCTCCTCTGGAATACTGACGGAGTTTGATAGTAGCTGCAAACACTAAGTAAAATATTGTTTAAACATAGAAGACAGAGAGAGTAAGGAGAGCAGTAGAGAGAATGAGAGAATGGAAAGGAAAGGGAAACTTATCCCCTTGCCCAACACGTGTAGCAGGCGACACGCGAAGAAAAAATGTTTCAATAACTGGAAATTTCAATGACAGTCTCTAAAACACGGCTCACGGTCCCTCACTGGAACGAGCACGTTGAGCTCATTCCAATGGGGGTCATAAGCCATGTTCCCGAGACAAAAACTGAAAATATAAAAGGATTTAGATGGCAATTTTATGGGTTACACGGCGGTACATTGGGCAGGGGGTTAAGTAGGAAACGAGGGGACAGCCTGAATTCAATGTTCGCTACCAAAAAATATTCAATAGGGCAGCCTCAATAGTGTATCGGTAACGGTGGCCCATTTGTGTGACAAACAACACCAGGAGAGTCCAAGAGTGCACCGCTACTGTTGAAAGCGTCCACTCAGTATGATATAGTCCTGCACGGCTCTGAAGACAAGAAGATTTTCGTTATTATTTAGTCGTTCGGATCCAAATAAGAGTGTGGAAAGCTCAGGAGTAATTGGCAATGCATTGATTGTGGAATCACGAGCATCGTTAAAGATTGGGCAGTGCACAAGATAGTGCTCAGTAGTTTCAAGGTCCCCACACTGGCAACGTGGAGATGTTGAGAGATGGTTATAGTATAAGTGGGCGTTGATATTACTGCAATGCAGGCGTAACCTGCAATGATAAATTTGGGCAGCACGAGATTTGGCTCCATAATAAAAAAATGGTGGTCGTTGCTTCTCACTATTTATAAACGTCTTGAAGTTTATGAGAGAACAATTTTCTCTTACTGAGGGGGGTAATCCATTCCACCGGTCGGTAACTTCCGGGATAAACGAGGACTTATATAAATTGGTGTGACAAAAGGGAACACGGTGGTTATTTTCGGATCGGAGATTGTGGCTTTGGGTAATTGATGAAATAATTGGTGGCACCTTATTGGAGATATATGGAGGTGTTAATTTATGATACATCTTAAAAAATTGGATGAGCTTGTGCTTTCGGCGTCTTTCTTCCAGTGGATCCCATTGGGTTTCTGTGTAGAGAAGGTCTTTACTACAGCTCACAGTGGCGCCAGTAACTATTCTTGCTGCAGCTACTTGTATTTTCTCCAGGTCCGCAGCTTGAGTTGCTGAGCAGTTGTCCCAGACAGAGTCAGCATATTCTAAAAGAGGTCGGACAAATGCGAAGTATATCTTTTCAAGGACTTTCCTGTCAAGTGTGAACTTGTGGGCCCTGAGCATGTCAATACGTGTCCAGGCTTTAGCGCACACATGATCGATATGGTCGTTCCATGTACAACCTTTATTCAAAATTACACCCAGATGCTTATGGCTGCTCACCTCAGAGATTTGAGTTCCACATAAATATATTGGTGGGTGCACCGGGACATTACTTTTACGTGATATGATCATGGTTTCCGTTTTAAGGGGGTTGAACTCAACGAGCCAAGTTTTAGCCCAATGTTCAATTGTGGCTAAATCACGGTTGAGTATGATGGCACCTTGGTCAGGATTCTCAATTATAAGATAAAGGGATGTATCATCTGCAAATAGACGTATACTGCTAAGTAGGTTTTCGGTAATATCGTTGATGTAAATCAGGAATAACAGGGGACCAAGGATCGAACCCTGCGGGACACCAGACGTTATTGGTTTCCAAGGGGATGCCTCAGAGGCTACAAGGACACGCTGGTACCGATCAGAAAGGTAAGATTTTAGGAAACAAAGCAAGTCACCAGATATTCCTATTCTCTCGAGCTTGTGGATAAGACCAACATGCCAAACTTTATCAAATGCCTTGCTAACATCACAAAAGACAACTCTTACTTCTTTTCCTTCGTCAAGAGCATGACAGAATTCATCATAGAGGTCTGTCAGTTGTAGGACAGTAGAGTCACCTGGGGTAAAACCAGACTGGAACTGGCTCAGTATATTGTTATCACATAAAAAATGCCATAATCGTTTGAAGACACATTTTTCAAGTACTTTACCAGTACAGCTAAGCAAAGATATTGGGCGATAGTTAGTAACTACATTAGACGGGTTCTTTTTCAACACCGGTGTCATATTGGCTTTTTTCCATAAAATTGGATAATAACAGTTATCTAATAACCTATTGAAGAGGGCCGTAAGTGGGTCACACAAAGAGTGACTACATTCTTTTAAAAGCCTGGGACTTATGAGATCGGGACCAGATGCCTTCGATACCTTAATACTCTTGATTACTTCGTACACTTCCTTGCTTTCAAGTGTTATCTTGTCAAGCGTTTGAAGGGGAGGCAGGGGCGGATCTGGCAAGGATGCATTAGTGTGTTCCAATGTCGAAATGGAACAGAAGTATTCATTGAACACTTCCGCCTTTTCGAGATTGGTTGAATAGAGTTTGTTAAGGTGACTTATAGTAGGGATTCCGGGGACATTTTTACAGATAAATGTTTTTAATGTTTTCCACCATACTGATGAGGGTGTTTCCGGACAACTTAGTTCTGATTGGACTTTCGATATGTATGTAGATTTGGCTTTCCTAACAGCTGATACGACTTCATTTCGTTTGTGCTTATATCTCACCCAGTCGTGCTGTTGACCAGTGCGCTTTGCTCTACGATATAATCGTGTTCTTTGCCTTATCAATAACCGAATTTGGTTATGCATCCATTTGGGCTGGTTAGCCCTGGAAGTTATCAGTTTGTTGGGAATAAATTTAGATGCTGTTTCAAGTAATTGATCGGTGAAGGTGGATACTATAGTGTCCGGGCACGATTGATCAAGCAATCTTTCCCAGTCTACGTTATTGTATGCAGTGTTTAGACCGTCAAAGTTTCCCTCTGCATACAACCATATGCGTCTCTTAAAGTTTTTAGGCTTATCTTTCTTGAATTCAATAGCAATACAAATTGGACAATGATAACGAGTCATGTCAGGTACAAGTGGTTCTAGGACTTCACATTCCAGTACATATACAGTATTACTAACAGCAAATAGGTCAATTAGAGATGCAGATGATTCGGTAAAGCATGTTGCCTCTTCCACAAGCTGTCTAAGATTGAAATAATTACTTAGTTCCTGGAAGCGGCCCTTGGGAGAACCATATTGGTTGTCGTTGAAGTCACCAGTAATAATTATGTCTGAAATTAAGGTATCTTTGGCTTTGTCAATAGACGCCGTCATTTTATCCCAAACATCTGAGGGACTATTGGGTGGGCGGTAAAATATTCCTAGCAGCAGCGACTTACCATGGGTCATGAACACTTCAGCCCAGATACACTCAATGTCATTCACCTCAAGATCAGTTCTATGCCGAAAGCACAGCCCGTCCTTCACGTAGAGGGCAACCCCCCCTCCTCTCGACAAACGATTAAACCGTATGGGTTCTTGGAAACCATGGATCATAATATCTGATGTTAGGTCCGAGCATTGAAGCCAGGTCTCAGTGAATGCTAAGATATCATGGGAAAATGATTCATACTCTAATATATCTACTTTAGGCTTCAGGCTTTGGATGTTCAGATGAAAGATTTTTAATGCATCGGGGGTATTTTCTGTGTTCACAGAGCCTGGTCCAGGATTTGATTCAATGTCTCCAGACAATAACAAAACCACAGCCGATACCAATATAAAATAACAGATGGTTGAAGTGGATGGCGTTGCAGCTGGTATATATGATGTCGGTCGGAGTTTGGGTCTTTCAACAATCGTACAAAGATCATTACTGCATTGGCAGCGTAGGATAAATTTGTTGAATAAAAGATGAAACAGGGCTGATGTCACAATAAGGCTGACCTGAACCTCAACACGCATACACCACATGTAAAGATGCGCAAGAGCACACAGGGACTGATGTTTTGTTAGTCTTCTTTTCAGGCAGCGAGCATAAACTACAGTATTGAATGTACCAATCCGGGCGCGATAAGACTCAAGACTATACATTATGTAATCTGTGAGTGGTAATATACAGGTATCCATGATGCCCAGCGGTTGGTAACTTTCAATAACAAGATCATTCTACAGTGGTACGAATTAAATTCAGGTCGTTTTGTACGAGAGTTTGGAAGAAAGTGGATAGAGTAACCTCGAAGAGAAATATAACAGAAAATGGTAAAGAGAAATGGAGAAGAGATATTGGAAAAGTAATTCATGTGATGATATGAACTGCTTACTCAAAGTCAAACTACATAAATCTCTAAGCGGATGTTACAAGTAGAATAAATCAGGACTGGTTGGATTTCTTATTGGACAAAGAGAGCAAAGCAAAGGGGAAGACGAAATAAATTAAAAGGAAATAATATTTGTGGGGATAATAATTGTGGTATTTCTGCTTGGTGCAGGATTTATATAAACACATGTGCCCATACACACATGCATACACACGCATACATACGTAGACATACACATGTATGTATACGTACGTACGCGTGCGCATGCATGCACATACATATCCAATTCGAACTGAAATCTGGAATTTCAGCACATATATACACTCACCTAGATGTACATACATGTACATATACACGTACGGTATATTATTTATATATATCTCCACCCCCAAGAAGGTAACACACAAAGAAGATCAGCGTTCGGTAGTGCGTTTGATTGAACAGGATCCATCAGGGTTGGTGTACTACTAGCAAGCTTTGTTTTTAGTTCTAAGAATAAAATCAATAGGAAAAATGGAAACCCTTCTGGCGCGAAAATCGAAAGTTGTCAGAAGGGGATACCTGTTGTGCTGGCGTGGTACCGAACAAGTGGATCCACCCTATATCTTGTTGTGAGGTTAATCCATCTTGCAACAGATAAGTTTCCATAGGAAGACGATAAATTGGTAATGATTGTGGTGTTGGTAATAATGATAATAATAATTCCAATGCCGAGCGGTTCACACAGATCGGAAAATCAAGACTGATAGCGCTAAGATGACATCGGAGGAATCGAACATAGAAAACTATAATGATAATTGTGATAGTAATAATTGTAAAAATAAAAAAGGCCCTGCTAACCTGGAATTTCTATTCGAATCGAATCTCGAAACGAATCATGTCAGAGATTCGCGAACCGAATCAAATTCTGAATCGAATCGGCATGCTTCACAGACACCGAGATTTACTACCGATTTCAGTCGTCTGAAGACATTTGTGAACAGTGCACTTTGCGTAGAATAGAGCGATTTGGTGAGCACGGGGTGGCATGAAAGATTCGAGAGGATTCAATGTCCTGGGTTCGGAACCGAATCGAATCGAATCACGATTCGAATTTCGAATATTCGCACGGCCCTAAATGGTAATCCTAATGAAGTCGCTTGCAAGACGGATGGAGATAAGGGTGTCCCAGTTGGTATTGGCTGATGAATCATGCACAACTGTCGTCGAAGTGATTAAATGAGGCAATTATTAATATACTAATATGCTGTATCCAATAAATGCTGGATTCCCATAGTTACCACGTATATATACGACAAGGATAAATCAATAACACAGACGATAATGATGTTGATTGGTCGGGACTTTAAAACATTTCAGTTTGTTTTGGGGAAAATAGAAACTGGAATTAGATATTCACACTTTCCAGTTTTGACAGGAACGAGTTTTCGATGAAGTCGAGTCGGAGAGGAGCAGGTGGAGAATTTCAGCCTATTCGCCGAAATCGCCATTGTGAGTTAATTAGATTCAATTTGTGTCACAAAAATCCAGCTCATGATCCCACATTGGGGCGAGCTCGATGAGCTCACCCCAATGAGGGGGGGGGGGGGTGCACAAGCAATGATCTCGAGACAAAGATAAAATGTTGTAGCAATTCATGACTTTGGTAAAGTGTAATATTCCATTCGCTTAGGGTAAAGACTTATCCAAATGTAACACTCTATACAATCCCATCACCAAAACTGGAATATAATTATATATACACGGATATCAGATGCACTATGATATTGGAGGAAGTGCATGGTAGTTAAGCTGCCTTTCCACCGTCATGGATATAGCTTAAGATCAGTACCTATATATATACACAGCTTACCTACTACAAATATCTAAGAATTCTATCGGTTTCAGAACGTCACATACAAGTCATTTATAATACTATGTATTACAAGTCAGGATCAACATACCCTCACAGAAGTGATCTCCCTTTTGTTCGTTAATTATTCAGAGTATAGTGGGCCAATAGCCGCGTCGCGTCAGTCTTGGGAGCCCATATTTAGCCTGAAGTGCAGCAGGTAAGGCAACTTAAATATCCCACACTTCGAGGACATGTGTCATGTGATATTCGTAGTAAAACCGTTTTGGCCGTGTGAATCTGCATCGGTACGACCCATGGAAGAGTGCTCGTGGGCAATCTCCCATGAGATGGAACAAGGCAAAGACATTCGGACAACAAGTAACCAGTGCCTGCATCAGATGGTTTGTCTTTTTCAAGTGTTCGGGTAATAAACTAAGTATTTATTTAATGTTATCCAATTCGAAAGAGCTCACGTAACTCTATTAAATAAGGCGAAATGGACCAAAGGTCTGTGTTGGATTTCCGGAGGTCAAATATATCTACAAGGAAAACTTTGGTGCTTGTCGTTGGCGTTTCTCGGCAAAGAATAATGTTTGGATTCGAATGACAATAGTTAACACTATAACCTGTATATCACTAAGAAGTAAGAGGACAAGAGTTTTGACTGCAGGTAGGGCAAATGAGTTTGCGTTTTGGAATTCAATTAGAGGATATCCAGTCAAGTAGACTCCACTGATTTATAAATAGCCAACAAATATCAGGGGTTAAGAGAGGTCATTTGAGCCTTTCACTCAACACAACGGTCAAGAACGGGCACCGCCATTCAGTAATTCACCATTCAAATTTTAGTATTGTCAATCCCTGTCCTCGAAACACAACCCACGAATCCTCAGTGGAACGGACTCGTCGCGCTCGGTCCATTGAGGGGTCACAAGCTATGTTGCAAAGGCAATAAGAAAGGGAGATCGCTTGTTATTCCGGAATGTTGGAGGGGCTGACGTAATGTTGATCGGATCAGTGTTATTTGTCACACTGACTCCTGATAGTGTATGCAGAATATCCCCAGCCCCCCCCCCAGACGCAGAATACCCTCAGCCCCCCCCCCCCCCCCCAGACGTAAGAAAGAGAGATCGCTTGTTATTCCGGAATGTTTTCACAATGGTCATTTGCGATGGGAAAAGGGTTGGAGGGGCTGACGTGATGTTGATCGGATCAGTGTTATTTGTCACACTGACTCCTGACTGGAGGTGGTTTACCTGTGCCACCGGTCATGGTCAGAAACAGGTTGAAGAATACCATCCCGACCACAGTAAGGATTGTGGAATTGTGATTCACTGCACCCGGAACAACGTTCGAATGCACTCGCCAAGCCCCCCCCCCCCCCCCCCCCCCCCGTGTGCTGCCGCTGCATCCAGGCGAGATGCCTGCTCGTCTTCTACGTCGCGCATGCGTTCTGTAATGCGTCGTCTGATAGAAACATCATGAGCTTTCTTTTTTTCTAGGGAAACATGTCTGCATCGCTTTGTCGACTCCACGAAGCTCTCTAATTCTGTACTTCAATCCCGTGGTATCCAGTGGAGGGTCATTGAAGGTTTTAAATGCAGTTTCTTCCTCCTCGATGAGACTTTTCACCACGCTTTGAGTAGAATTCGACGCAGAATTAGCCACTCATCCCAAGTCTTTTAGTTCTATGCTATCGATAGAATCAGATCGGATCCATGCGGCTGCTTCACCCAACTCATTGTTATTGACCGGCAGTGCTTCAAGCACGTTAGGCTTAAGCACTTTTTTTCTTCACGAGTCCAGTCCACAAACCTCAGCTCATCCCGGACGACCTCATCGCCGCCACGCTTTCCTGCAATTGTTGAGAGAGCAAGGGATTCTCTCGATTTACTAAAGATGTCGGCGTTTGGATGGGCCTTCAGCCTCAGCCACTCTTTGTCGAGCCCGAACTTGGAATAGTCATGAACAACAGGTGCCAGCTCCTTCTGAGACAGACTTTTGTAGTAGTCACCGAGGGCCGCGTTCAAGAACTCTTGCCGCAGTCAGGGGGTCTGGTAAAGCAAGTTTCATCATGCAACTCTGTTGCGTCGTCATCGTTGGCGTCTTGTTGTTTTGTGCAGAGGTCAAAGTCTGCCATTGTATTGAAGGATGAGCCAGACGGTTCAGTACAGCATCATACCTTCAAGCCAATACAGACGCAAGCTCAACCCATACCGCAGATACGACAACCCCTTGGGACAAAGCGAGTTCGGCAGACTGTGGTGATCACGATCGGCCAGAATTCTAGCACGATCGGCCCGAATCAGCAGTTCCATGTCCGCTTCCCCAACCCCGGAGCCCATTACCTTATCGTACCAGGGACTGCACGCCTAGCGTTCTCAATTGCTCTGATCTCTACCGACGACAGCAGGCCAGTCGTTCAGAATCTTGGCCTTGCCATGCTGAAGAAAACGACAATCAAGATCAATGGAAACAAGGTGATGTCCATCGACAACTTAGATGTATACCACTGCTACCTTGACCTCTGGAAGACGGCCTCCGTGCGCAAAAAACGCGCACTATCGGGGCATCGACATCTCTGTTAAGAAAATGCTAAGCTGCGGGCCGGCGCAGAAGACAAGGATGACTCCGTTGCGACAGACAAGGCTAATGCGACTGCGAGCTACTCGAGAGCCACATGCCATTCTACCAGAGTACGCTGGGTGACAGGCTAGAGTACGAGCTGACATTCAATGACTACGATCGGGTGGTCCAGGCCGATGCCAGCTCCAGCGTAGAGAACATCATTCTGGAATATGACATGGTCACCCAGCCTGATAGACGACTGCTTATAAGGTTCTTACTTAACGTTCCGAAGGTGTTCCTTAGCTAACTTAGCTAATAGAACAGCATGTGGGAAGAAGCATTCCTGTGTGTAGCCCAGGCCCTACTTTTTGGCATCCTCACGTGGTGTGTGTGCGAATATTTTAGTTCCAGCTGGCTATAACTAGAAACAAACAACATAGATTGACCAGCTGTTGAAAACAGAGGGCGACCCTCGCCTGACACCCCTATAATGACAAGTCAAATGTCCCCAGAAACAGGACGGGAAGAAGCCGCCGATGTTTATCCTTTGGATATGGGATGGCTGCGCAAGCGCCGAGAGAAATTGATCACGCTGGCTGCTGGCGGGCAGACTAGAGGTATATCGGAAGTTTCACAGCTGACCAGATCGACTCCTTGGGCGATGAAGAGCTAGAAAACCTCTACACGCACTACGAGGCATGACCTGATGTGGCCATGACAGCCATGCAACCATGACAAAGACTCTTGGGCAAGTCGCACTGCAGCTTTACTCGGGGATAGCCAGCATTTTTCTTCCGATCCCCCGAAAACTAACAAAAGTTGGTTGCCGATCTGGAGGCTGACCCGTTGTTGGGAACGCATGAACAGCGCTACATACAAGCTTTTCAATAGGTATTTGTTTCCTGCCCCCTTACAGCAACCCTAACCACAGCAGTAGGTTATAAACGAGCACTCTAGCCCGGCTAACCCAGCGAAAAATTTATTCTCGAAAAGCAATGGGAATTTAGCTTGAAACATTTTCTAATCCAGCTTAAAAAACTAGTTTATTTTCCGTCTGGGCTGGTAAACGAGGAGAGACTGGCTAAGGTTTATCCAATGGGGAGTATTTTCCGTCTGGGCTGGTAAACGAGGAGAGATTGGCTAAGGTTAATTCAATGGGGAGTATTTTCCGTCTGGGCTGGTAATCGAGGAGAGATTGGCTAAGGTTTATCCAATGGGGAGTATTTTCCGTCTGGGCTGGTAATCGAGGAGAGATTGGCTAAGGTTTATCCAATGGGGAGTATTTTCCGTCTGGGCTGGTAATCGAGGAGAGATTGGCTAAGGTTTATCCAATGGGGAGTATTTTCCGTCTGGGCTGGTAATCGAGGAGAGATTGGCTAAGGTTAATCCAATGGGGAGTATTTTCCGTCTGGGCTGGTAATCGAGGAGAGATTGGCTAAGGTTAATCCAATGGGGAGTATTTTCCGTCTGGGCTGGTAATCGAGGAGAGATTGGCTAAGGTTAATTCAATGGGGAGTATTTTCCGTCTGGGCTGGTAATCGAGGAGAGATTGGCTAAGGTTAATCCAATGGGGAGTATTTTCCGTCTGGGCTGGTAATCGAGGAGAGACTGGCTAAGGTTTATCCAATGGGGAGTATTTTCCGTCTGGGCTGGTAATCGAGGAGAGATTGACTAAGGTTTATCCAATGGGGAGTATTTTCCGTCTGGGCTGGTAATCGAGGAGAGACTGGCTAAGGTTTATCCAATGGGGAGTATTTTCCGTCTGGGCTGGTAATCGAGGAGAGATTGACTAAGGTTTATCCAATGGGGAGTATTTTCCGTCTGGGCTGGTAATCGAGGAGAGATTGGCTAAGGTTTATCCAATGGGGAGTATTTTCCGTCTGGGCTGGTAATCGAGGAGAGATTGGCTAAGGTTAATTCAATGGGGAGTATTTTCCGTCTGGGCTGGTAATCGAGGAGAGATTGGCTAAGGTTAATCCAATGGGGAGTATTTTCCGTCTGGGCTGGTAATCGAGGAGAGATTGGCTAAGGTTAATTCAATGGGGAGTATTTTCCGTCTGGGCTGGTAATCGAGGAGAGATTGGCTAAGGTTAATCCAATGGGGAGTATTTTCCGTCTGGGCTGGTAATCGAGGAGAGATTGGCTAAGGTTTATCCAATGGGGAGTATTTTCCGTCTGGGCTGGTAATCGAGGAGAGATTGGCTAAGGTTAATCCAATGGGGAGTATTTTCCGTCTGGGCTGGTAAACGAGGAGAGATTGGCTAAGGTTAATTCAATGGGGAGTATTTTCCGTCTGGGCTGGTAATCGAGGAGAGATTGGCTAAGGTTTATCCAATGGGGAGTATTTTCCGTCTGGGCTGGTAATCGAGGAGAGATTGGCTAAGGTTAATCCAATGGGGAGTATTTTCCGTCTGGGCTGGTAATCGAGGAGAGATTGGCTAAGGTTAATTCAATGGGGAGTATTTTCCGTCTGGGCTGGTAATCGAGGAGAGATTGGCTAAGGTTAATTCAATGGGGAGTATTTTCCGTCTGGGCTGGTAATCGAGGAGAGATTGGCTAAGGTTAATCCAATGGGGAGTATTTTCCGTCTGGGCTGGTAATCGAGGAGAGATTGGCTAAGGTTAATTCAATGGGGAGTATTTTCCGTCTGGGCTGGTAATCGAGGAGAGATTGGCTAAGGTTAATTCAATGGGGAGTATTTTCCGTCTGGGCTGGTAATCGAGGAGAGATTGGCTAAGGTTTATCCAATGGGGAGTATTTTCCGTCTGGGCTGGTAATCGAGGAGAGATTGGCTAAGGTTAATTCAATGGGGAGTATTTTCCGTCTGGGCTGGTAATCGAGGAGAGATTGGCTAAGGTTAATTCAATGGGGAGTATTTTCCGTCTGGGCTGGTAATCGAGGAGAGATTGGCTAAGGTTAATTCAATGGGGAGTATTTTCCGTCTGGGCTGGTAATCGAGGAGAGATTGGCTAAGGTTAATTCAATGGGGAGTATTTTCCGTCTGGGCTGGTAATCGAGGAGAGATTGGCTAAGGTTAATTCAATGGGGAGTATTTTCCGTCTGGGCTGGTAATCGAGGAGAGATTGGCTAAGGTTAATTCAATGGGGAGTATTTTCCGTCTGGGCTGGTAATCGAGGAGAGATTGGCGAAGGTTAATCCAATGGGGAGTATTTCAGAAAATAAAAAAAAAAATTAAAACTCTCCGAGATCGTCTGTTCTAGCCCACCTCGAGATCGCAGACTTTCCTCCAAACAAATTTTCCGTTCATCGTCTCAAATATTTGCGAAAATAATTTTTTTCCCGTCATTGCCTTTATTCCAATGGGAAATTTTTTGAGAATTGTGGAGACGATGGGTCTTCCTCCTTTCGTTTTCTTCTTTTGAGTCTTCGACATTCGTCAAATTCCAATTATCACCACTTTTGCTCAGTGTTAATCCAGTGGGAAATTTTGGAGAATTGTTACAACGATGTGAGTAGGCTTTTTTTCTTGTCTTTCGTCGAGTCGAGAAATCGTCTCCTGAGTTCCAATGTGTTCTAAGTGCCTACTGGCAGCCTACTGACACAAAGAACACATTGGAACTCCGGGGACGAAATCTCCTAAGACATCGCGAGACAAAGTCGAATAATAATGTTGCCATAGTCACAAAAAAATGAATAGAGAAAAAAAAAATGATCACAAACACTAACGATAGTAGATTAGAAAATTTCTTCATAAATAATACACTAAATATTCTGTATCGCAAAATAAAAATGATTTGCTGTTTTATCGAGTTTTCAAATATTTTCTCACAGCTTTATTATCGAAAGTATATAAAGACACGAGAATCTTGTCTGCTTCTCCACAACTGAAATTCTCTCGCCTGGAAATATAAAATTAACGAACGAATACTCTGGGCTGTAAACTTAAAATGGTTTTTATTACATTCACGCATATAAGAATATTAATGAGGAGAATTTGAAACAATAAAAACTGATTCATGCAGCGGGCATAACTACTTAAATATACTAATTGTGTTTTTTACGCCATCGAGTACCTCCCAGAGGCATAATGTTTTCACCATGTCCGTCCATCCGGCATCTGGCGCCTGTCGTCCGTCCATAAACTTTTGATTTCCATACAATAACTACAGAACCGCTCATTTGATCAAATCATAATAGTAGGGGTTACTTGTGGATGCCTTGGCAATTCTTCCTTTCTTATAGTAGGGGTTACTTGTGGATGACTAGGCAATGCTTCCTTTCGTACAGTAGGGATTACTGGTGGATGACTTGGCAATGCTTCCTTTCGTATACTAGGGATTACTTGTGGATGACTAGGCAATGCTTCCTTTCGTATAGTAGGGATTACTGGTGGATGACTAGGCAATGCTTCCTTTTGTATAGTAGGGATTACTTGTGGATGACTAGGCAATGCTTCCTTTCGTATAGTAGGGGTTACTTGTGGATGACTAGGCAATGCTTCCTTTCTTATAGTAGGGGTTACTTGTGGATGACTAGGCAATGCTTCCTTTCTTATAGTAGGGGTTACTTGTGGATGGCTTGGCAATGCTTCTTTTCGTATAGTAGGGATTACTTGCGGATGACTTGGCAATGCTTCTTTTCGTATAGTAGGGATTACTTGTGGATGACTTGGCAATACTTCCTTTCGTATAGTACGGATTACTTGTGGATGACTAGGCAATGCTTCCTTTCGTATAGTAGGGGTTACTTGTGGATGACTAGGCAATACTTCTTTTCGTATAGAAGGGATTACTTGTGGATGACTAGGCAATGCTTCCTTTCGTATAGTAGGGATTACTTGTGGATGACTAGGCAATACTTCTTTTCGTATAGTAGGGATTACTTGTGGATGACTAGGCAATGCTTCCTTTCGTATAGTAGGGGTTACTTGTGGATGACTAGGCAATACTTCTTTTCGTATAGAAGGGATTACTTGTGGATGACTAGGCAATGCTTCCTTTCGTATAGTAGGGATCACTTGTGGATGACTAGGCAATGCTTCCTTTCGTATAGTAGGGATTACTTGTGGATGACTAGGCAATGCTTCCTTCCGTATAGAAGGGATTACTTGTGGATGACCAGGCAATGCTTCCTTTCGTATAGTAGGGATTACTTGTGGATGACTAGGCAATGCTTCTTTTCGTATAGTAGGGATTACTTGTGGATGACCAGGCAATGCTTCCTTTCGTATAGTAGGGATTACTTGTGGATGACTAGGCAATGCTTCTTTTCGTATAGTAGGGATTACTTCTGGATGACTTGGCAATGCTTCCTTTCGTATAGTAGGGATTACTTGTGGATGACTTGGCAATGCTTCCTTTCGAATAGTAGGGATTACTTGTGGATGACTAGGCAATGCTTCCTTTCGTATAGTAGGGATTACTTGTGGATGACTAGGCAATGCTTCCTTTCGTATAGTAGGGGTTACTTGTGGATGACTAGGCAATGCTTCCTTTCGTATAGTAGGGATTACTTGTGGATGACTAGGCAATGCTTCCTTTCGTATAGTAGGGATTACTTGTGGATGACCAGGCAATGCTTCCTTTCGTAAAGTAGGGATTACTTGTGGATGACTAGGCAATGCTTCCTTCCGTATAGAAGGGATTACTTGTGGATGACCAGGCAATGCTTCCTTTCGTATAGTAGGGATTACTTGTGGATGACTAGGCAATGCTTCTTCTCGTATAGTAGGGATTACTTGTGGATGACCAGGCAATGCTTCCTTTCGTATAGTAGGGATTACTTGTGGATGACTAGGCAATGCTTCTTTTCGTATAGTAGGGATTACTTGTGGATGACTTGGCAATGCTTCCTTTCGTATAGTAGGGATTACTTGTGGATGACTAGGCAATGCTTCCTTTCGTATAGTAGGGATTACTTGTGGATGACTAGGCAATGCTTCTTTTCGTATAGTAGGGATTACTTGTGGATGACTAGGCAATGCTTCTTTTCGTATAGTAGGGATTACTTGTGGATGACTAGGCAATGCTTCCTTTCGTATAGTAAGGATTACTTGTGGATGACTAGGCAATGCTTCCTTTCGTATAGTAAGGATTACTTGTGGATGACTAGGCAATGCTTCCTTTCGTATAGTACGGATTACTTGTGGGTGACTAGGCAATGCTTCCTTTCGTATAGTAGGGGTTACTTGTGGGTGGTTCGGCAATGCTTCTTTTCGTATAGTAGGGATTACTTGTGGATGACTTGGCAATGCTTCCTTTCGTATAGTAAGGATTACTTGTGGATGACTAGGCAATGCTTCCTTTCGTATAGTAGGGGTTACTTGTGGATGACTAGGCAATGCTTCCTTTCGTATAGTAGGGATTACTTGTGGATGACTTGGCAATGCTTCCTTTTCTATAGTAAGGATTACTTGTGGGTGGTTTGGCAATGCTTCTTTTCGTATAGTAGGGATTACTTGTGGATGACTAGGCAATGCTTCTTTTCGTATAGTAGGGATTACTTGTGGATGACTAGGCAATGCTTCCTTTCGTATAGTAAGGATTACTTGTGGGTGACTAGGCAATGCTTCCTTTCGTATAGTAGGGGTTACTTGTGGATGGTTTGGCAATGCTTCTTTTCGTATAGTAGGGATTACTTGTGGATGACTTGGCAATGCTTCCTTTCGTATAGTAGGGATTACTTGTGGATGGCTAGGCAATGCTTTCTTTCGTATAGAAGGGATTACTTGTGGATGACTAGGCAATGCTTCCTTTCGTATAGTAGGGGTTACTTGTGAATGACTAGGCAATGCATCCTTTCGTATAGAAGGGATTACTTATGGATGACTAGGCAATGCTTTCTTTCGTATAGAAGGGATTACTTGTGGATGACTTGGCAATGCTTCATTTCGTATAATAGGGATTACTTGTGGATGGCTAGGCAATGCTTCTTTTCGTATAGTAGGGGTTACTTGTGGATGACTAGGCAATGTTTCCTTTCGTATAGTAGGGGTGACTTGTGGATGGCTAGGCAATGCTTATTTTCGTATAGTAGGGGTTACTTGTGGATGACTAGGCAATGCTTCCTTTCGTATAGAAGGGATTACTTGTGGATGACTAGGCAATGCTTCTTTTCGTATAGTAGGGGTTACATGTGGATGCCTTGGCAATTCTTCCTTTCTTATAGTAGGGGTTACTTGTGGATGGCTTGGCAATGCTTCTTTTCGTATAGTAGGGATTACTTGTGGATGACTTGGCAATGCTTCTTTTCGTATAGTAGGGATTACTTGTGGATGACTTGGCAATGCTTCCTTTCGTATAGTAGGGATTACTTGTGGATGACTAGGCAATGCTTCCTTTCGTATAGTAGGGGTTACTTGTGGATGACTAGGCAATGCTTCCTTTCGTATAGTAGGGATTACTTGTGGATGACTAGGCAATGCTTCTTTTCGTATAGTAGGGATTACTTGTGGATGACTAGGCAATGCTTCCTTTCGTATAGTAGGGATTACTTGTGGATGACTAGGCAATGCTTCCTTTCGTATAGTAGGGGTTACTTGTGGATGGTTTGGCAATGCTTCTTTTCGTATAGTAGGGATTACTTGTGGATGACTTGGCAATGCTTCCTTTCGTATAGTAGGGATTACTTGTGGATGACTAGGCAATGCTTCCTTTCGTATAGTAGGGATTACTTGTGGATGACTTGGCAATGCTTCATTTCGTATAATAGGGATTACTTGTGGATGACTAGGCAATGCTTCCTTTCGTATAGTAGGGATTACTTGTGGATGACTAGGCAATGCTTCCTTTCGTATAGTAGGGGGTTACTTGTGGATGGTTTGGCAACGCTTCTTTTCGTATAGTAGGGATTACTTGTGGATGACTTGGCAATGCTTCTTTTCGTATAGTAGGGATTACTTGTGGATGACTTGGCAATGCTTCCTTTCGTATAGTAGGGATTACTTGTGGATGACTAGGCAATGCTTCCTTTCGTATAGTAGGGGTTACTTGTGGATGACTAGGCAATGCTTCCTTTCGTATAGTAGGGATTACTTGTGGATGACTAGGCAATGCTTCTTTTCGTATAGTAGGGATTACTTGTGGATGACTAGGCAATGCTTCCTTTCGTATAGTAGGGATTACTTGTGGATGACTAGGCAATGCTTCCTTTCGTATAGTAGGGGTTACTTGTGGATGGTTTGGCAATGCTTCTTTTCGTATAGTAGGGATTACTTGTGGATGACTTGGCAATGCTTCCTTTCGTATAGTAGGGATTACTTGTGGATGACTAGGCAATGCTTCCTTTCGTATAGTAGGGATTACTTGTGGATGACTTGGCAATGCTTCATTTCGTATAATAGGGATTACTTGTGGATGACTAGGCAATGCTTCCTTTCGTATAGTAGGGATTACTTGTGGATGACTAGGCAATGCTTCCTTTCGTATAGTAGGGGGTTACTTGTGGATGGTTTGGCAGCGCTTCTTTTCGTATAGTAGGGATTACTTGTGGATGACTTGGCAATGCTTCCTTTCGTATAGTAGGGATTACTTGTGGATGACTAGGCAATGCATCCTTTCGTACAGTAGGGATTACTTGTGGATGACTAGGCAATGCTTCCTTTCGTATAGTAGGGATTACTTGTGGATGACTAGGCAATGCTTCCTTTCGTATAGTAGGGGGTTACTTGTGGATGGTTTGGCAATGCTTCTTTTCGTATAGTAGGGATTACTTGTGGATGACTTGGCAATGCTTCCTTTCGTATAGTAGGGATTACTTGTGGATGACTAGGCAATGCTTCCTTTCGTATAGTAGGGATTACTTGTGGATGACTAGGCAATGCTTCCTTTCGTATAGTAGGGGTTACTTTTGAATGACTAGGCATTGCTGCCTTTCGTATAGTAGGGATTACTTGTGGATGACTAGGCAATGCTTCTTTTCGTATAGTAGGGGTTACATGTGGATGCCTTGGCAATGCTTCCTTTCGTATAGTAGGGATTACTTATGGATGACTAGGCAATGCTTCCTTTCGTATAGTAGGGGTTACTTGTGGATGACTAGGCAATACTTCTTTTCGTATAGAAGGGATTACTTGTGGATGACTTGGCAATGCTTCCTTTCGTATAGTAGGGATTACTTGTGGATGACTAGGCAATGCTTCCTTCCGTATAGAAGGGATTACTTGTGGATGACTAGGCAATGCTTCCTTTCGTATAGTAGGGATTACTTGTGGATGACTAGGCAATGCTTCCTTTCATATAGTAGGGATTACTTGTGGATGACTAGGCAATGCTTCCTTTCGTATGGTAGGGGTTACTTGTGGATGACTAGGCAATGTTTCCTTTCTTATAGTAGGGGTTACTTGTGGATGGCTAGGCAATGCTTCCTTTCGTATAGTAGGGATTACTTGTGGATGACTAGGCAATGCTTCCTTTCGTATAGTAGGGGTTACTTGTGGATGACCAGGCAATGCTTCCTTTCGTATAGTAGGGATTACTTGTGGATGACTAGGCAATGCTTCCTTTCGTGTAGTAGGGGTTACTTGTGGATGACTTGGCAATGCTTCCTTTCGTATAGTAAGGATTACTTGTGGATGACTAGGCAATGCTTCCTTTGGTATAGTAGGGGGTTACTTGTGGATGGTTTGGCAACGCTTCTTTTCGTATAGTAGGGATTACTTGTGGATGACTAGGCAATGCTTCCTTTCGTATAGTAGGGATTACTTGTGGATGACTAGGCAATGCTTCCTTTCGTATAGTAGGGATTACTTGTGGGTGGTTTGGCAATGCTTCTTTTCGTATAGTAGGGATTACTTGTGGATGACTAGGCAATGCTTCCTTTCGTATAGTAAGGATTACTTGTGGATGACTAGGCAATGCTTCCTTTCGTATAGTAAGGATTACTTGTGGATGACTAGGCAATTCTTCCTTTCGTATAGTAGGGGTTACTTGTGGATGACTAGGCAATGCTTCCTTTCGTATAGTAAGGGTTACTTGTGGATGACTAGGCAATGCTTCCTTTCGTATAGTAGGGATTACTTGTGGATGACTAGGCAATGCTTCCTTTCGTATAGTAGGGATTACTTGTGGGTGGTTTGGCAATGCTTCTTTTCGTATAGTAGGGATTACTTGTGGATGACTAGGCAATGCTTCCTTTCGTATAGTAGGGATTACTTGTGGATGACTTGGCAATGCTTCCTTTCGTATAGTAAGGATTACTTGTGGATGACTAGGCAATGCTTCCTTTCGTATAGTAGGGGTTACTTGTGGATGACTAGGCAATGCTTCCTTTCGTATAGTAGGGATTACTTGTTGATGACTAGGCAATGCTTCCTTTCGTATAGTAGGGATTACTTGTGGATGACTTGGCAATGCTTCCTTTTGTATAGTAAGGATTACTTGTGGGTGGTTTGGCAATGCTTCTTTTCGTATAGTAGGGATTACTTGTGGATGACTAGGCAATGCTTCCTTTCGTATAGTAAGGATTACTTGTGGGTGACTAGGCAATGCTTCCTTTCGTATAGTAGGGGTTACTTGTGGGTGGTTTGGCAATGCTTCTTTTCGTATAGTAGGGATTACTTGTGGATGACTAGGCAATGCTTCCTTTCGTATAGTAAGGATTACTTGTGGATGACTAGGCAATGCTTCCTTTCGTATAGTAGGGGTTACTTGTGGATGACTAGGCAATGCTTCCTTTCGTATAGTAGGGGTTACTTGTGGATGACTAGGCAATGCTTCCTTTTGTATAGTACGGATTACTTGTGGATGACTTGGCAATGCTTCCTTTCGTATAGTAGGGGTTACTTGTGGGTGACTAGGCAATGCTTCCTTTCGTATAGTAGGGGTTACTTGTGGGTGGTTTGGCAATGCTTCTTTTCGTATAGTAGGGATTACTTGTGGATGACTTGGCAATGCTTCCTTTCGTATAGTAAGGATTACTTGTGGATGACTAGGCAATGCTTCCTTTCGTATAGTAGGGATTACTTGTGGATGGCTTGGCAATGCTTCCTTTCGTATAGTAGGGGTTACTTGTGGATGACTAGGTAATGCTTCCTTTCGTATAGTAGGGGTTACTTGTGGATGACTAGGCAATGCTTCCTTTCGTATAGTAGGGGTTACTTGTGGATGACTAGGCAATGCTTCCTTTTGTATAGTACGGATTACTTGTGGATGACTTGGCAATGCTTCCTTTCGTATAGTAGGGATTACTTGTGGGTGACTAGGCAATGCTTCCTTTCGTATAGTAGGGATTACTTGTGGGTGGTTTGGCAATGCTTCTTTTCATATAGTAGGGATTACTTGTGGATGACTTGGAAATGCTTCCTTTCGTATAGTAAGGATTACTTGTGGATGACTAGGCAATGCTTCCTTTCGTATAGTAGGGATTACTTGTGGATGGCTTGGCAATGCTTCCTTTCGTATAGTAGGGGTTACTTGTGGATGACTAGGCAATGCTTCCTTTCGTATAGTAGGGGTTACTTGTGGATGACTAGGCAATGCTTCCTTTTGTATAGTACGGATTACTTGTGGGTGACTAGGCAATGCTTCCTTTCGTATAGTAGGGGTTACTTGTGTATGGCTTGGCAATGCTTCTTTTCGTATAGTAGGGATTACTTGGGGATGACTTGGCAATGCTTCCTTTCGTATAGTAAGGATTACTTGTGGATGACTAGGCAATGCTTCCTTTCGTATAGTAGGGATTACTTGTGGGTGACTAGGCAATGCTTCCTTTCGTATAGTAGGGGTTACTTGTGGATGGTTTGGCAATGCTTCTTTTCGTATAGTAGGGATTACTTGTGGATGACTTGGCAATGCTTCCTTTCGTATAGTAGGGATTACTTGTGGATGGCTAGGCAATGCTTTCTTTCGTATAGAAGGGATTACTTGTGGATGACTAGGCAATGCTTCCTTTCGTATAGTAGGGGTTACTTGTGGATGACTAGGCAATGCTTCCTTTCGTATAGAAGGGATTACTTGTGGATGACTAGGCAATGCTTTCTTTCGTACAGAAGGGATTACTTGTGGATGACTTGGCAATGCTTCATTTCGTATAATAGGGATTACTTGTGGATGGCTAGGCAATGCTTCTTTTCGTATAGTAGGGGTTACTTGTGGATGACTAGGCAATGTTTCCTTTCGTATAGTAGGGGTGACTTGTGGATGGCTAGGCAATGCTTCTTTTCGTATAGTAGGGGTTACTTGTGGATGACTAGGCAATGCTTCCTTTCGTATAGAAGGGATTACTTGTGGATGACTAGGCAATGCTTCTTTTCGTATAGTAGGGGTTACATGTGGATGCCTTGGCAATTCTTCCTTTCTTATAGTAGGGGTTACTTGTGGATGGCTTGGCAATGCTTCTTTTCGTATAGTAGGGATTACTTGTGGATGACTTGGCAATGCTTCTTTTCGTATAGTAGGGATTACTTGTGGATGACTTGGCAATGCTTCCTTTCGTATAGTAGGGGTTACTTGTGGATGGTTTGGCAATGCTTCTTTTCGTATAGTAGGGATTACCTTGTGGATGACTTGGCAATGCTTCCTTTCGTATACTAGGGATTACTTGTGGATGACTAGGCAATGCTTCCTTTCGTATAGTAGGGATTACTTGTGGATGGCTTGGCAATGCTTCCTTTCGTATAGTAGGGGTTACTTGTGGATGACTAGGCAATGCTTCCTTTCGTATAGTAGGGGTTACTTGTGGATGACTAGGCAATGCTTCCTTTCGTATAGTACGGATTACTTGTGGGTGACTAGGCAATGCTTCCTTTCGTATAGTAGGGGTTACTTGTGTATGGCTTGGCAATGCTTCTTTTCGTATAGTAGGGATTACTTGTGGATGACTTGGCAATGCTTCCTTTCGTATAGTAAGGATTACTTGTGGATGACTAGGCAATGCTTCCTTTCGTATAGTAGGGATTACTTGTGGGTGACTAGGCAATGCTTCCTTTCGTATAGTAGGGGTTACTTGTGGATGGTTTGGCAAGGCTTCTTTTCGTATAGTAGGGATTACTTGTGGATGACTTGGCAATGCTTCCTTTCGTATAGTAGGGATTACTTGAGGATGGCTAGGCAATGCTTTCTTTCATATAGAAGGGATTACTTGTGGATGACTAGGCAATGCTTCCTTTCGTATAGTAGGGGTTACTTGTGGATGACTAGGCAATGCTTCCTTTCGTTTAGAAGGGATTACTTGTGGATGACTAGGCAATGCTTTCTTTCGTACAGAAGGGATTACTTGTGGATGACTTGGCAATGCTTCATTTCGTATAATAGGGATTACTTGTGGATGGCTAGGCAATGCTTCTTTTCGTATAGTAGGGGTTACTTGTGGATGACTAGGCAATGTTTCCTTTCGTATAGTAGGGGTGACTTGTGGATGGCTAGGCAATGCTTCTTTTCGTATAGTAGGGGTTACTTGTGGATGACTAGGCAATGCTTCCTTTCGTATAGAAGGGATTACTTGTGGATGACTAGGCAATGCTTCTTTTCGTATAGTAGGGGTTACATGTGGATGCCTTGGCAATTCTTCCTTTCTTATAGTAGGGGTTACTTGTGGATGGCTTGGCAATGCTTCTTTTCGTATAGTAGGGATTACTTGTGGATGACTTGGCAATGCTTCTTTTCGTATAGTAGGGATTACTTGTGGATGACTTGGCAATGCTTCCTTTCGTATAGTAGGGGTTACTTGTGGATGGTTTGGCAATGCTTCTTTTCGTATAGTAGGGATTACTTGTGGATGACTTGGCAATGCTTCCTTTCGTATACTAGGGATTACTTGTGGATGACTAGGCAATGCTTCCTTTCGTATAGTAGGGATTACTTGTGGATGACTTGGCAATGCTTCCTTTCGTATAGTAGGGATTACTTGTGGATGACTTGGCAATGCTTCCTTTCGTATAGTAGGGGTTACTTGTGGATGGTTTGGCAATGCTTCTTTTCGTATAGTAGGGATTACTTGTGGATGACTTGGCAATGCTTCCTTTCGTATAGTAGGGATTACTTGTGGATGACTAGGCAATGCTTCCTTTCGTATAGTAGGGGGTTACTTGTGGATGGTTTGGCAATGCTTCTTTTCGTATAGTAGGGATTACTTGTGGATGACTAGGCAATGCTTCCTTTCGTATAGTAGGTATTACTTGTGGATGACTAGGCAATGCTTCCTTTCGTATAGTAGGGGTTACTTGTGGATGACTAGGCAATGCTTCTTTTCGTATAGTAGGGATTACTTGTGGATGACTTGGCAATGCTTCCTTTCGTATAGTAGGGATTACTTGTGGATGACTAGGCAATGCTTCCTTTCGTATAGTAGGGATTACTTGTGGATGACTAGGCAATGCTTCCTTTCGTATAGTAGGGATTACTTGTGGATGACTAGGCAATGCTTCCTTTCGTATAGTAGGGGGTTACTTGTGGACGGTTTGGCAATGCTTCTTTTCGTATAGTAGGGATTACTTGTGGATGACTTGGCAATGCTTCCTTTCGTATAGTAGGGATTACTTGTGGATGACTAGGCAATGCTTCCTTTCGTATAGTAGGGATTACTTGTGGATGACTAGGCAATGCTTCCTTTCGTATAGTAGGGGTTACTTTTGAATGACTAGGCATTGCTGCCTTTCGTATAGTAGGGATTACTTGTGGATGACTAGTCAATGCTTCTTTTCGTATAGTAGGGGTTACATGTGGATGCCTTGGCAATGCTTCCTTTCGTATAGTAGGGATTACTTATGGATGACTAGGCAATGCTTCCTTTCGTATAGTAGGGGTTACTTGTGGATGACTAGGCAATACTTCTTTTCGTATAGAAGGGATTACTTGTGGATGACTTGGCACTGCTTCCTTTCGTATAGTAGGGATTACTTGTGGATGACTAGGCAATGCTTCCTTCCGTATAGAAGGGATTACTTGTGGATGACTAGGCAATGCTTCCTTTCGTATAGTAGGGATTTCTTGTGGATGACTAGGCAATGCTTCCTTTCATATAGTAGGGATTACCTGTGGATGACTAGGCAATGCTTTCTTTCGTATGGTAGGGGTTACTTGTGGATGACTAGGCAATGCTTCCTTTCTTATAGTAGGGGTTACTTGTGGATGACTAGGCAATGCTTCCTTTCGTATAGTAGGGATTACTTGTGGATGACTTGGCAATGCTTCCTTTCGTATAGTAGGGGTTACTTGTGGATGGCTTGGCAATGCTTCCTTTCGTATAGTAGGGATTACTTGTGGATGACTAGGCAATGCTTCCTTTCGTATAGTAGGGGTTACTTGTGGATGGCTAGGCAATGCTTCCTTTCGTATAGTAGGGATTACTTGTGGATGACTAGGCAATGCTTCCTTTCGTATAGTAGGGGTGACTTGTGGATGGCTAGGCAATGCTTCTTTTCGTATAGTAGGGGTTACTTGTGGATGACTAGGCAATGCTTCCTTTCGTATAGAAGGGATTACTTGTGGATGACTAGGCAATGCTTCTTTTCGTATAGTAGGGGTTACATGTGGATGCCTTGGCAATTCTTCCTTTCTTATAGTAGGGGTTACTTGTGGATGGCTTGGCAATGCTTCTTTTCGTATACTAGGGATTACTTGTGGATGACTAGGCAATGCTTCCTTTCGTATAGTAGGGATTACTTGTGGATGACTTGGCAATGCTTCCTTTCGTATAGTAGGGATTACTTGTGGATGACTTGGCAATGCTTCCTTTCGTATAGTAGGGGTTACTTGTGGATGGTTTGGCAATGCTTCTTTTCGTATAGTAGGGATTACTTGTGGATGACTTGGCAATGCTTCCTTTCGTATAGTAGGGATTACTTGTGGAAGACTAGGCAATGCTTCCTTTCGTATAGTAGGGGGTTACTTGTGGATGGTTTGGCAATGCTTCTTTTCGTATAGTAGGGATTACTTGTGGATGACTAGGCAATGCTTCCTTTCGTATAGTAGGGATTACTTGTGGATGACTAGGCAATGCTTCCTTTCGTATAGTAGGGGTTACTTGTGGATGACTAGGCAATGCTTCTTTTCGTATAGTAGGGATTACTTGTGGATGACTTGGCAATGCTTCCTTTCGTATAGTAGGGATTACTTGTGGATGACTAGGCAATGCTTCCTTTCGTATAGTAGGGATTACTTGTGGATGACTAGGCAATGCTTCCTTTCGTATAGTAGGGATTACTTGTGGATGACTAGGCAATGCTTCCTTTCGTATAGTAGGGGGTTACTTGTGGACGGTTTGGCAATGCTTCTTTTCGTATAGTAGGGATTACTTGTGGATGACTTGGCAATGCTTCCTTTCGTATAGTAGGGATTACTTGTGGATGACTAGGCAATGCTTCCTTTCGTATAGTAGGGATTACTTGTGGATGACTAGGCAATGCTTCCTTTCGTATAGTAGGGATTACTTGTGGATGACTAGGCAATGCTTCCTTTCGTATAGTAGGGATTACTTGTGGATGACTAGGCAATGCTTCCTTTCGTATAGTAGGGATTACTTGTGGATGACTAGGCAATGCTTCCTTTCGTATAGTAGGGATTACTTGTTGATGACTAGGCAATGCTTCCTTTCATATAGTAGGGATTACTTGTGGATGACTAGGCAATGCTTCCTTTCGTATAGTAGGGATTACTTGTGGATGACTAGGCAATGCTTCCTTTCGTATAGTAGGGGTTACTTGTGGATGGCTTGGCAATGCTTCCTTTCGTATAGTAGGGGTTACTTGTGGATGGTTTGGCAATGCTTCTTTTCGTATAGTAGGGATTACTTGTGGATGACTTGGCAATGCTTCCTTTCGTATAGTAGGGATTACTTGTGGATGACTAGGCAATGCTTCCTTTCGTATAGTAGGGGGTTACTTGTGGACGGTTTGGCAATGCTTCTTTTCGTATAGTAGGGATTACTTGTGGATGACTTGGCAATGCTTCTTTTCGTATAGTAGGGATTACTTGTGGATGACTTGGCAATGCTTCCTTTCATATAGTAGGGATTACTTGTGGATGACTAGGCAATGCTTCCTTTTGTATAGTAGGGATTACTTGTGGATGACTAGGCAATGCTTCCTTTCGTATAGTAGGGATTACTTGTGGATGACTAGGCAATGCTTCCTTTCGTATAGTAGGGGTTACTTGTGGATGGCTTGGCAATGCTTCTTTTCGTATAGTAGGGATTACTTGTGGATGACTTGGCAATGCTTCTTTTCGTATAGTAGGGATTACTTGTGGAATGACTTGGCAATGCTTCCTTTCGTATAGTACGGATTACTTGTGGATGACTAGGCAATGCTTCCTTTCGTATAGTAGGGGTTACTTGTGGATGACTAGGCAATACTTCTTTTCGTATATTAGGGATTACTTGTGGATGACCAGGCAATGCTTCCTTTCGTATAGTAAGGATTACTTGTGGATGACTAGGCAATGCTTCCTTTTGTATAGTAGGGATTACTTGTGGATGACTAGGCAATGCTTCCTTTCGTATAGTAGGGATTACTTGGTTTCCGTCCAATAACTAATGAATACTGACTCGAATCAATTCATTTTTTTTGGTCATGCATTATTGGTGTCTAAAGAAAGCTTCCTTTCGATTTTGGCTCAGCTAGCTAATTCAATATGGCCGCCATGGTCGCCATATTGAATTTAATTTTTGTCCAATAACTAATGAATGCTGACGCTAATCACTTTTATTTTTTAATTATGCATTATTGGTGTCTAGAGGAATCTTCCTTTCGATTTTGGATCACCATGGTGGCCATATTGAATTTGGTTTCCGTCCAATAACTAATGAATGCTGACTCAAATCATTTTTATTTTTTAATTATGCATTGTTGGTGTCTAGAGGAATCATCCTTTCAGTGCTGGACCAGTCAGCTGAACCACCATGGCCACCAGTGGCCAATTCATTATGGCTTCCATGGTGGCCATCTTCATTTTGTTTCTGTCAAATAACTAATGAATACTGACTCCAATCAATATCATGTTTTGGTTATGCATTATTGGTGTCTAGAGGAAGTTTCCTTGCGATTTTGGATCAGCTAGCCAATTCAATATGGCCGACATAATGAATTTGGTTTCCGTCGAATAACTAATGAATGCTGACTCGAATCATTTTTAGTTTTTAATCATGCATTGTTGGTGTCTAGAGGAAGCTTCTTTTGAAGGTTGGACCAGTCAACTTAACCAAGATGGCCACCAGTGACCAATTCATTATGGCTTCCATGGCAGCCATCTTCATTTTGTTTCTGTCAAATAACTAATGAATACTGACTGGAATCCATTTCATGTTTTGGTTATGCATTATTAGTGTCTAGAGGAAGCTTCCTTTCGATTTTGAATCTTATAACAAATTTAATATGGCCGCCACGGCGGACCATATTGGATTTGGTTTCCGTCCAATAACTTATAAATGCAGACTCGAAACAATTTTATTTTTTGATTATGCACTGTTGATGTCTAGAGAAAGCTTTCTTTCAATTTTGGACCAGTCAGCTGAACGAAGATGGCCGCCAGTGGCCAATTCATTATGGTTTCTATGGTAGCCATCTTGAATTTGTTTTCCGTCCAATAACTAATGAATGCTGACTCAAATCAGTTTTATTTTTTTGTGATGCATTGCTGGTGTCTATAGGCAGCTTTTTATTTTGGTTATGCCCCTGAGAGACTTACCTACCCTTTTATGACACCATTGGGGGCATACGCTACGCTTCGCATTGCTCTTGTTTATAACTGGGTTTTCTGTGTTTGTAATTTTTCTAGGCAAAACGGATTGCATTTTTTAATCCCATTGAGATGTTAAATCTAATAGGTGTTTTAGACAGATTGGTTTTTAGGCTGTTCTTGGGTTGCTCTCACATATATTTAAAGAAATAGGAAAAAAAACTAAATCAAAATATTTTAATTATTTTTATTAAAAAAGACAAAACTAAAAAAAAATATTAAAGGCCCCACAAAGTAGATCTTCTGTTTCTGGGGCCATTATTTGTAAAATTGCATGCGGGCGAGCGTTTTTTATTTTATTTTTTATTTCTGTAATTATTTCTTTGCCATAAAAAGTTCATATCTTGTCTTATGTTTTAGGCCTCATAATCTACAGAATAGCATGGGAGGTGTTGTATTTTGCCCCTTGAGAGCAAGAAGGCTTTGCAATGCTTTAGCATTGCAAAGCCATCTTGCACTCAAGGGACAAATTTATCAATTTTTTTAACTTTGGTAAAATATCAGAAATAAACCATTTAATTTTGATTTTTTTAAAAGTTTCCATTGGTTATAAAAAGAGATCATGTGGCAGCCAAAGGGACCATGCGGGAGGGCCTGAGAAACAGATTTTTAGTCGAGTTGTGACAAAGACAAACTCGACTTATAGTTTGATGAATGGCGGGCGGTTGGGCGGACGGGCGGGCGTAAACAATTGGTTTCCGGATGATAACTTGATAATGGTTCAACCCATGTTTATGAAACTTCATAGGTAGGTTGGTATCGGTGAGAGGAAGAATCCTATTTATTTTGGACTTGCTTGGTCAAAGGTCAAGGTCACAGTGACCTTGAACATAGTAAATTGTAAACAATTGGTTTCCGGATGATAACTTGACTACGGTTCAACCCACATTCATGAAACTTCATATGTAGGTTGGCCTTTGTGAGAGAAAGAACCCTGTTTATTTTGGACTCACTAGGTCAACGGTCAAGGTCACAGTGACCCTGAACATAGTAGATCAAAACAATTGGTTTCCGGATGATAACTTGATAATAGTTCGACCCATGTTCATGAAACTTCATAGTTAGGTTGGCATCAGTGAGAGGAAGAAGAACCCTATTTATTTTGGACTCGCTAGGTGAAAGGTCAAGGTCACAGTGCCCTTCAACATAGTAAATCGTAAACAATTGGTTTCCGGATGATAACTTGATAATGTTTCGACCCATGTTCGTGAAACATCATAGGTGGGTTGGCATCAGTGAGAGGAAGAACCCTATTTATTTTGGACTTGCTAGGTGAAAGGTCAAGGTCACAGTGACCTTCAACATAGTAAATCGTAAACAATTGGTTTCCGAACGATAACTTGATAATGGTTTGACCCACATTCATGAAACTTCAAAGCTAGGTTGGCCTAGGTGAGTGGAAGACCCCCATTTATATTGGACTCACTAGGTCAAAGGTCAAGGTCACAGTGACCTTGAACATAATAAATCGTAAATAATTGGTTTCCTGATGATAATTTGACAATGGTTCCATCTACGTTCATGAAACGTCATAGGTAGGTTGGCATTGGTGAAAGAAAGAGCCCTATTTATTTCGGAATCACAAGGTCAAAGGTCAAGGTCACAGTGACCCTTCACATAGTAAATTGTAAACAATTGGTTTCCGGACGATAAGTTGACAATTAGTCTGTGTGAAACACACAGACTATTGTTTTTGCATGGTTTCTTTTTCTTTCTTTTTTTTTTTTTTTTTTCTTCTTCTTCTGTCTTCTCATCACTTTTTGTATGCAAGATAACTCGAAAATGAATTGCCCTATCTCGGTGATTTTTGGCATGCTGATAGACAGCCAAAAGTTCTCGGCCACCGATGTTTTTCAGATTCCTGGGGTATCAGGGGTGTCTGTAGCGGTGTTTTGAAAGTGGGTCACACCCATATCTCAGGTGTGGTATGACATATGGACCTGGGACAAACACCAAATGAGTCGACACTCGATGGAGATTCAAAATATGGGTCAAGGTCGCGGGGGTCACCCAGGCGTCATTGAGTGCATTTTCATAATTGCTGGAAATCCCATTTTTTGACCCCCTAAAGCATTCCTGACGTACACACATGCATTTTTACGTTAAAAAAGTGGGCGTGGCCATAATTTTGAAAGTGGGTCACGCCCACATCTCAGGCATGGTATGACGTATGAACCTGGGATCAACACCAAATGAGTCGACACTTGATGGGGATTTAAAATATGGGTCAAGGTCACGGAGGTCACCTGGGGGTCATTGAGTGCATTTTTCGTAATTGCTGGGAATAACATTTTTGACCCCCTGAAGCATTCCTGACGTACATACATGCATTTTTAACATTAAAAAAGTGGGCGTGGCCAAAATTGTTAAAAGTGGGTCACGCTCATATCTCAAGCGTGGTATGATGAATGGACCTGGGACCAACCCCAAATGAGTTGACACTCGATGGAGATGAAAAATATGGGTCAAGGTCACGGAGGTCACCTAGAGGTCATTAAGTGCATTTTTCATAATTGCTGGAAATCACATTTTAACCCCCTAAAGTATTCCTGACGTACACATATGCCTTTTGACGTAAAAAAGTGGGCGTGGACATAATGTTTGAAAGTGGGTCACGCCTACATCTCAGGCGTGGTATGACGTATGAACCTGGGACCAACACCAAATGAGTCGACACTTGGTGGAGATTCAAAATATGGGTCAAGGTCTCGGAGGTTACCTAAGGGTCAATGAGTGCATTTTTCATAATTGCTGGAAATCACATTTTTTGAGCCCCCAAAGCATTCCTGAGGTCCATACATGCATTTTTACGTTAAAAAAGTGGGCGTGGCCAAAAATTTTGAAATCGGGTCACGCTCATATCTCAATCGTGGTATGATGAATGGACCTGGGACTAAGACCAAATGAGACTACACTAGATGGAGATTCACAATATGGGTCAAGGTCACGGAGGTCACCTAGGGGTCCGCCTGAAAGAGGCCACCAAAGTCAGCAAGTGCATATTATTCAAAAAGACTGGGAAATGCATTTTATTACACCCTAATGCATTTCTAAAGTTTATGAACGTATTTTATCACTCAAATCAGTGGGCAGAGCCAAAAATGTCAATTTCTGATTCGTGTATCGAACTCTTTGAATATCTGTAAATACTATTAACGAAAATCCATTTCTGATTTGTTTAAAAATATTTTACTCCTGAAAATAAGCCTCCATAAATTCTCTTTCTCTATAGTTCATTCCTGATACTTTAAACCTTTTCACATAGACTTAAATTTACTGGGTGCAGTAAATTCTGTTTCTCTAGTGATTAAACCCACTTTTGTGCTTTCACAACTCGACATTGGATCGGTGATCCTATCGGGATTTTTATTTTTTTAGGCCTAAGCATGTCATTTTTAAATATGAAGGATGCTAAGGAGAAAGCGGAGAATATGAAAAACGATCTCTTTTGTGAGAAGCTTCTCACAGATATCTTCAACAGAGTGTTGTTTTACTTCCGGTGTGACAGGAATGATAGTCCGTAGGAAAATTAGTCCCTCTGGACTATTATTCCGCGGAATTATAGTCCTAGGTCTAACATTTCTAGGAATAGTAGTCCGGCGGACTACTATTCCTAGAAATGTTAGACCTAGGACTATAATTCCGCGGAATAATAGTCCAGAGGGACTAACGTTCCTACGGACTATCATTCCTGTCACATCGGTGTTAGACGAACTCGACGAGGACGATGTGATAGATTGGTGGTGTTAGACAAACTCGACGAGGACGATGTGATAGACTGGTGGAAGACAATAATCAAGTATTGAAGGCAACCGAAACCTTTGGATTTCGAAATTGGGGAATTTCGGAAATTGCTGAGAAATCTCACGAATTACGATCGAGGAATTGTAACTATTAGAGGATAGAGAATATCCGACTCAAATCTTATGAAGGGAAAGAAATATCAAATTAAACAGGGAAAAATATAACTATTAAAAAACAATGGATAGATTAATTAATAGATGAAATGAAAAAATGAAAAGAAGAGCGTCACGAATTTCTCGCCGATGTGTTTTACAAAATGTTTGCCCATATCGTAAAAGAAAACATTCACAGACCATTGAAGGAAAGATGTTACCATATTGCAACTCAAATCAATGTGATGCCATCGACAAGCCTAAACCTCACACTCACATCAAATTTACAGCCCACAACAGAAGATTGAGAGTGCCTTTCATGGTGTATAATGATTTCAAATGTTTCATGGTGAAGATGACCTGTGCCTGCCCGACGATAGTCAGAGTTACACCGAAAAATATCAAAAGCACAATGTCATACCGTCAGGATATTGTTTCTGCATAAAATGTTCTTGTGACATTCTTTGGGTCCGTAAGCCTACACGAAGCAGTTGGACGATGACGTGGCTCAAAAGTTCGTGGAAGATTTGCAATCGTGACTTAAAACGTTGTACGAGAAATTCAAAAACTCTTGATAAGATGATAATCACATACAGGAGAGTCTCCGCATGTCATATCTGTAGACAAGCGTTCACATTAAAATTCGGCATCTGAATACAATAAAGTGAGAGGGCACGATCACTACACAGGTAAATTTCGAGGTGCCGCTCTCAACAATTGCAATCTAATATATCGAAATGCCTGTTCTTTCCAGCGATTACATGAATCAGGGTAAAACAATCGTCAGAGAAAGGGTCATGGAGGATTGTAACCGTAATTGGCGAGAGGGGGTCAAATTAAAGAGGTCTTTGGGTGGCCTGCGTGATAAAGAGAGGCCAGGTTTTGAAGAGTACCTTGATGGCACCTTTGGGAGGTCACTGTTGTTCAAGCTGAGGTCGCGATCCCTGGAGCTGAGGGGAAAAATTGGGAAAGACGGTGAAAGGGAGTGCCAGATGTGTAACTTGGGCATGGTGGAGACCCTGGAATACTTTCTTCTAGAATGCCCAAAGTATCAGTCTAAAAGAATGAGATTCACTGGGAGTATAATGGGGAAGTGGGATGGGAGAATGAAGGACATGTGGTTAGGGGGAGACTCAAAGGAGAGGGTTAATATTCTAATCAGAGAGATTGGGAAGAATGGGGCAAGGGATGTCATCAAGAAGTTCGTCTCCGAGTGTTGGGAGGAGAGGAGAAGCGTGGGAATAGGGAGGCAGTTGGGAGTGCAGGGGTAACCATGGCTTTCTCGTCCGAGAACCGCGACAAATCAGCTGCTGGCCAAAGTGTTATTATTATTATTATTATCTGTTTGAATAGATTCGATGAGTCGACGCTATCTTCCAAAGATCATTTTTATTCGAAATTATGCAATGCTGAAATTTCCAACATTGAGAGATTATCACAACCTGTATCTCATAACCAATGTGCTTTTCTTGTTTGACGTGTTCGAAAATTTTTGAGACATCTGTTGGAGACATTATAGTCAAAATCCGGCTAGGTATTTCACGGCTCCAAGCCTGGCTTGGGCTGCTCCGTTGAAGGTATTGCACGGCTTCAGGCCTGGCTTGGGATTCTCTGTTGAAGGTATTGCACGGCTCCAAGCCTGGCTTGGGATGCTCTGTTGAAGGTATTGCACGGCTCCAGGCCTGGCTTGGGATGCTCTGTTGAAGGTATTGCACGGCTCCAGGCCTGGCTTGGGATGCTCTGTTGAAGGTATTGCACGGCTCTAAGCCTGTCTTGGGATGCTCTGTTGAAGGTACTGCACGGCTCCAAGCCTGGCTTTGGTTGCTCTGTTGAAGGTATTGCACGGCTCCAAGCCTGGCTTGAGATGCTCTGTTGAAGGTGAGGCATTGCACGGCTACAAGCCTGGCTTGGGATGCTGTGTTGAAGGTATTGCACGTCTCCAAGCCTGGCTTGGGATGCTCTGTTGAAGGTGAGGCATTGCACGGCTCCAAGCCTGGCTTGGGATGCTTTGTTGAAGGTATAGCACGGCTTCAAGCCTGGCTTGGGATGCTCTGTTGAAGGTGAGGTATTGCACGGCTCCAAGCCTGGCTTGGAATGCTCTGTTGAAGGTATTTCTCGGCTCCAAGCCTGCACTGAGATGCTCTGTTGAAGGTATTGCATGCTCCAAGCCTGGCTTGGGATGCTCTGTTGAAGGTATTGCACGCCTCCAAGCCTGGCTTTGGATGCTCTGTTGAAGTATTGCATGGATCCTAGCCTGGCTTGGGATGCTTTGTTGAAGGTATTGCGTGGCTCCAAGCCTGGCTTGGGATGCTTTGTTGAAGGTATTGTACGGCTCCAAGCATGACTTGGGATGCTCTGTTGAAGGTATTGCAAGGCGCCAGGCCTGACTTGTGCTGCTCTGTTGAAGGTATTGCGCGGTTCCAAGCCCGGCTTGGGATGCTCTGTTGAAGGTATTGCACGGCTCCAAGCCTGGCTTGGGATGCTCTGTTGAAGGTGAGGCATTGCACGGCTCCAAGCCTGGCTTGGGATGCTTTGTTGAAGGTATAGCACGGCTCCAAGCCTGGCTTGGGATGCTCTGTTGAAGGTGAGGTATTGCACGGCTCCAAGCCTGGCTTGGGATGCTCTGTTGAAGGTATTGCACGGCTCCAAGACTGGCTTGTCATGATCTGTTGAAGGTATTGCACGCCTCCAAGCCTGGCTTTGGATGCTCTGTTGAAGGTATTTCTCGGCTCCAGGCCTGGCTTGGAATGCTCTGTTGAAGGTGTTGCACGACTCCAAGCCTGGCTTGAGATACTCTGTTGAAGGTATTGCACGGCTCCAAGCCTGGCTTGTGATGCTCTGTTGAAGGTATTGCACGGCTCCAGGCCTGGCTTTGGATGCTCTGTTGAAGGTATTGCACGACTCCAAGCCTGGCCTGAGATGCTGTGTTGAAGGTATTGCACGGCTCCAAGCCTGGCTTGGGATGCTCTGTTGAAGGTATTGCACGACTCCAAGCCTGGCCTGAGATGCTCTGTTGAAGGTATTGCACGGCTCCAAGCCTGGCTTGGGATGCTCTGTTGAAGGTATTGCATGCCTCCAAGCCTGGCTTTGGATGCTCTGTTGAAGGTATTTCTCGGCTCCAGGCCTGGCTTTGGATGCTCTGTTGAAGGTATTGCACGACTCCAAGCCTGGCCTGAGATGCTCTGTTGAAGGTATTGCATGGCTCCAAGCCTGGCTTGGGATGCTCTGTTGAAGGTATTGCACGCCTCCAAGCCTGGCTTTGGATGCTCTGTTGAAGGTATTGCATGGATCCTAGCCTGGCTTGGGATGCTTTGTTGAAGGTATTGCATGGCTCCAAGCCTGGCTTGGGATGCTTTGTTGAAGGTATTGTACGGCTCCAAGCATGACTTGAGACACTCTGTTGAAGGTATTGCAAGGTGCCAGGCCTGGCTTGTGATGCTCTGTTGAAGGTATTGCGCGGTTCCAAGCCTGGCTTGGGATTCTCTGTTGAAGGTATTGCATGGCTCCAAGCCTGGCTTGGGATGCTTTGTTGAAGGTATTGCACGGCTCTAAGCCTGGCTTGGGATTCTCTGTTGACGGCGACCAAAATCCAACTGGAATTATTATCTGACGTGTACATGATATTCATGTACAAAAAGGGCAAAATAGGCGGAGTGTCAACCCTATTTCACAGATACTTGTAAGCGAAATATCGCTACTTGGAAGAATGATTCGATGCACGAGAACTGAGTAAATAATAACATATCTAGATGTAAGGCCACGAGACATCTGTTAGTGACCAGATATGTCAGTCAAATGGGTCGAGAAACGTGAGGCGATAAAAAATGGAGACACTATCTCGGTCTTCCAGAGGTAGATCTAGAATACCCCAAAACTTTACACGATCGACACAACAATCATCCAAACAACTGAAAGCTAGCAAAGTCAATATATTTATCTGAAATTTAAACAACAAACGCAAATCATGTGAAAAGTAGAGTATAGTTGCGGATTCTGTATCAGAATAACTGATTTAGAAACTTAGGTAATTTGACGCAGTTTTCAAGCTTATTTTCTCGAAAAATTGACTGTGTCCAAAACCCCTCCGATACTGGCTTACTTGCTAAGTGAGCTAGTAAACCACGAGACGACACACGCCATTTTAAAGTCAGAAATCAGATGGAAAATCTAATCGCTGATAGACTATGAGGATTTGTCTTGTCAGTCGAATCTCAGAGACTGAGCGAAAATGAAATCTTAGAAAATCATAGAAAATTTCAGGATCGTCTGGTTCTGGCTCAGTCGGAGAATTCATCACACTTTTTTTCATGGGTTGGCGGTGGAGATACGCGAAAAGCTTCCGAAGCCGAGATAAAACGCCAAGTCAATGACAGATTTTTGTTAAATCGACTTTTGGGTCGAATGAGTCACATGTCGTCTCGTGGTATTCAGTGCCCATGAGATTTATAAAGTGAGTGATGTGAATGTCACACTTCTCAAGATGTGACAACGTAATTATTTGTCATTTTTTTTCAAGTGTCTCTTTGACTGATTTCGTCGATTCGGCGTTGATCTCTCGTATGTGAAAAATTCCAAATGTCAAAAAATGCAAAAGCATGTATTTTTCTGTTGGTTTTTTTGCAGTGTGGTTTCAACATATGCAGTCGATTTGACTCAGATCTCTCGGATAAGAGACATTTTCAACCATGTAACACTGTTTTTTCAATCAGTCCGTCTGTGGTAGAGGAATAAGGTTTTTTAGTGTCTCTTTGACGGATATGGTTTATTCGGCACAGATGCCTCAGATGAGAGAGATTTTCAACCGCATGGCATACGGAATGGTGACTGCTTGGATCGAAATGGGATGAGCGAAAGTATTATGATACCTCAGGCTGTCTGATGTGTCCTCTCGGGAAAAAAGCAAAACAAACAACCCAACTTCTTTATGAATACATTTTGAGGAAGCTACACGTCAAACAACAATCGCACACACCTATTTTACTCGTTGATCAGAGGCTCAACACTATTCATGGAACTCATTAACTTTTAAATATAAATATTATATTTACGAGTCAGTTAAAGAGATATGTCTTTACCGAGAGAAAGAGTAAAATTGAAATGGAATTCTTACTTCAAATCATTTCCGTGGTGATATATATATATAGGATGAAAGACTCTGACGCCATATCTGCGGCACCAATCGCCTAGCGAAACTGGACCAGTGCCATAAACCACTCGACTACCGACAAGCCCCAAAACAGGCATGCTAGCAGGTCGAGCGTCCATGGAACTGGCACAGTCCACACGAAATTACTCGGTATCTCCCAGAATTAGTTTTTTACAATGAATTATACCATGTAATGCAGATGAAATCAGTGAGAATCAATCTCTTTTTGAAATTTCCCGCTTAAGGTACAAAATACAGAATTCGGCACTTCTGTTATGCATTTTTTAGGATGAAAGACTCTGACGCCGATGGGGATCGAACCACTGCCTTGATGAGAGTACATTTCTGCGGCACCAATCGCCTAGCGAAACTGGACCAGCGCCATGGACCACTCGACTACCGACAAGTCCCAAAACAGGCCCATATTTTGAATCTCCATCAAGTGTCGACTCATTTGGTGTTGGTCCCAGGTCCATACGTCATACCACGCCTGAGATATGGGCGTGACCCACTTTCAAAAAATTTGCCCACGCCCACTTTTTTAACGTGAAAATGCATGTGTTTTGTCAGGAATGTTTTGGGAGTGTCAGAAAATGTGATTTCCAGCAATTATGAAAAATGCACTCAATGACCCCTAGGTGACCTCCGTGACCTTGACCCATATTTTGAATCTCCATCAAGTGTCGACTCATTTGGTGTTGGTCCCAGGTCCATACGTCATACCACGCCTGAGATATGGGCATGACCCACTTTCAAAAATGTTGGCCACGCCCACCTTTTTACGTCAAAATGCATGTGTGTACGTCAGGAATACTTGAGAGGGTAAAGAAATGTGATTTTCAGCAATTATGAAAAATGCACTTGATGACCCTTAGGTGACCGCCGTGACCTTGACCCATATTTTGAATTTCCACTGAGTGTCGACTCATTTGGTGTTGATCCGAGGTTCGTACGTCATACCATGCCTGAGATATGGTCGTGACCCACTTTAAAAAAATTTGGCCACGCCCACTTTTTTAATGTAAAAAATGCATATGTGTACGTTAGGAATGCTTTAGGGGGTAAAAAAATGTGATTTCCAGCAATTATGAAAAATGCACTCAATGACCCCCTAAGTGACCTCCGTGACCTCGACCCATATTTTGAATCTTCATCAAGTGTCGACTCATTTGGTGTTGGTTCCAGGTCCATTCATCATACCCCGCCTGAGATATGGGCGTGACTCACTTTCAAAAATTTTGGCCACTCCCGCTTTTTTAACGTGAAAATGCATTTGTTTTTGTCAGGAATGCTCTGGGGGTGTCGAAAAATGTAATTTCCAGCAATTAATGAAAAATGCACTCAATGACCCCTGGGTAACCTCCATGACCTTGACCCATATTTCGAATCTCCATCAAGTGTCGACTCATTTGATGTTGGTCCCAGTCCATACATCATACCATGCCTGAGATATGGGCGTGACCCATTTCAAAAATTTTGGCCACGCCCACTTTTTGCGTCAAAATCCATGTGTGTACATCAGGAATATTTTAGGGAGTTAAAAAATGAGATTTCCAGCAATTATGAAAAATGCACTTAATGACCCCTAGGTGACTTCCGTGACCTTGACCCATATTTTGAATCTCCATCAAGTGTCGACTCATTTGGGGTTGGCCCCAGGTCCATTCATCATACCACGCTTGAGATATGAGCGTGACCCACTTTTAAAAAAATTGGCCACGCCCACTTTTTTAATGTTAAAAATGCATGTGTGTACGTCAGGAATGCTGGTTAAAAATGTGATTTCCAGCAATTATGAAAAATGCACTCAATGACCCCTAGGTGACCTCCGTGACCTTAACCCATATTTTGAATCCCCACTGAGTGTCGACTCATTTGGTCTTGATCCCAGGTTCATACGACATATCATGCTTGAGATATGGGCGTGACCCACTTTTTTAATGTAAAAAATGCATGTGTGTATGTCAGAAATATTTTAGGGGGGGGGGGGGGGTCAAAAATGTGATTTCCAGCAATTATGAAAAATGCACTCAATGGCCCCTAAGTGACCTCCGTGACCTTGACCCATATTTTGAATCTTCATCGAGTGTCGACTCATTTGGTGTTGGTCCCAGGTCCATATGTCATACCACACCTGAGATATGGGCGTGACCCACTTTCAAAATACCCCTAAAGACACCCCTGATACCCCCGGAATCTGAAAAAAACATAGCTGGCCGAGAACTTGTGACTGTCTATCAGTATGCCTGTCTGTATGCCAAAAATCAACGAGATATGGCAATTCGTTTTCGAGTTATCGTGCGGACAAGGAAGTGCATAGAAGAAAGAAAACAGGCGAAGAAGAAGAAGAAGAAGAAGAAGAAGAAGAAGAAGAAGAAGAAGAAGAAGAAGAAGAAGAAAAAGAAAAAGAAGAAGAAGAAGAAGAAGAAGAAACCGTACAAAAACAATAGTCTGTGTGTTTCACACAGACTAAAAAGGTTGTCACCAACTTTAATTTAACCTTTATATCATAGCAAATTGTCTTAGATATTCAATGTGTTGGGTGTCAGTTCACTAGGTGGAGCCTCTCAACCACCTCTTTCATAAGCGGTCCAAAGACACCAAGGACGTAGTGTCCGAACGGCTAATGTATACCTCTTTCGATATTTATTTATTTATTAGGATTTAACGACATTTTAACAGGCAGGGTCATATCATGTCGGTGACAGTTTTACGGGTGGAGGAAGCCAGAGAACCCGGAGAGAACCACCGAGCAACGACGAGCAGCTGCCAGCTCTCCAACACCGTAACTCTGAACTCTGCGCCGCGGCACAGGCAGGGTTAGATTGGCCGAAGACATGCGCACCATCGACGTGCAGTACGCCTTAGTACACAGTGTCATCGTGCCGCCATGTAGGCAATCGGGGTTAAGTGCCTTGCCCAAGGACACAACGCGGGAGTACGAATCCGTCGCTGAGGTTCACTCGTCAAGCGCCTGAAAAAAACGTTACAATAATTTCAATCCTCGTGTTTTTGCTGTATACCCTGTCTTGTGCTGCATACCCCGTGTTCTGCCTTATCCCCAATGTTCTGCTGTATACCAGCCTTTTTCGTAATCGGTAATCAAACGGGAATTGCAGTGTTTTTTTATTCTGATATTGCGTGACATTTTCCCTCTAAATTACATAAAAGAAGGCTAGAGTTGGACAAAATTCATGAAATATCCGATACCTGACATCTGATCTGGAGCCCATTGCACTATCGACAGATTGATGAAATTCACATAATACCCCATAGTTGATGTTATTGCATAAGCCTCGCCCGATGAACATTACATTAAATGTCAAAAACCAATTACCGAGTATCTTTTGACATTTCATTTCCCATTTTTCACAATGCCCGTCCTTAAGTACAAATTCATATTGCCCGTTCCACCATATGAAATCTGAATATTGGAAAACAAAAACCCTACTTGCAGCTCGCTCCAATTCAAATCTTTTACATTTAAAACAAAACTTTTAAAATGACCCGTTCTCGTTTAATTTTCGTTTCCAAACAAAAGAGTCATAATGGAAAGGAAAATGTACAAGTCATACACTGTTTGTGACCCCGCTCTCTCCGCCCCCCCTCCCCGCCACCTCCCCCCCCCCCAAAAAAAAAAAAATCAGGTCTTTATTAGATGATTCTTATTTGAACCTTGATATTGGACGAAGACAAGTATTTAAAATTAATCTATTGTGCAATGTGAACTAAAGTATACTATTTTCTATTATCTAGTTCCTTTTATTCACTCAAATCTTTGTGTAATAGTACAAGAGGTACATCATTCGTACAATAAATACATCAGAAACAATAACGGCGTTACATGGTGTTTCGGTAGAACATAAAAAACACAAAATAAAGGTTGAAAGATTCAAGTTGTTGGTATCTTTTTTCTGTTTGTTTTTTTCTTTGTTTTTTTTGTTGTTGTTGTTTTGTTTTATCTTTTTGGGAGTTGGATGGTAAGAGCAGGTGCAGCTACCATAAGGAAGAACCTTCCTCTAGAATGGTGGGATAAACAATAAGTACTGATGATACCTTACAGTTGTTGGGTGCATTACTGAATACCCTTGCTGAATACTACTGTACTCTAAAATCAGTTGGATTAACAGTCAACTCAAATCAATCCAAATCAACTCGGTTGAGCGAACGTGAACCAAACGGGTTCATATTCATCCAACCCAGCCAACCCGGGCTAATCTCTAACATGAATCCAAAAGAGTTCATATTCATCCAACCCAGCCAACCCGGGCTAATCTCTAACATGAACCCAAAAGGGTTCATATTCAGCCAACCCAGCCAACCGGGGCTAATCTCTAACATGAACCCTAAAGACTTCATGTTCATCCAACCCAGCCAACCCGGGCTAATCTGTAACATGAATCCAAAAAGGTTCATATTCATCCAACCCAGCCAACCCGGGCTAATCTCTAACATGAACCCAAAAGGGTTCATATTCATCCAACCCAGCCAACCCGGGCTAATCTCTAACATGAACCCAAAAGGGTTCATATTCAGCCAACCCAGCCAACCCGGGCTAATCTCTAACATGAACCCAAAAGGGTTCATATTCATCCAACCAAGCCAACCCGGGCTAATCTCTAACATGAACCCAAAAGAGTTCATGTTCATCCAACCCAGCCAACCCGGGCTAATCCCAAAATTAACTGATTCTATAGTGTAACTACTATATTCATTTCAACAATAACAAATTTTATAATATGGAACTTGCGAAACCCCCAATAGGAATTCTTTTTGAAATAGCAATGGAATGTGGGACCATGTAAGCTACATGTTGGAACTTGTAACTCTAAGAGAGTTGTGGTCGAGTGGATAAGAGCGCTGGTCTCTCATGCCAGAGGTCCCTGGGTCGATCCCCGATCGGGGAAAGTTCTCGAGGTGTCCGAACACTCTCTGTCAGCATCAATTGTGTGGTTGATGCTGTCGCAGCGTATCGTCCTATCGGATGGGGACGTAAAATGGCTGTCCTCTATGCGGAAAGAGACACACTCTGTGCAGGCTAAAGATCCCTTCGTAGTATTCGAGCAGAGCTAGGCCACGATGTTGCCGCTATGAAGGTCATCCCACACACCTACGCCATTGGTCCAAGGAGAGGCGTTAATATAAGTTGCATAACTTGTTCGCCAATCCTTGTAAAAGAAATAAGATTAAATAAAAAAAAAACAAACAAAACAACTTGTAACAAACAGATGCACATACCAAACTAGGGAAACAGAATTTACTGCACCCAGTAAATTCAAGTCTGTGTGAAGAGGGTTAAAGTATCAGGAATAAACTATACAGAAAGAGAATTTATGGAGGCTTATTTTCAGGAGTAAAATATTTTTAAAGAAATCAGAAATGTATTTTCGTTAATAGTTTTTACAGATATTCATACAGGAATCTGAACATTTTTATAAGAAACCAGAAAAGGCATATATGTGACCAGCATTCAAAGGGTTCGATACACGAATCAGAAATGGACATTTTTGGCTCTGCCCACTAATTTGAGTGATGAAATACGTTCATGAACTTTTGAAATGCATTAAGGTGTAATGAAATGCATTCCCCAGTCTTTCTGAATAATATGCACTTGATGACCTTGGTGTCCTCTTTCAGTTGGACCATATATTGAACCTCCAGCAATTTTTAAATCAGTCGGTATAGTCCCATGTATACACCCACTTTAAAGATATGGCTCCACCAACTACAGATCTGTCAATTTTGGGCGATGATAGCAAATATTTATTATGATTCAGAAGCCCCTAAGGCAATCAGCCTACTGTATCACACACAAGGCCTCAAACTAGCTGAAAAAAACAAAGATGAGTGCTAACTGGTTGTTGGTAACCAGCATGCCAAAACGAATAAAGATAAGACGATTTGTATTTGAGTTATCGAGTCGACAAAGGGTGCATAGACTCTATATCGGGGATAGAGCCATAAAAAACTTAAAAGCCCCAAGAGCTCGTTTAAAGGCCTACCTTTAAGAGCATCTAGTGCCCTAAACAAGGCATACATAAAATAAGATGGTGGAATCTTGAATCATGGCATTTGCGTAAAGAGCGGCAATATGGCAGGAAGCGTGCAAAAGGTTTTACAGTCATAAGTTAAATGCTGTTGTTTGTTCTTCGCGGTGAAGTATGAAGAGGGCGGTGAAGTATGAAGAGGGTTAAAGACAGACCATTTAAATATTCCATTTCATTAATTCATAATTGTGATAAGTGTTTCGAGAAAGCCGCTTACCACTCGGCCCGAAACCTGTTGATCTTGAGTTATGATTGAAAATGAAAAAAAAAAAATAAAAATGCAATGGAAGGTGAAGGGTTATTTATTCAACTACAATTAATCAAGTGTTGTAAGATAGATCTGTATAATAAACAAATTTTCTTGCCACTCGAAGGGTTTCTTTCAACTTGGTTTGGGGATGGAATTGAATTCTGATCTGACAGCTGATAAGAGTAAATGTGTATCAGACTGTCAGCTATAGCAACTTCTCTCTAATTTGATTGTTTACATTATTCTCTTGTGTAAAAACATATAAACAGTTATTTCTTTATGATGTTTTTCTGTTACAAAGAAATTAGGGGGTATAAAAACCTCTGTGGCCCAATGGACCACTCCCAAAGGTTCCCTGATAACATAGCTGGGCCAGTACTAGTGACAGGCTACCAGTATGCCAAACAGCCCCAGGACAGATTATTTATTTATTTATTTATTGGTGTGTAAGGTCACATATTTCTGCATAATGGCTAATCATGACCACAACAGTTTTATGGGTGGAGGAAGCCGGAGTCCCCGCAGAGAACCACCGAGCAACGGCGAGCAACTGTCAGCTCCCCAACATACTAATTCCACACAAGCAGGGTTAGCAATGGATGAAGATAGGTGTACCATCGACGAGCAGTACGCCTTAATACACAGCGTCATCATGCCCCCACGTGGGCAATGGGAGTGAAGTGTCTTGCCCAAGGACACAACGCTGTTGCCGCAGGTGGGATTCGAACCGAGGGTCTCTCGGCTTGCAGCCTTCACCTCTCCCAACTGAGCCACCGCGCCCCCCCCCCCCCCCCCCAGGACAGATGATTTGTTTTTGGGTTATCGTCAAGACAAAAGGAAGGGGATGGAAAATATTCATACAGGAATCAGAACATTTTTATAAGAAACCAGAAATGGCATATATGTGACCAGCATTCAAAGGGTTTGATACACGAATCAGAAATTAATTTCCAAAGGAAGACGACCAAGTTCTCCATAGACCATAAAGTTTACAGTTGCAGAATTAACGTCGGGGATGAAATTCAAAAAAATTAAATGGATCCTTTCAATGATCTGCAAGTTTTCAAAGGCCCATACTTAGCAGGCATTGGTCAAAGTAGGAGGAGATAATGTGTGAAAATGCTCTGACAATCAATAGATAAATTATGCAGTCGGCTCTGTCGTGATAAACCCAACACTACTTTATTGGCTCTTTGTTTCCTAGTTTTAAAAAATGAACGATTCGCGGAAAAAATTACCCCGCAATACTTGTATTCTGTAACTTGACTTATCTTCACCATTTAATGTCAACGTTACCTTGACAGGTCTCCATCTCCCCAAAACTATAAACGTAGTCTTAGGTAGATTAATCTTCAATTTCCAAGCGTTATATTTTACAGAACTCAGCAAACGTATTTAACATGGTTTGCATATCTTTTTAAGTTTCACCCATTAATAGAGTGTCTGTACACACGAGAATTAATAACTTCATAAAATACGTCACATTCGAGCTGTATTCAGGGCAAGGATTTATAGGGTTTACTTCATGTGATAAAAGAAAATCTTTCAAGTCGTTCGAGTAAATAGAAAACAGGAAAGGGGAGAGGTTCTCTCCATGACGAACTCTAATATTAGAATAATAAAACCCAGATGATTATCTTCCGATTTTAACTCGAGATTTTATCCTCTTATACATGCACTTCATATAGCTGAAACAGTTTCGCTAATGTTATGCTTCAGCATTTTTTTCCAAAGGCCCACCCGCAATACCATTTCGAACGCCTGCTTAAAATCGATAAACGCACAAAACGGTTTTCTCCCTGTGCTGATCAATGCATGTAGAACAAAGATGTTATCTGTAGTTGAATATCCTTTCCTAAACCTAGTCTCACAATCTTTGATCAGGTTTTCATATTCAGCAAATTCTAAAAGTCTGCTGTTTAAGATTTTAGAGAAGAGTTCGCTAAGGCAACTGAGGAGTGATATCGGTTGATAATTTTCAGGAGCTGTGGGATCACCTTTATTTTTATAGATTGGATCGACAATGCCAATTGACCATGCATTAAGAACAATGCTGTTGTCAAATATAAGATTAAATAGTTCTTTGTACCCGTGGGGAATGACTGGGAGGAACGACTTCAAATATTCATTTATAATTTCATCTGTGCCGGATGCTTTGCCATTTTTCAAAGGTGATATAACTCAAGAAAGTCAATGTTTACCTCTTCAAATTTAGTGGAATTATTATTCTTCACGTAGTCCAACGCCCTGCATGTTCTTACATTAAAATCACCGATCAGGCAAACGTATATGTACGTTGAAAATTTCTCAGCATTCAGTATAGTTAAAACCATCAGAAGAGGAGTACAGACCATTGTCGGGGGGAGGGGGATATACACTGCACCAAAATAATATCTTTCGGATTGGGTAGTGCTGACTTATTAACTCTAAACCAGAGTACAAACTTACTGCCTGATTCAACGATAGAAACGTTTCTCTCTTGGGTATTTTAATGACGACAATTATTACCCCATACGAGTGCGAGAGACTTTTTCTATTTTTGGCGCCGATTACGTTAAAACCAGTAATGCACACTTTGGTCGACGCCATAAATCTTAGTTTGCATAAGACAAATTATATCGTATTCGACAATAAAGTCTTGAAATCCTGGGATACATAATTTACTTGAAAGGCCGCAAGCGTTAGGAGACAGACATTTGAGGTTATGTGGCGTTATTAGTGAAGGGGTATGCTGAATATGGATCGCATTATTAGGGGAACCATCGTCTACTTCTGGATTTTTGAAGATTGGTTCCGCCGATTCCCTATCCTGTGGGTGTGGATAAGGTTCTGGGTCTATTAGGTCGCCGGGTATTAGATGGAGAGAGTGTAACGGGGATTTTACTACCGGACGATTGGTGGCACTCCCTCAAATTAGGACTCACAGGGACGTGGACCTTGACGTCATTGAGCATGTTATTCCTGGCAAGGGAATGAAGAGATACCCGATTTCCCGCTTTCTTTGCCTGCCGAATAACCGAGTACATTAATCGTCTCGTTATCTCAATGTCAGCGGGAAATTGTTCATTGATGTAAAGTTTGGTCGCTTTGAGTTTTGGGTCCACGCTTCCCAACAATCTGGCGATCCTTAAAATTTGGCCACGATTTTGGTTTATTTCCAGCTGCCATCCCAAGGCGGTGCACTCATTCAATGATGAGATCATGCTCATTCTCGGGTTAAAGGTAATCCTTGATAAAAGTGCCTTAGAAGTCTCTCACAATTCTGTATGGGCTCTTTTTGGATAGCCGTACACACTATATTATTTTTCATTGAGCGCCACCTCAGATAGGTAATGAGCTCAGTCATACTGTGACTATCTGAATTATTTTTTTTTTGTATTTCATCACAAACTTGCACCCTCCCGGTTTCTTGTTCGCCACGCATTCCTAAAAAAATTGGAATGTAATGAAGGAAAAGTCATTCCCCATGCTCTGGCATTCAGCCATAGTTGAGTCATACTGTTCGCTCATAAAATGTGCACAAGTTTCAATGTCATATACTTTAGTCCTCAACCCAAGGACCTTACCCTCCAAAGTATTTAGACGCAAGGTGGTGCGGTGGCTCAGTAGGTAGGGGTGCATGCTGCAAGCCGAGAGGTCCTCGGTTCGAATCCCACCTGCGGCAACCGCGTTGTGTCCTTAGGCAAGACACTTCACCCCCATTGCCCACGTGGGGGCGCAGTGGCGTTGTGTACTAAGGCGTAGTGCACGTCGATGGGGCACTTGTCTTCAAGCAATGCTAACCCTGCTTGTGTGAAGTTAGAATGTTGGGGAGCCTGACAGTTGCTTGTCGTTACTCAGTGGTTCTCTCCGGGTACTCCGTCTTTCTCCACCCGTAAAACTGTCCGACACAAGGTGACGCTGGCTGTCGAAAGTGTCGTTAAACCCAACAAATAAATAAATTTTTAACGCAAAGACATACTTGTTGTTGATTTCTGTTGTCACTGGTTGTTTCTTCCTTGTCGCTGATGTTTGGTCATCTCGGCTCAGTGTAGTGTCTTTGGACTCTTGCCGCCTTTTCATACAACTGGAACTTCACTATACCATTGCCATCACATGGCCACTAACGTATTGTCACTTTATTGGATGCCTTTCCTCCATGTCACTCTACCACTGCCGTCGCACGGCCACTAATGTATCGTCACTTGACTGGACGCTTTTCCCTCAAGCAATCGCCACTTAGGGGGATAAGTGTTCCCCTCCATTTGTCTTAGAATAATGTTCAACAGGCAAAGCCTACTTTGTCTACGTATGGTAACACCGTTTACCTAAATACAAACATCCGTGAACCCCCGGAGCCCACACTCCCTACTTCTGATCAAACAATCTTATTTGGCCACCGACTTGCCCCGCGACTGTTCCTACTCTAAATATGAGCTCTGTGGCTCCCCTTACATTAATGTGCCAATAATTTCGCACCGTTGCGGCATCTTCTCTAACCTATAGCACGGGACACTCACAGCTTCTCGCCTGCGACCCACAATCTAACACGCTTTGAGACTGGAATGAATTTTTCGAGAAAATTCACCGACACTTATTCGATCGCAAGGACATTACGTCTGCTATACTTTGATATTTCTGACAGTACCCTGTCAAAACTTGGGGAAGTGTATATAAGACTGGCAAAACACGTGCGCTCAGTATGAATAGGAGATTATCGACATTAATGACCACATAATTAGATGACTGATTATCTTGGATGGCTAAGCGCGTGTGTTTTGTTTGAAGCTTATAAGACAAGATCGTTATTTCAGACCAGGTAAGCGCTAATTGGCATTACAGATTGGTGTCACGATTGCTCTCCATTAAAGTTATTACGTTTGTCTGATTTATTTCTATTAAGATATACATATGGCTTTCTTGACAAATCAGTTTTTCGGGGTCCGATACATACCTATATTTACGCTTTTTCCCCAGGCGAGAAAAATTATCAAAATAATATACACTTTTTAAACCACAAAATCGTAAATTTAAGCTATCACCTTGACAGCCTCACTCATTACATCCGTGGTATCAGAAAATGGCATATTATTTACCAGTATGCACATTAATGCGTTAACGTTAATTTTACCCACCTATGGGCAAGTTAAAGAGTATGAGAAATTTTAACCGCCACCGTGATAAAGTTTTCACATTAGACAATCACAACACAATTTGTCATAATGGCTGGGAAAGGACATCATATGATTTTATTTTTCTTATAGTATCTCGATCGATCAACTTATTATGGTGATTGATCAACTTAGTGTCTTGATCGATCAACTTAGTATCTCAATCGATTGACTTAGTATCCCAATCGATCGAGTTTTCTATCTTGATTAAAGCTTTCTGGAAGCAGCTAGTGATAAATTCCCACAAGAACAGGAGCTTTTACCAGAGTAACTTTTTCCTATCCAAAACTTTGCCCGCTTGCCAAGTGGTATACGTGCTGCGTGTATAGTATGTGCTGTTGCTTGTATAGTGGCACATGTACACACAGAGCTATGGGTATATAATATGGGTATGTGATGGAATATTGATGGGGAACTTGGGTTTTCTTGATGAAAGTTTCCCTGCAAAACGGCTGATGTTGCTATTGATGTCGTAACCTCATTATGTGCATGCACCATCATAGAAATGTTGACCACTGTTGTTTACACTGTACAGTCTGATATGACGCTATTCCGGTAAGGTGAATAGGCCTTCTCATACGAGAGTGATCTCGTAGTATAGTATGGGTGTTATATACCACCAGAGGTCCCCTGTTGGCCCTTAGTACTATTAATCCACCTTTTACTTTATATTATTCTATAACTGGTGTAGGTTATACGTAATTCTTGATTAAGCGGTATTGTGTGGTGGGGGTAAGGCTGGTTGTCAAGTGTGGTAGTATAGGATATGTAGTTTGTACTCCAGTAGGTTTCATCTGAATCCTTGCTGGAAGCCACTTATTCCATTGCTTGTGGAACGCCATTCTCCTCTCTGGATGCATCACATCTCCCACTCTTCCAGAAGCCGCGTCAATGCAGACGGAGTCTGTATCCATTTCTGTATATTCGTAGTTCCTCCGGTCGGTCCACAAACTGGTCGATACAATCGTAGTAGAACTCCAGTATATTGATAAACGAAGAAACTAACGTGCAAAAGTAAGTCGAGCTTGATGGATTTCTTTTTCTGTTGCACTTCATACAAATCTTCTGTTAAGGTGTTCAACTTTCTGAATGACATGTCGTTGTTGACTCCGTATACTTCATCGTCACTGCAATATTTGATCTTTCTAAACTTCTCTTAGCTGGTTTCCATCTTCCCATAACATGAATTGCCAAGGAGCTTCATGGTATCTGCTACAATTCGTTTATCTGGATTTTTATCGCTTTCTCTCCGTGCATTTGATACTAATTCATCGAATCTTCTGAAGATCATGTGCTTTTCTTGAGCGTAGTCTTTCACGTGATCACCAATATAATTGAGGGAAACATTGGCATTCTTAAAAATCAGGGCCATCTCTTCTAAGTGTGGCTTCATCTTCTCGAGAACTCAGGCACCACACAAAACTTAAACAAATAGTTCATTTGCCGAATGGCGTCGATGACTTCTTGTTCTCTCATAACAAATCTGTTCCGGTAAAACTTCTACAGGAAGGTATTGACTGCTGGATCGCTCTTCTGCATTTGTCGCCATTCACACCCCCACAGCTCAACAAGTTCGTATCCGTGACACACCCCCACAGCTCAACAAGTTCGTATCCGTGACACACCCCCACAGCTCAACAAGTTCGTATCCGTGATCACGTATGTACTTGATATTGTCTACGGTGTCTTCGTGCACCTTCTTCTCATCGACTTCTTCCGTACAGAGTGGTACAACACAGGTTGGCCATCTCTGTCTTTGTTCAACTGATATGAGTGGTCATGCCAAAAACATCAATTTAGCTAGAAGCACGTCTGGGTATCCTTGCAGAAACCATCCCGTGGACAACATCTTCCAGTTCTTTTTTCTTTGTCGTTGAATTGATGTCTAAGTTCGCCCCCATCTCTAGAAGAAACAAGTAACAAAGAGATGCTAGTTAAGCATCTAAGCGGGGGCCCCCTAACCAATCCATTTCATAAGTACCAAACAAGGTCATTTGTAAAATCTAACATATATTCAATTTGAAATCACACAAGTAAAGCATTTTAAATTCCCTAAGTGTATTTTATTAATAATAATAACACTTTGGCCAGCCGCTGATTTGTCGCGGTTCTCGGACGAGAAGGCCATGGTTACCCCTGTACTCCCAACTGCCTCCCTCTTCCCACGCTTCTCCTCTCCTCCCAACACTCGGAGACGAACTGCTTGATGACATCCCTTGTCCCATTCTTCCCAATCTCTCCGATTAGCATATTAATCCTCTCCTTTGAGTCTCTCCCTAACCACATGTCCTTCATTCTCCCATCCCACTTCCCCATTATACTCCTAGTGAATCTCATTCTTTTAGACTGATACTTTGGGCATTCTAGAAGAAAGTGTTCCAGGGTCTCCACCAAGCCCAAGTTACACACCTGGCACTCCCTTTCACCGTCTTTCCCAATTTTTCCCCTCAGCTCCAGGAATCGCGACCTCAGCTTGAACAACAGTGACCCCCCCAAAGTCACTGTTGTTCAATGGAATTATCAATTTTCCTGTACTTTTTCTTCCGTGGTTGAAGGCTCCCACCAGCATTCAGTTGTAATACCGTTGCTTCCTGGTAAGCTTGTTCCTTCTTAATGAAGTCAATCATGCGATACAAGTTGGGGTGGGAGCCAGCAATAAAAAGACTCAGCTTTCTGTGCCACCCTCGGATATGGTTAGTGGTACGGGGTCCAACCGTGTCAAAGTGGTTCCACATAGAACGTCCATGGTCACCTTCGACCCAGTATGTAGTAACATAGTCAATGAACTGTTCAATGTTTGTACCCTCTGGTGCTTCTTCTAGAACAGACCACCACTCATCACTAACACTTTCAACTGGAACCAGAGGTAACGCAATTGCACGTCTCACCAAAGGATTTAACTTCTTCATTATCCTGGTACAGAGTCTTCAGACCACACTTTGGGGCATTTCTCCATACAGCCTGTCCATAATGAAAGAAACACCCTTTTAGCTCCACAGCTGGAAAATGCTCTGGATAGCATTTTGTGCCGTTTTCTCGTAGTCTGAAAAATTGTCTTGGCACTAGATTGATTCCTGCCATCCTAGAATTGTCCACAAGAAGGCGAAAGAAGCGTTCATATGGAGCCTGGGATTTATTTGGCAACAGACCAAAAACTAATTGTTGCCAATGAAAGCGTGCACTGTGTACAACTGTTGGAAAACATCTGGACACTTGTTAAACGTCCCGTCACAAAAATAAATTTCAGCACATGAAAGTTGCCTAAGGTTGTTCTCAGTTGCTAGAATAATAATTTTGTCATGTTCCCCATCACAAGCTAATAAGAAATCCTCTCCTGCTGTCGTCTTCTTGTATAAATCAGGCAGGTCTATATCTGATCTCTGTCGCGGCAATGATGGTCTGGTCTTGGCTCTGGAACGGTATAGTGCAGATCTTACACTGTAGTATGTAGGTATTTTGGCGACAAATTCAGGAACAATTTCAGCCGTTCTGAGACCTGTAAATACAATAAAATACAATATATTAAACATTAGTAGAATATATATATATATATATTTCTTTGTGTGTGTGTGTGAGAGAGAGAGAGAGAGAGAGAGAGAGAGAGAGAGAGAGAGAGAGAGAGAGAGAGAGAGAGAGAGAGAGAGAGGGAGGGAGAGAGAGAGAGAGAGAGAGAGAGAGAGAGATGTTTGGATATATGTACATAAAAAAATTTGATACTCACTTTGATCCCCATACACTGCATCCCCATACCCCCTCTCACCCCCCCTCTCTCTCTCTCCCCTCTCTCTCTCTCTAACTGTAATGTTTGGATATATATACATAAAATAGTTTGATACTTACTTCCTATTTCCTCCTGATATATGGCTGAGACTGTTTTAGATTCTTTCTGTATAGTTTCTTTCATTTTGGCGAGAAACCCGTCAACTGCTATTTTTTCAATGTCTGTTGTGTGGTTGTGGCGGTTGTTGTAGGATGTAACAATACCCCATACACTGCATCCCCATACCCCCCCTCTCATCCCCCCTCTCTCTCTCTCTCTCTCTCTCTCTCTCGCCAATGTACTCGCTCATTACTTCGCGACTTTATGCTGTACTTATACCCATCAAATATGAGGTAACGTGCCCCACGGTTATTGGGGATAAATTCAACATTCACTTGAGCACTGGCCATGTTTAAGTGCTAACCCTTACCTGTAGTTTATATTTATACCATGTGAGAGAGAGAGAGTGAGCGTATTTCATAATATATATTTATCGCAGAAATAAAAGCGCCGCCTTAAGTGTTAACAATATTCCCAAACATTAATGATCAGTTATCATTAAATTAATCCAAACAGGCTGAGTGAGACAATTCATTGATACGGACTATAGCAAGTTTATTTAACAGTATTTGTAGTTAATTTCCTTCGCCCGACTGGCTACGTGAGACTAACCCACTAGACCGCGTATACAGAAGTTTTAAAGAATTACAGAGCTATCGATATATCATAATAATAACACTTCGGCCGGCCGCTGATTTGTCGCGGTTCTCGTATGAGAAGGCCTTGGTTACCCATGTTCTACCAACTGCCTCCCTATTCCCGCGCTTCTTCTCTCCTCCCAACACTCGGAGACGAACTGCTTGATGACATCCCTTGCCCCATTCTTCCCAATCTCTTCGATTAGTATATTAACCCCCTCCTTTGAGTCGCCCCCTAACCACATGTCCTTCATTCTCCCATCCCACTTCCCCCATTATACTCCCCGTGAATCTTGTTCTTTTAGACTGGTATTATGATATATACTCACTCTATTTATACTCGTTCGGCAAGGCAAACAAAATCAAACTGAGATGGGAGACAATATCTAAAATATTTAGCTCAATCTAAGTGTCTTCTTTAACCACACAAGCCCATGTTGAATTTTGATCGGAAGAATTCTTTACACATTGTATTTTTGTTTTGTATATATATATATATATATGTGTGTGTGTTTGGTGTAATTTACTGTGAAAACAGTAAAGAAAAAAAAAAAAGAAAAAAAAAGATAATATAAGATTTATTCAGCAAATACACCAGAACAAAGGCAGATTGGTATGTACACTCAAAATCAACATAAACAGAGTAATAAAACACACTAATTCCATATAACATATGTGAATTGAGTATCCTGTTTTTTTACTCCATTTTAAGTACTGCCTTTTACCAAAAAGGTTACCCGACAAAGCGCAATCAAATTGAGAGGAAACAAAATACACATTGTCAAATATCATATATGATTTGCTTCCCGAATTCATGGCACCAAAATGTCTGCCACGAAGAAGAAAATGCGTTTTTAGTAACTGATTATCTAAGTAATTCGAATTCCACCTGCGGCAACCTAGTTGTGTCCTTTGGCAAGATACTTTACCCTCATTGCCCACGGGGGCACGGGGGCGTTGTGTACTAAGGCGCACTGCACGTCGATGGTGCACTTGCCTTCATATTAACCATTTATAAGACACACAGTTTTATTGTCCTTATTTCAAATTTCAAAATTCCACTAACATTTATTTATTTATTTATTTATTTATTTATTTATTTATTTATTTATTTGAATTTAAGGACACTTCAGGCAGCCGAGGGGTGGGGGGGGGGGGCGGTGGCTCAATGGTAGACTGCTGGACTTCTACGTTGGAGATCCCGAGTTCGATCTCCGTTCGGGGCGACCCGCGTTGTGTCCTTGGACATGGCACTTTATCCTGATTGCTTACATGGGGGCACTATGACTCTGTGTACTAAGGCATACTGCACGTCAGTGGTGCACATGTCTTCAACTGCTGTAACCCTGCCTGAGCGTATGAACAGATTTAGGGGGTTCCATGTTGGCAAAAGTTTCTAACATTATTTTTCGGAGGAGTCGCAACACATTTCGCCCCACCCCCTCTCTTCTCTTTATGCGAACACTATTTGCACAATGCAAAGAAATCAAATATGCCAATAAACTTGCCTTATATTTCTCAGTGCGCATAAAACGTCAACTCTATGGAATTCTTCATGTTGCAAAACAGGAGTTTAAAATAGACCCCACACGTTCACCCAGGGCGTATGATACAAGGCCAACTTTAAAAAAATCATGACTGCGAAAAATATATTTCTCAGTAAATGCACATAAGAATATCAACTCTTTGAAATTCTTCATTTTGCAAAAAAAATGAGTTGAAATAAACCGCATACTTTCACCCATGGCGTTTGTTTCAAAGCCAAGTAAAAAAAATCACGACTGCGAAAAATCCAACGCTAGGTTCACACTTAGTCATTTCAATGTGAGTTTACTGTAGTTCATTGAACTTGACTGAGGACAGGACCAGACTGTAGGACCTATTAGGTATGGGGGGGGGGGGGGGCAAATGGTTCTTCATTCTTGGGTACTAAGTATTGTTACGCTCTAGACTCTAGAACTACAAGAATCGAGGTCTGGAGGTGAAGAAAAATTTGAAGGTGGTGCACCTGTTGCGTTCATACGACGAGGGCCTCATCCGGATAGGCCTACATTTTAAAAATGTACCCTGAATGGCACCAGTTGAATACATTTTGAGTCTCAATGGAGCATTGGGCGCTGTTAGCCGAATGTGATTTTCCTCAGTTGACACCCAATACAGACCGTAAATTTCAGAATTTTTAGGGTGTAAAAAAGATATCTAAGTTCACCGCAACCCATGCCTCGCCCCCGCACCCCCCTCGTCAGGACTGGATTAATGATCAGACCCAGACACTTCTCACAGCATACTTTTTTCATGACCACTATTTTAACGACGTAAAAAATCCATTGCCCATGTGGGGGCACGGTGACGTTGTGTACTAAGGCGTACTGCACGTCGATGGTGCACCTGTCTTCAACCAATGCTAACCCTGCTTGTGTGGAGTTGGTATGATGGGGAGCTGTCAGTTGCTCGCCGTTGCTCGGTGGTTCTCTCCGGGTACTCCGGCTTCCTCCACCCGTAAAACTGTCACGGTCATGGTTAGCCATTGTGCAGAAATATGTGACCTTAAACACCAATAAATAAATAACGACGTAAAAAGAAAGAACAAAAATAGCAAATTCAATATACACGTTAAATACATGTAGTTCTACTAAAAAAAATAACCAGATAACAAGCTAACTGAGGTATGCATTAACGATTTGTGTTGGTTTGCTCCATGTCGACACACAGGACCAACTTGCCCACCCCACGCTCAGTGCGCAAAAAGTGACGCATGACTGAACTGAGGCAGAAAAAAGACGCACTGGATGAATCTGTGTTTTTCATCCGTATAGACCCTCTCATCTGAACGCAGATATTTCTGAATTAGGTCGTTCCCAAATCGTCTCGGGGGTGTAAAGTTTAAACGTTGTTAAATTGGTTTAAACTGGGTTTTTGCGTGTTTCAGTGCCGTAAGAGTATTGTTTTGTTCCTTGTCAACATATGATCTTCAGAAATACGTTAATTTAGCGTTGAATATAAAACAAATTAAATATCAAACCACCGTTCATAACCCACCTTTCATTCAAGTGAGTTCAGCTATTTATAATATGAAACGAGGTTAGAACAATTGTTCCTGTGTTGACCAATGTACATAAATCTGGTGATATAAAGATACGAATGTTTTAACAACCTTCAGATTGCCGTCATAAACAAATAATATTTTTAACAAAACCTTTGATTCAGCTGAATAATTTTTTTTCAAGATAACACAATTTCTTTGGAGTGAAAGTGTTAGTCGGTACAAATGTTCACGGTCAATGACCTGAAACAAAAATATTTCTTTCCTGTCAGAGTTTATGCAAGAACAACTGAGAATCCAGTTTGCGTGCATTGGAAAAACGAACAAATACGCATATCCAAAAATAAATTCTTGATTTTTCAAAAATGTTCAGTTAAAATGTTCCGACCCAAGCCTTGTTACAACCGATAATGTTACAACACCGCATAATGTTACACCAACGCATAATTTTGTAAACAACCGATAATGTTATAAACTCCGCATAATGTTATAACTTTTTTCAACCCGTCATGTTGTAAAAATCGACGCATAATGTTATAACTTTCTTCGGTTGTTTACTACATTTTTTGTAACATTATGCGTTGGTGTAACATTATGTGGCGTTGTAACATTATCGGTTGTAACAAGCCTTAACTGAAGTAAATGCAGAGCAATTAGAACCGATTTTAATAAAAAGTATGTATTTCTGTAGTCGGTCGTGATGATTTCTCCCCAATTTAGAAAAGTATCACAGTAAATCATCCCTTGAAAAAAAAGCAACCACATATAGTAGAGCGGGGGCCCTTTGGGGCCCCCGCAATGAATTATAACCACAGCTCAGCCATCTCTCCCGATTTGTATGTATGCTTTAGTTTGGAATGGTTTTCGTCTCTCCTTCTGTTATAACATCTATTGGCCATTTTTCTGCATAAGGCACCATAGATACAAGGCATTGGCGTCGAAGTCCACAACACCTCCACAGGTTCGGGCATCTTCGCCATACTGCTGGTCTCTGATCTTCGTCCTTCTTCATTGTAACTGTTATGGTAACGGTTAAAGATTATAGCTGGTCCACCACTAATGTTATTCTTCACTAGATGGTGCAGTCTGTATTTCTCCCGTTGTACATGGTGATGTAGCTGTCATCGTCGATCATTCTGAAGAAGTACTTGAAGGTTTAGCCATGAACACTTATACCAACCTTGAACAACTTGTCAATCCCTGGTTGTTGATAAAAACTGGAAGTGCTTGGCGATGGCATCAAGGAATGGTTGCACGTCGCGTTTGTTGTACCAGCGAAAAAGCCTCTGATGGAATGCATCTGGTTCTCTTCCCACATCTTGCAGCAGTAGTTGTTCTCATCCCTGGAAATGTTGCTGATCTTAATATTGCTGTGGAAATCAGCGTGTTCTAGTAGATTACCATGGTCGAGCTTCGTTAAATCATCCAGCCATTCGTATGGAAAAAAAAATATTTTCATCTGTGTACACTCATGGTCTTTGAGGTACTTGCCGTACGAAACTTCAGGCGCCAGGTAGTTGATCCTGTCCAGCAACTTAAAGTTGTCTGTTTTCACGCACATAAAATTTGATGATTTCTTCACGACAAATTGGAATGGATGCAGAATATTCAAGTTAGACATAAGCTCTTTTTATCACGCTTATCTTTATTTTGGAACTCCTATGGTGACAAGTGGAGTACCAAAATCTGGATATTTTAGTGTATAGTCTCAAACAACAAATTTCTGTAAAATTATTATCTGCCTCACAAACAATTTCCCTGCGTCCATAAGTTGGTCTTTATTCTGTAAACCTGAGGGCATATTGGTGGTGGCCTAGCCCAAAGACATGCAATCCAATCTTCATGAGTCATTTTATAATGTAAACTTGAGAACATCTTGGTGACATGCAACCCAGTCTAAAGGCATCTTCGTGGTGGCCTAGTCCAAAGACATGCAATCCAGTCTGAGGGTCTCTTGGTGGTGGCCTAACCCGAAGACATGTAATCCAGTCTTCATGAGTCATTTTTCAGTACATCGACCACCGATATATGGACTAACATTACCCAATTTTCTTTCAATTCTGATATCACGCACAGAGCAAATATGGCCACGCGAGAATGCACAACCACAGTTCTGACATATGCACACAGCTAACATTACCTCGTGCGAATGCACAACCACAGTTCCGACATAACGCACAGGGCTAACATGGCCCCGCGAGAATGCACGACCACAGTTTCAACATAACGCATAGAGCTAACGTAGCCTTGCGAGAATGCACAACCACAGTTCCGACATTACGCACACAGCTAGCATGGCCTCGCGAGAATGCACAACCACAGTTCCGACATAATGCGCAGAGCTAACATGGCCTCGCGAGAATGCACAACCACAGTTCCGAAAGAACGCACAGAGCTAACATGGCCCCGCGAGAATGCACGACCACAGTTTCAACATAACACATAGAGCTAACGTGGCCTTGCGAGAATGCACAACCACAGTTCCGACATTACGCACACAGCTAGCAAGGCCTCGCGAGAATGCACAACCACAGTTCCGACATAATGCGCAGAGCTAACATGGCCTCGCGAGAATGCACAACCACAGTTCCGACATAATGCACATAGCTAACATGGCCTCGCGAGAATGCACAACCACAGTTCCGAAAGAACGCACATAGCTAACATGGCCTCGCGAGAATGCACAACCACAGTTTCAAGATAACGCACAGTGCTAACGTGGCCATGTGAGAATGCACAACCACAGTTCCGACATTACGCGCACAGCTAGCATGGACTGGCGAGAAGGCACAACCACAGTTCCGACATAACGCACAGAGCTAACATGGCCTTTCGAGAATACACAACCACAGTTCCGACACAACGCCCAGAGCAAACATGGCCTCGCGAGAATGCACAACCATAGTTCCGACACAACGCACAGAGCTGGCATGGCCTCGCGAGAATGCTTAACCACAGTTCCGACATAACGCACAGAGCTAACATGGCCTCGCGAGAATGCACTACCACAAATGTCGGTTTCTGAAGCAACAAGGCAATCCCTGTGCCTAATGTGTGGCTACTTGGTGTGGTACTTGGTGTGGGTGTGGTTGTGTGTGGGTTGGGGGGTCAATACCTTGGTTCACGTTGAATGGTAACTATTGGTTGTTCCACTTAGATTAAAATGATCACTCCTACCACCCAAACATGTTATATGTCAATATTTTTCGCCTGCCACTGGTAGCAACACTGATTTCTTCAGATGCGGTTGTGGTTTCTCAATTTCAGGGAAATGGTTAAGTTTTCGCAATTGTCCAGCAGGTATTACAGCGGCATGCGAGTTGTTTGGGCGTATCCATACTGCGAAATCTCAATTTCTGCAGGTGGGGGTTAAGTTTTCACAACTTTTCGGCTTGTTGGGTATAGTTAGTACACGCCCGACGTGATATAGCTTATAATGTTCTCAGATGGACATTTTGTGGGTGAAACCAATATGCATTGGGGCACGGCTTCGGGAAAACCACAAATCGCCTCGAAAAATCACCATATATTGCCCCCGAAATTTGGAAAAAATGGAATATCATCCGATTATCAGAGACGGGCGGTCGAAATGGTACACGATCGTTAAGAGGGTCATCACACAGTGATTTCTAGGTATTATTCGTGCGTTTCTGATCAATTCCCGGGTATATATACTACATTTTGATATATTGCGGATTTTTTTACCAATAAAGCCTGGAAATATTTCACGTGAAAATTTAGAAGAATTTTAATAAGATACGCAGCCCGACAACTGGCGAAAAGCAGCTTTAGCATATTGTTTTCCCTTATTTTAGTTGTTTTTTTTTAACAATATTTTATTCTCTTGAAATGGTTTGGTAAACAGGCTTTTCGCCTGTATAAATACTTTACCGTTACATATAAATACATTTTGGAATTACAAACGATGGTGCATGAACAAGTGTGGAAATATGAGTATAGTCATACATGTAGTTCACTATGGCGTCTCATAAGGTTTGGTATTGAATCTGAACGTCTTGGACATTAATTCAATAATTCCGTGTGCAAGTGGATATTAAACAAGCTAGGTTTGGGAACAAAAACAATATTAAGATGGGGGAAAATGAAAAATAATAATTATTTCCATAACAATAATAATATTTATAATAATAATAATTGTAACAGGCAATTGAACTCAACAGAACCCAACAGTCTTGGAAGATCTGTTAAACATTGAGTTTTCGGTTTTTATAATGAAGTTCTGTGTAGCTATGAAGATATTCCTGTTTTTTTCTGACAACATGGAGTTGCCAGATAAAAGTACTTCTGTGTCACATATTGTATAATCAGTGCTTTCAAATAATATTTGTCGCTGTGTGATAATTTTGGACACGTTAGAAGAAAATGCTCGGAATCTTCATAATTGAATCCACATGAGCATCTTGGAACGCTAACTAAAAATCGTTCAAACATATAACCTTTTAGGTCACTACACTTTTGTCAAAGTTTGCAGTGCAGAATCTGGCCGTTCTTCCCACCGGCATAGTAATGCTTCGAACCGTTATGTCGTTCCTTTTTAAATATTGCTTTATAGGAGTTCTGTTGATTCACAGGATCTAACATTTGGGTGCAAAGCATTCCAAAGCTTTACAGCAGATGGCAGGAATGAGTCTGCAAAAAGCGAAGTGCGACATTGTATTTCCCGAAGATTACACGAACAAGTCGTTATCTGGCGGAGAATCATAGGCCTTATGTACAAGGGCGCATTCCGGTTATAATTTTGTGCATTGTGGTGATTTTGTACCTTCTTCTGCGTTCTTTTAGAGTTATGAATCCAGTTTCTGAATATATACGATCATGGCGTGTGCCTCTTGGAATACCACATATTGTACACAGAGCATTAAGTTGTAGATTTAGCAGCAGGGAGGGCCAGCATACCAATTTCGAAAGCTTGAAAAAATCCACTCGAGCCCATGAACGGCGAGAGCCTATGGGATGGCCCATTACCCTCGCCGGCCCGGGCTCTCTTGTTTTGTTAAGTCTGTCAAATATATATGCACCCCTCCCTGCTGCTTATAATATATTTAGAGATTGAGAAACACATAAGTATACATGGCAAACACATGAGGACTAATACAATGAACGCTTGTGAGTGGCTGCTTCTAGAGTCTACCGACGTTTGTGGGCGGTCGTGTCGTGGGACCTTTTGTAAGGTCTACAATGCTCGTCTAAAGAAGAGTGGAGGCCCACTATCCTGCAAAGGCTGTGTCAAGGGAGTCAAAATAGCGCTAGCCCTTTGTAAAAACTGTGGCGTGGGGTACGCTCGGCTGGCTAAATGACGACAAAGGCAATCTAAAATTAAGGACGAGTTTCAGCGTCTGGCTGGGATAGATAATACTTTTCCTATTAGAGAAATGATAACATATGGATATACTCATTACACACCATGGCAACTTTGAATGATCTACGTGCTGAAGCGAAACAATTTGGGTTTAGGAGGTATTCAAAGTTCCGAAAAAATGACTTGATTAAATTGATCGCCACTGCTCGCGCGGAAGAATTTATAAAAAGACTTCGGCAGGCTAGAGAAACGGGGCGGTTCCTGGCTCTTCGGGAAAATGTACAGAATCCTAACAAGCGTGGTCAAAGAATGCATGCAATCAAATAGATTCTGGCCTAGGTCACGGCGGCACTTCGTGCTAAAGCTGTTGAGGAAAAGATGCGAAGAAACCCCGCTAAAAGAGCTGCCCTACGTCGGCGAAGGCCTGTAACCCTTGCCAATCAAATCGTTCAAGAGGGACCCGCCATCCTTAAAGAATTACGAGAACGGCGACAATTCGACATCGATATCAAAGTCCCTCATCCAGTGAGGCTGCCAGATGATGAAGCATGGGTGACTCTTTTGAACAGCGCCAAAGATGAGTTTGAAGTCGACGACACTGTTGCGGTCTTCTCTACATGGCGAGTGGAAGTAGATGCCATTGGCGCCGATGGTTTGCACACTGGCCAAATGGCCTTGGATGCTCGTATGACCGATGAGAGGGCAGCACGGCTTCTCGTGGCTCTACCGGAGGGGGAATTCATCTTAAGGAACAAGTTTCTCCGGGAGCATAACGAAAGAGACTGGGTAGTCGAAGACAAGTTTGACCCTGTGAAGGCAGAAAGGAAGAAAGGCCTGGTCATTATCGAAATCACACAAAACACCAAACCAGGTGCCCTGACCGGGATTGACAGTCCGTACTACACAAATGCGTACCCTGTTACAGCTGTGGTCTATGGGCTCTATCCCCCCAGAGAGCCAGACCCTGCAAACCTAGTACCAATGAAAGTAGGGGATCTGAATTGCGTCGCCCGGAGAGTGGTTGAACACTTTGATTGCGCTCTTAGAGGACAGAGACTAACCCCGATCAGGCGCCAGAAACTTGAGAAGTGGGAGGAGAGTGTTCATATAACTGGTGCCACAGTTGATGACGTCGCTAACCTCGAGAAAACACTCCAGTGGGCCATCATCGTGAAAGATACAGCTGGCGAGGATGTCTATAACAGTTGCAAATACCAGGCAAGTAGATGGAAACCCATAGAACGGCCACGCATGGTCCAAAGACCTACACTTCCCCCAGTCCAGACAGGTCCACTCATACGAGGATGACGTCTGGGAAGCCATCAGACAGGCCACCCAAAAATGAGCCAATCGCTGTCTGGCTACTCGGAGGTGGCAAGGATAGATAGCTCAGCGTTGACCAGTTTGTCTTACAAGACGGCCGTACTTTCAGAACTCAGGAAACTCACGAGATATTCCAAGCGGCCTGCGCCGAACTAGGAGATGAATCTCTTGCCGACAGGGCCTTCGGAGTGAACAACGCAGCCAGCATCGTCGCAAAGGAAAGGAATGACTGGAAGCCGACCCCAGCATCTTTCCTGGATGACATCCAAAAGGCTTGTATCGAACATGGCCACGATGGCCTCTGGACCGCAGAACGGTATCACGTCAATGACATCATAAGCATCGACATGAAGGCGTGCTATCCCTCAAGCTTCCAAGATCTGGGTGAGACTCAGCCCTACTTCGAACGTTTCGGTCATCCAAAGGCCAACATGGCCCGTGTAGCAATCAATGGTGCTTTGCCCAAAGGCATAGGTACCGTTTTCGCCCAAATACGCAAGTGGGCTTTCGATTCAAGTGTCCACCCTGTCACCCCTACGTGTTTCGGGAGACATTTCGAGGAGCATGGCAGGGCTCCGACGGCCCTCCTCTCGCATTACTAGATGTAGGAGAAGCCATCATCGCTTTCGGAAAGAAGAACGTAGTGTGGCTCACCGAAGAGAGAGATCAGGGCTGCAGCATCATCGGGAATTTCACTCAGGCACAAACGCCGATGGTAAACGATTGACGCGCCGCCTGGTCACGGGTGAACTAGATTATCTTGTGAGAGATACTTGCCAAGAGCCTCAGAAAAGTGTCCCCTAGGTCATGTGTTAACTTATTACGGTGGAAGCCAACCCCAATACACCCACCTAAGGGCCTTTATGTTAGCATACGCTCATATTAACCTTCTCAGTATGTTACAACGTTTCGACAAAGAAGAGGCGGTTCGGGTGGCGACAGCCAGGATATATATCAAGAAAGCAATACTCCATAAACTCGACGGTGTCCAAGTCTACGTACCACAAGAAGTTCACCCTGAGGGTTTTTTGCAGAACGTGCTGCCTCTATCATGACGAACCCACCCTACAGCCTCCCAAAAAACATAATGTCCTGTCAATGGCGAGATAAGGGGGAAACTCTCTACATGCCCCAAGATCATGCCGCATATCTTCCAAAAACAGAGTATTGGTGCCGGAAAAAAGACATCCCTGATTCTACAACTCCAAAGTACGACGACTCACTGCCCCACCAACGGCTGAGCTACCTCAACGGTGGGGGTGGTAGCGGCAAGACAATGAGAGCAATCGAGCTTTTCAGGGTGCTAGATCCGCTTGTCTTTACTCCAACTCACCGCCTTGTCAAAGAGATGCGAGGTAGGGGAGTCAGGGCCCAGACCTACCATAGCTTCTTCCGGTAGAGTGGACAAAATGAGTGGACGCCAGATCGCATGGGCTAAAAGTTCATTCCCCGTGTTATCATCTGGGACAAGGTCTGTACTGTGTCCCGACCAATCCTTGAGACCTTCCTATGCTGGCTTGAGCAACGTGGTGTCCAAGTCGACTGCTGTGGCGATCAGGGCCAGCCACCGCCGATTGCAGGCGAGATGCCGCACGATTGGCTGTGCCAGGCCGCCGACTACTACGAAGCGCTCCAGGGTGACCATAGGGCAAAGATGACTCACTCAAGGCTCTGAAAAGGCGCATCCGTCTCCAGACTGAGAAGGTCCAGTGCCAGGAGATGCGAAGGGCTCACCCAAGATGCCTGGGATGGGACAGGTTTGTAGAAGTGGAGCCCGAGGACCTAATCCTTACCAGCCGCTAAAAAGTCCGAGATCGTGCCCAGAGTATTCTGTTCCATCGCCACAAGAAGGCGTTTCCCTGTTGTACCGACCAAAGGACACTCGGCGGCAAAATTGTTTGGTGACGATCCCAGGTCCTGTAGTATTCAATGACGGCCGACCCGACCAGGAGGAGTTATTTCTTAACGATATCGTGGAGGTACCTGTTCGATGCGCCCAAGAGTTCATTGACGGTAAGTGGGGCTATGATTGGGCGCTCGGCTACCCGATGACGGTACACTCCAATCAGGGTCTCACCGTCAGCGACCCGCAGAAGGTCTGGATTATCGATGACTATCTCCAGTGGTCAAATCTTTCCCACCTCGCTGTGTCACGTGTGGAGTAAATGCATCAACTTGAGAGCGTAACTTGTCCTCCAGAAGAGGGTTCTGAGGCCAGGTTACAGAGCGACAAGCAACTCCGCAAGCAAATCCAAAAGAAACTTGTGGCATACAAGCATCAGGACCGGGTCAAATGTCACATGGGGTTAACCTGAAGGTTGACTACATCTTGCAGCTCAGAGAGGCCCAACAAAACCACTGCACGACATGCAACATCGAGTTGATATGGGCCTATACCCCAAAAGACACACATCAGTTCTCTGTCGACCGGCTGGACAATAGCAGAGGACACTGTAGAGATAACGTACGACTGACTTGTCTAGAGCGCAAGAGGGGTGCTGCAATTACAACTGAGTAAGAATCCCATCAGGCGGCAACTGGGTGTCAGGGGGCATCACGAGGAGCTCCTCTCGGACAAACCCACTCGGTGGCCCATCCAACAAATAATAAAGCACAGGTTCGCCGAGCTTGGTGACCGAGCGTCCAAGCTGGTAGACCTGGAGGGACCACACAGGGTCAGTTCCACGACGACGACCACCCTCAAGTTCGCCTGGCTGGTAGAGGTAGCGAACACCCATGCCAGAGGGGGGCGTATGCTCTCGGATGCCAACAGGACGACCTGCAACCACAGAGGAGGGCTTTCGTGCTACAGTCTTAGCCTTGATGGCGTCAGAGGGTTTCTTTCCGGTTAGGCGAGTCACCTCACCATTCAGAACCGCAATGACGGCAGGCAGTCGAGCCACGCACTCGGTTGATCGTTTGCCGGGTGGAAGTCGCATCTCTTGAGCGTATTGGTGCCCAAAGAGTCGCTCTGCCAGGCTGCGGTTGAAACGCTCTTCAATTCCCTGGTCCCGGTGGACATCCACACGGCCACGCCGCACTTCTATCCCGTGTTTGGCCAGCAGCTGGTTCATTGCGCCCATGAACTCGCGGCCGGGGTTACCTGTAACAATTGCGGCCATCTGAGGGAGCTCCGCCTGTAAATCCTTTCAAGGGCACCCGCGACCTCTTTGGCTCTTTCGTGGCCAGGGGTACTGCCTCTTTATAGCGGGAGACTACGTCAAAGACAGTGAGCGCGTATTGGTACGTTTTGCAGGCCGCCCGGTCGTGTGGCATAAAGAGCAGGTCGGCCTGGCGCACTTCATTCGGTACGGACGCTTCAGATATGGGTCGCGGAATGTGTCGCGGAGGAGGCAGGTATATCTGCCAGATGGCCTGCTTCTTGAGCGATGCCCGAGCCACATCTTCAGAGACCTTGGTCGCAGAAGCAAGGTTTTTAATGGCCGCAAGTCCCTTCCAGTACCCCTTGGGGCTGTAATAGATTGAAGCCAACTTTATTGCAATCTTGCTGTCCATTCTTGGGTATACCGGCATCCTTTGGACCTCTAATATGCACAACAGAAGTTTTATCACGTGTTAAGTATCCAACAAGTACACAAAGCAATAGTCACAGACATGAGCTTGCCAACAAAAGAGGATTTCAAGAAAAGCGAAGCTTCGAAATGGAGAGACCTGCCCATAGGCACCTACCAACTTATGGAAGAAAAGGATCTTCCAAGTGGCATGATCCTTACCCATGTTACACAAATCGGCAAGAGGTGTGTTGTCTGGGAGCCAAATAGATTGGCGTCCGATTTGCGGGGGTCTCACGAAGCGGTTAAATATATATACAATAAAGGTCTTCTTAATAGTAATAAAACCCCTTCAAGACAATATTATGGTTATCAACTCTTATAAACGTTTCTAGTTTTCAGTTGACTCAGACTAATTTGAGTCTTATCTTATTATAAAACTATAAATGTACGTGACACTATCCGACATTCAAACCATGGGTGGCCCTACCAAGGGCGCTCCCTGCTGGAGAGCAATATTAGTGTGCGCTTGCTGAAGTAACATACTGCCCTCATTGGTACAACATTAGCTCGCATTGTGTCTGAGAATGATGACGAGCGAAAGATGATTTCAATCCCAGATGGCTATTATAAAGTATGCGAGCTAAATGACGAGATGTTTAGTCAAGTTGGGGCTATATTGGTTCTTCACAAACCATCGGGTCGTCTGCGACTCAAGACAGATAAGTCTCTGAAACTAGGAAAGTTGGCACGCATATTAGGATTTACAACAACCAAAATCCCTGGGGGAGGGAGGCTGATGGGGGTGAGTTACCTAGTCTTGCGGCTCACCGCGAGTTCTTCGTTCATCTGTCAGACGTCAGCACCACGGACAATGTTTACAACGGGCTACCCAGCACACTACTTAGAACAGTACCTGTAGCAAATGAAAAATGTGCCAGTGGCAGAACAGAAGCTTTCTCTCATTTGCAATACAAAAGGCTTGTCCCAGGTCCTATAGGCAATATCAACTACGAAGCGCTCCAGGGTGACCATAGGGCAAAGATGACTCACTCAAGGCTCTGAAAAGGCGCATCCGTCTCCAGACTGAGAAGGTCCAGTGCCAGGAGATGCGAAGGGCTCTCCCAAGATGCCTGGGATGGGACAGGTTTGTAGAAGTGGAGCCCGAGGACCTAATCCTTACCAGCCGCTAAAAAGTCCGAGATCGTGCCCAGAGTATTCTGTTCCATCGCCACAAGAAGGCGTTTCCCTGTTGTACCGACCAAAGGACACTCGGCGGCAAAATTGTTTGGTGACGATCCCAGGTCCTGTAATATTCAATGACGGCCGACCCGACCAGGAGGAGTTATTTCTTAACGATATCGTGGAGGTACCTGTTCGATGCGCCCAAGAGTTCATTGACGGTAAGTGGGGCTATGATTGGGCGCTCGGCTACCCGATGACGGTACACTCCAATCAGGGTCTCACCGTCAGCGACCCGCAGAAGGTCTGGATTATCGATGACTATCTCCAGTGGTCAAATCTTTCCCACCTCGCTGTGTCACGTGTGGAGTAAATGCATCAACTTGAGAGCGTAACTTGTCCTCCAGAAGAGGGTTCTGAGGCCAGGTTACAGAGCGACAAGCAACTCCGCAAGCAAATCCAAAAGAAACTTGTGGCATACAAGCATCAGGACCGGGTCAAATGTCACATGGGGTTAACCTGAAGGTTGACTACATCTTGCAGCTCAGAGAGGCCCAACAAAACCACTGCACGACATGCAACATCGAGTTGATATGGGCCTATACCCCAAAAGACACACATCAGTTCTCTGTCGACCGGCTGGACAATAGCAGAGGACACTGTAGAGATAACGTACGACTGACTTGTCTAGAGCGCAAGAGGGGTGCTGCAATTACAACTGAGTAAGAATCCCATCAGGCGGCAACTGGGTGTCAGGGGGCATCACGAGGAGCTCCTCTCGGACAAACCCACTCGGTGGCCCATCCAACAAATAATAAAGCACAGGTTCGCCGAGCTTGGTGACCGAGCGTCCAAGCTGGTAGACCTGGAGGGACCACACAGGGTCAGTTCCACGACGACGACCACCCTCAAGTTCGCCTGGCTGGTAGAGGTAGCGAACACCCATGCCAGAGGGGGGCGTATGCTCTCGGATGCCAACAGGACGACCTGCAACCACAGAGGAGGGCTTTCGTGCTACAGTCTTAGCCTTGATGGCGTCAGAGGGTTTCTTTCCGGTTAGGCGAGTCACCTCACCATTCAGAACCGCAATGACGGCAGGCAGTCGAGCCACGCACTCGGTTGATCGTTTGCCGGGTGGAAGTCGCATCTCTTGAGCGTATTGGTGCCCAAAGAGTCGCTCTGCCAGGCTGCGGTTGAAACGCTCTGCAATTCCCTGGTCCCGGTGGACATCCACACGGCCACGCCGCACTTCTATCCCGTGTTTGGCCAGCAGCTGGTTCATTGCGCCCATGAACTCGCGGCCGGGGTTACCTGTAACAATTGCGGCCATCTGAGGGAGCTCCGCCTGTAAATCCTTTCAAGGGCACCCGCGACCTCTTTGGCTCTTTCGTGGCCAGGGGTTCTGCCTCTTTATAGCGGGAGACTACGTCAAAGACAGTGAGCGCGTATTTGTACGTTTTGCAGGCCGCCCGGTCGTGTGGCATAAAGAGCAGGTCAGCTTGGTGCACTTCATTCGGTACGGACACTTCAGATATGGGTCGCGGAATGTGTCGCGTAGGAGGCAGGTATATCTGCCAGATGGCCTGCTTCTTGAGCGATGCCCGAGCCACATCTTCAGAGACCTTGGTCGCAGAAGCAAGGTTTTTAATGGCCGCAAGTCCCTTCCAGTACCCCTTGGGGCTGTAATAGATTGAAGCCAACTTTATTGCAATCTTGCTGTCCATTCTTGGGTATACCGGCATCCTTTGGACCTCTAATATGCACAACAGAAGTTTTATCACGTGTTAAGTATCCAACAAGTACACAAAGCAATAGTCACAGACATGAGCTTGCCAACAAAAGAGGATTTCAAGAAAAGCGAAGCTTCGAAATGGAGAGACCTGCCCATAGGCACCTACCAACTTATGGAAGAAAAGGATCTTCCAGATGGCATGATCCTTACCCTTGTTACACAAATCGGCAAGAGGTGTGTTGTCTGGGAGCCAAATAGATTGGCGTCCGATTTGCGGGGGTCTCACGAAGCGGTTAAATATATATACAATAAAGGTCTTCTTAATAGTAATAAAACCCCTTCAAGACAATATTATGGTTATCAACTCTTATAAACGTTTCTAGTTTTCAGTTGACTCAGACTAATTTGAGTCTTATCTTATTATAAAACTATAAATGTACGTGACACTATCCGACATTCAAACCATGGGTGGACCTACCAAGGGCGCTCCCTGCTGGAGAGCAATATTAGTGTGCGCTTGCTGAAGTAACATACTGCCCTCATTGGTACAACATTAGCTCGCATTGTGTCTGAGAATGATGACGAGCGAAAGATGATTTCAATCCCAGATGGCTATTATAATGTATGCGAGCTAAATGACGAGATGTTTAGTCAAGTTGGGGCTATATTGGTTCTTCACAAACCATCGGGTCGTCTGCGACTCAAGACAGATAAGTCTCTGAAACTAGGAAAGTTGGCACGCATATTAGGATTTACAACAACCAAAATCCCTGGGGGAGGGAGGCTGATGGGGGTGAGTTACCTAGTCTTGCGGCTCACCGCGAGTTCTTCGTTCATCTGCCAGACGTCAGCACCACGGACAATGTTTACAACGGGCTACCCAGCACACTACTTAGAACAGTACCTGTAGCAAATAAAAAATGTGCCAGTGGCAGAACAGAAGCTTTCTCTCATTTGCAATACAAAAGGCTTGTCCCAGGTCTTATAGGCAATATCACAGTTAGCGTTGTAGATAGCAGGGGCGGCCCTATTGAATTACAGCACCTATCAGTAACATTACATATTCGAAATATATCTTCTGTGTAAGGACATGGTGGATAGCGGAGGACCAGGAGCTCATGATGTATTGCCTTGCACAACCATTTCGCTGGCTGATCTTGGGGATACGAATGGGCTTTGGAGAACCAGGTGAGAAGGACAAGCTGTATATATTTCAACTTTCTAATGGGTTATATAAGAGAACGGAACTCCCATCTGCTGTTTCCACGGAACAAGCTACCTTTACCGAGCTGCGTGGTTTGAACCTGGAAGGCTCAGCCCCGTGGAGGAGCTACGAACTCCTCCAGAATTATGCCAGACAGTGGTCTCTGTATAGGCACCCTGTACGCAGTGGGTTGGAACTTGACTTCAGGGTCATCCAACCTCACATCCAACTGGGCCGTGGACACAGGCTACGTAAACTCCACAACAGTGGCCGCGTGTTGGCTTCTTACATCCCGAAAGGTGCTATTAACGTTCACGAAAGCGCGGTGGGGTATGTGCTGGGTGCGGAGAAAAAACAAGGCGTGATGATGAAGCTCGTTTCGGAGTTTGATCGTCTTAGTGCTGGCAAGAATACTACCACCATTGTACATATAGTCATGGGTCCACCACCCAACGACTTCGTACCAGTGCTACATGGGCTTGCCCTAAAATGGTGTCGGCGACATAACGGCAAAGAACTTGTCATCATTATCCGTGGCAAAGATGTGTTGCTCTCGTTGAGTGGAGTTGATTACAAGGTCACAGATGATGACTTTCCAACTGACACACTCAATACCCTATATCCTATATCTTGGCCCAGCTAAGCTCAAGCGCGTGCGGTTTACCAGACAGACACTGGCGGACGATGATTTAAAGGTAATGGAACATGACTAATAACAATGGGTATGTATCCAAACCTCAAAAACGGTGACGCGAATACTTTACGCATCCGGGAAATCGGTGATGTTAGAGCCCGCCTCATGGACGAACGAGACAGCAGGTATTCCCTCGGTAAGAAATACCAGCGAAGGGTTAATATCGCAGATGGCATTGAAACAGTTATGTCCGCGGCGGGTGTAGGAATCGGCGTTAGTGGTATTGGACTGTTGGCAAACGTCACAGCGGTTCCTGTGGTTAAAGCGCTAGACGCCGTGGCAGGTGTCTGTGGATTGGCAGGTGTCTTCGGGAAGTTTGCAAGCCGAAGACTCACAAATAAGGCTAAAAAGCACAACACCATTGCCACATTAGCGGAGGCAAAACGTTCGAGCATCGCAGATCTGTACTCGAAGGCTGTTGGTGATGACCAGATATCAGACGAGGAATTCAATCATATACTCGCAGAGGAAGAGAAATTCAACCAACTCCGGCTTGATATCCGCAAGACTTCTCGCCGAGAGAATTCGCAGGGCATAAAAACGAGATGTTACTGCTGTTACGCCAAGAACTCACCCGGAAGAGCAAGCCCATGATACCCACTGGCCAACTGAGACCAGAGCCCACCGCGCAACAAAAAACCCCAGTTTTTTTAGACACCGTTACTGTTTTTTTTCTCCGTTACAACGGCTGGCAGCACAGCTGCAGTTCCGAAGGAACACATTCGCTTGGCGAGTTTGTAGGCCACCAGGCCCGTCGCAGCCATCCCCAAGATAACAAAGGCGACCTCACGGTCTTTTTGGTCGGCTGATGGTGTGTAGAAGTCTTCTAGTTGCGGCTCTGGGCAAGACTGTTTAAATTGTTCCCAGTTACCCGTGCATATTCGCGAATTGCAGGATAGACATCCTGGAATGTGCGTAATGCATGACCTTGGCGATGTTGTTCTTCGTTAATCCAACCGAGGCGTTCTGTTCTCTTATGGGACCATGTTGCCTGAGCTGTCTGGAGCTTTTCTATGGCTTTGTCATGTCGTGCACGTTCCTCACCAGCCTCATTATCCCGAAACATGGAGAAGAGGTATTTGCTGCCAGAGAAGGCCAATGCGTTAACAAGGGCGCCCCCAAACTAGCATTGCGATTGAGGCCATCTTGTTATTTCATAATATTTGGTGGAATGATTCCTTGTTTAATTGGCATGTCCTTGGTTGCCATCGCCAGCCCCACGTCAATGACTACCATCCCGACGTCACAGCCGGTGAAGTCAAGTTTAGGGGTGGCACCCTTCATTGCCATCTTACCTTAGCGGGCGTACCCTATTGCTAGGGCAGAGACTACGACGCTGTGATAGACAGCATTGACTAGCATCTTTCCATTGGCTGAAGACATGTTTACTCCATATGTAATGGGTCATTAGATACCTCTAACTGCTTGTTCGGAGGTGCGACTCGGTTGACCGGTTCAGCATTGGGCGGTCCCATTGGACTGGTCCTCTTCCTTTTGCTCTGCAAAACCATAATGCCAAGCTAGCCAACCCAACAGCCCCAGCAATCGATGGGAACCATTTGTCCAATGAACTGCATTCGTCATTCATCGAGATCCCTTGCTGGAGTTGTTCCCGTTCGGAAGGAACACCAACGGCTTGGGTGCGTTGTTTATGGCCATTCTCTGGAGATTGGCCTTCTCTTCTCGCAATTCGACCAAGGCTTTTTGTTGTTTTGCATTCCGGGCGGCAGCTCCTGTCCTCCCAGCGGCCACTTTTTAGGGTCTTTCTGTCGCTTCTGTATTGGAACAACAGGCGACTCAGTGGTTGGCACAGCTGTCACTCTCTCCACCTGTTGCGTAGCAACTGTCGGCAGGTCTGGCTCCGTCGATATGTTTGGCTCTGTCGTCGATGACATCGTCTTGAATTGTAAGAAGTCGGGTATGTCCCAATCGACATTGTTTAGCAGTGGTTAGCGCCCCGGTTAGCGGTGCTAAGTACATGCCATACCGATGATATAGCAAACACGTGGCACTGCGGCACTGCTTAGCGTGTGCCCAACAAATGGATCTGCCTCTAGGTCAGCAACCAGCTTTGGTTGGTTCTCCGGCATGGGAAGTAACATGCTGACCACCCTTGCAGTGTGGCCGTCCCCAGAGTTCTTGTCATTGCTGCGCCGAGCCGTGCCTCATACCGAGCATAGAGTTTATCGATTTCCTGATCGGCCATGTCGTCGACCTGGTCAACCGTGAGGTTTTTACCCATATATTGCTTAGCCTGCCCATCGGAAGCTATCGCAACTAGCCTTTCACGTTTGGCCCCATCGGCCTGTTGTTTCTTCGGATGTTGTTCTGCAGCTGAAGCAGGATCCACTGCCATCTTGCCTTCTGTATTGACTGCCTGCGGCGCAGTATCTTGCTCTTCCGGACGTTGGTTAATGATTTCGTCGCAATCCATGATGGTGTGGATATGTTCACGCACTCCGTCTGTGTTTAATATAAAACTTTATAAGTGGTAGGTTGGTCTGTTTTTAACACTAGCCGGGCATGCTTACTATCCGCCAATGCCTGGCGAACTGCTGCACGTTTCTCGTGGCTTCCAATCAATCACATCATTCTCTCGTAGACAGTCCTCGAAGCTATCTCTGTCCTTACAGTAGACCAGACAGGCAGCTCGCAGAGATCTTTTAAGACAGAGTTATATTTCTGAGTCAACACCCAAACGCTCTGCTGCGCATGACGACCCGAGAAAGCTAGCTCAGACAGCATGTCTTTCTTTTGCGTCAAAGCTTTTGTAGCCGAGCAATCGTCGATAATGTACAACGTTGGCTCCCCCTGGAACTGCTGATAGAAGGCCCGAAGATATGAGTGGAGGCGCTCACCAGGATTTGCAATGTATACATACGGGTCTTTCCAAATCCATGGACGGTCGTGGTATGTCTTGTTGTATTTGATTGTAGGACAGAGGACCACAATGTGCTGAAATACGTCCCGATAAGGACCCTCCAGCAGGTTCAGAGCGAAAACTGTCTTGCCACAGCCTCTTTTACCGCAAATAATGGCTGCATGTGGCTCCATAAAGAAAAGGTTATTAATAAAGTGCTTTGGTAAACTGACCATGTTCAATGTAAAGCTGCGCATCCATGAGAACGTACATATATATGTTCAATGTGCCACTTGTCTCTGCTGTCTTTTGTGATCTGGATAGTGATACCTTCACTGGCGTTTTCTATCCGCCGGCCACTGCCGTGTAGCTCGCCATCATCCGTGGTTCGCAGGTCCAGCCATAGAGCATACTTGCGGGTCAAGAACTCGCCCAGTGTGACATCACCCAGAGATAGTTCCTTTGCGACCAGGGCCACCTCAGGATCTCCGGGACAAGCTCCAAAGTGCCGAGTGGCCTCATCCCATTGCTGGTAGGCACGCAATCCCTGGGAGTACAGCTGGTTGGGCACGCCCTCGATGATAACCTCAACTTTGGTGATCTTTGGATTATAAAAGATACCAGCTGTAGCAGGGTCCTCGAAGAGCATCCGAATCCCGTTCATGCTCCGCGCCGCCACATTGAGGTTGATATTCCACAGAGTGTCGCTTTTATCTTTTGTCATTTTGCGGTGGCGAAGGGCGCGGTCGTAGAGGATGGCGAGATGACCAGAATACTAGTTGTGGACCATGCGAGCAAGTTCATGTTAGTAGGTAATAATTGCCGATCTACGACCACTTGTACATGTACGTGTACAACAAACGCACACGATGCGTTCACCAACGTGGAATTCAGTGTTAAATCACACGCTTGTTCACAAAAACTGTACATGGTCTTGAATGCCCCCCTTGTACAGTTGTGACTCCTAGATCGCACTTTTAACGTTCAAATACTCGTGGTGAACGCGTGGTGAACGTGCGTTTTTAAAAAAAGGGTGAAATTGTACATCTTCGCTTGTATCTTGTACGTAATTTTTCGTCGACGTCCCCATCGCAGATCAGACCATCGATCCATCGTTGGCGAACGCGAGCAAAAGCAAAAAATTCTGGGTCATCATCAAAAAACAGTTTTGGGGACTCTAGGCCAGCGGTCCAGAACCCGCAATTGTGTTGAGACAGATGGTCCAGAACTCTCCCTTGTTTTTGGGGCAGTGGGTTTTTTCCCATTTATGACATTATTAGGGGAATTCCCCACGGAATGTTTAAAACGCATTTTCCGCTCAATTAGGTTTTGACTGGTAAAATTTTTAATATCTTCATGATAGCAATCGCAGTCATCAAAAGGATTCTCTCTTAATTCGACACTCAGTGAATTGATGTGCGAATGAAAAATCTTTTGACAAATGTAAAAACTACTGTCAAAATGCGTTAAATCAGAAACCGGTTTGTCATGTACTGTTTAAACGTATTTTTTTAAACTTCAATTAACACAGTCAGTTGAGATGTGAATATTTTCAGATTATTATATATTAAGATGGAAAGAGTTTTTTCTTACTAAAAAACATAAAAAAAAAAATAATTAAACATTTAATTTTGAAAATGATAAAAACAATTAAAAACGAAAGATGTTTTTACAGATGGATCCTAGGTGCCGAGATTTAATTTTAGGCGAGTATGAACGTGCTAAGAAGAGCATTCAGTCTGCTGACAGAAGCAGACGTCTCGGTGAGATGGAACTCAGACGCGAAGCCACAAAAATATTTAAACCCGTGACGGAGGGTCAAAAGCGAAGCAGGAAGGAGATAGTCGAAGAATTGAGACCCATAAAGGAGAGTTCTTTGAGAATGGGTTCGTTGCCTCCTAGTTTTGGAAATCGGTATTCCGTTCAATCTACACTGGATTACGTTCCCACGGGAATTCAAACAGATATGAGCGAGAGCGACACCGATACGGCTTCGACTATCACCACTAGTAGCGTCGCATCGTTCGATGATGATGGCGGTAAGAGAGATCAGTCGTATGGAATTTATAAGGATTCTGAGGGTAGAACTTTTGTAGGTGATACGGAAGTGGAAATGGATGATGATGAATTGATCATGAGTTCGAAAAAATATAAAGTAACTGATGGTCTGCGGAGATTGCTCCTTTACGACAAGCCCGGCGATTACACGGAAGAGGATTTCGACAATTACGGAGACATTCTGGTCCAGACCCACGCCATGAAGAGAAATAACGATGCCAGAGAGACGAGACCCAAAGCCAACAGAGGTTTCAAGTGGACGAAAGTGGTGAAACCCATATGGGATATGAACAAGAAGTTCGTCGAATTGGTGACCGGCAAAGGGGTGAAAACCACTTTTCTTCCGAGCGATTCCGACGCTCTGTCTCAGAGAGTTTGTTGATGGCAAGCAGACGGGCTGGTAACACGGGATTAGATAATCAGATAGTTGCTATATATGACGAATTGTTAAGACAGAAGGTTTTGAATAAAAACCAGTATAAAAGGCTGATGAACGAATTGAAGGATTGATGTGTATATAATAAGTAGAGAGAAACAAAACAAACAAACAAAAATAAAACAGTAAATTCTTACACTAGAATAATAAAAAGTATTTAAACGGCAAAAACGATTTACCAGCGAAAAAAACAAAAATATATCATAAAAATAAAATATGTTGGTGATAAAGAACAGGGGATACGTCAGAACTTACGTTCAAGGCGGTTCTGGCATCGTCGATTCTATAATGCGAGCGTTCATGAGCAATGCGGGTAGAAAACTCGCATCGACCGCGTTTGATGTCGGTAAGAAGACGGCTTTGGATGCTGGTAAGAAAGCCACTTCTGAAGCCAGTGGTAGGATAGCTTCTGTGGCTGGCAAGATGGCAGCCAACGCGTTGATCGACAAGTTGATCAGTCCGCCGGCGAAGCGAGCTGCATTAGAGCGAACGCAGAAAAGTTGGAAAGATTTTAAGGATGCCGTGGTGCCCATACAAGATTTAGCCAAAATGACGAGTGGATCCAGATTGAAGAGAACTCGCGACGGTGCGATATAAATAAATAATAATAACATTAAAAAAACAGAGTTTGAAAAACATAAAAAAAATTTGTGTTTGAAAAGAATCTAAAATAACAAACAAACAAAAATAAAACAAAGATGAACATTAAAAATATGTCTTGGAACGACGCCACGACCAAGAGGTCGAATAACGAGTTCTTTCCCAAGAGCATAAGAGGTTTGATAGTGGGAAAATCGAATTGTGCAAAGACCAATCTGTTGATGAATCTGTTGTCCCGACCCGACTGGTTGGATTACGACAGATTGTTCGTGTTTGGCAAGAGCTTGTTTCAACCCGAATACAGATTGCTTCGAGAGTGCATGGATCGCAGATTGCCCAAGGACGTCATAGCCAGAATCTTTGACAGTAGGGAGGAATTCGACAAGAGCGGAGCTCCACTCTCGACCATTTTGGACGGCGCGGTGATGGAGCTGATGAAGAGAAATGCATCTTCGAACGTCGAGTGTCGATTTTATGAGAACGCTAGCGACGTTCCGGATCCTAGAGAACTGAAATCGGAAGATAAGAATCTCATGATTTTCGACGATCTGCTTTTGGAGAGACAGAACCGATGTGAATCGTATTACGTTAGGGGTCGACACAGCAACGTGGACTGTTTCTACCTGTCGCAGAATTATTTTCGATTGCCCAGACAGACGATAAGGGAGAACGCTAATTTTCTATGTCTCTTTCGCCAAGATCTCAAGAATCTCAATCACATCTACGGCGATCACGTCGCAAACGACATGAGCGCTGCGGAATTCAGGAGATTCTGCAAGAGGGTTTGGGATGGTGGACTTTACAATTTCATCGTGATCAATTTGACAAGCGAATTTAATCGCGGAAAATATCGGTGCAGATTCGACAAGTTTTATGTTTCCGATGATAATAATAAGATAGAGCGTGAAAATAAAAAAAAATTAGAAAAATAATAAATCTTCAAATAATTAGTTTTGAATAAAAAAATAAAATTAAATATAATGTTCGAACATGGAGAATTGTTAGGATGGATAGCCGAGAATACGGCTGCGAAACAATCCATTCAAATCGTGGTGAGTGGCGATTCAACTTGATTCGCTACGAAATTCGAACCTTCCATTGAATTGAATAGAGAGAAAAGATACGAGATGGCGTTGGTGAATCTGGAGACTTATTATTCCTTTCCCAACATCACCGAAAAGAATAACTCATTCAAGTATTCCGACGGAACGGATTGGTTGGAGATTAGAATTCCCAAAGGGAGTTACGACATAGACGATTTGAACGATTACGTTCAGACGCGAATGAAGACGGATGGAAAGGGAAGATCAGACTCGCTCCCAATCCTAATACCTTACAGACGATGTTGGATTTGGAAGATAATTTTCGAGTGGATTTCAACACGGACGATTCTATAGGCAAGATGTTGGGATTCGATCGAAAGATGTATCGAGGCCACGCGGCATCTGAAAATACGGTTGACATTCTCGCAGTCAATAGCATTCTGGTGAATGTGGACGTGATTGCTGGAAGCTACGTGAATGGTAGCGCTCAACCGACGATCTATTCCTTCTTTCCAAACGTGTCGCCGGGTTATAAGATCGTGGAGCGACCTCGAAATTTAGTTTATCTACCAGTGATTTTAGACACGTTGTATAGTCTCAAAACCACGTTGACGGATCAAAATGGTGAACTGTTAGATCTTCGCGGAGAGAGAGTGACGATACAATTTCACATAAGAGAAATATAAAAGCAAAAAAAAAAAAAATATATATATATAGATAACAAAAATAAAATAAACGCAATATTAATTTTACAAAATTATTTTAATATAATTATTAAACAAGAAACAATTGAAGTAAATATATTTAAAAAAAAAAAAATAGAATTATGACAGAATACGTGGTTAAAAACGTGAACATATCCGCAGGACAGAGGAAGAAACTTAAGAGAGCGTTAACAACTCGAGGCGAGGCGGTGAGATTCAAATTCACTCACGAAGATCTGACGAGAGGCGGTCAGGATTCGATCGCCTGGACCAGATGTCAAATCAAAAGGATGGAGAAAGCAATTCGCGATGGAAGAGGGTTGACGGTGAGAATGAGTCCCACTCAATTGAGATACAATTTGAGAATGAAAGGTGGTTTCCTACCGCTATTGGCAGGAATAGCTGCAAAAGCATTACCCTTCGCCGCAAAGGCGCTACCCTTTCTCGGAAAGACTCTCGGCGTGGGAGCTCTCACGGGACTCGCTAGTTCGGCGGTTGAGAAATTAATGGGTGGCAGCGGACTGTTTTTGAAGAAGAGAGGAGCCATGTGTCGCGTCCACGTAGACGACAGCGGTAAAGGATTGTATCGAGAACCCGTTAGAGGTGGCAACTCTCTGAGAGGAAATGGTCTCTGTCTGAAGAGTGGACGGAACGTCGAGCGACTCGGCAAGGGTTTGTTGCTCGGTGAGAATTCGCCATTTAAGAACATACCGATTTTGAATATGTTATTATAATATAAAAATTATATAAAATATAAAATCATAGAAAGTATAAAATAATATATTTAAAATGGATAAAAAGGTGGAGAAACAAATTTATCACCTGGATGAAAAGGTGGAGAAACAATTTGACGATAATGACGAACATCGCGAGCCAGAGAGAGAAAAAATAAAAAAAATGGTTAGACGCTAATGATGGATATCTAAGGAAAGAACTAAAGAAAGAGATAGATGAAGCGCGGGATAGACGGTTGAGAATGAGACGATGCTTTCCACGGTCACCACTACCTTCTGAAGAGAATGGTAATGATGCGAGTGTTACCAAGAGATGCACAACATTCATTCATAATTATGATTCGGATAAACAAAAATGTTACCATAAACGTATCACATCACAAAGAAAAAGTAAAAAAGAAAAAGAAGAATCAACGCTGAAATTTGAGAGAAAAGGAAACGTTATTATAATATATTATGATGATAGTGAAGAAGAAGGAAAACAAACTTTTTTTTTTTTCATTTTTCTTCGCTAAAAATCAATCACTCTGTTGTTTATATTTCCAAGTCCGTTATTAGCATGTTGACACTTGTGTCTTCTCCTTTTTCGAAAACGTGTTGAATGTTTATCTTTACTCTTTTGAGTTTTTTTACATCGGTCAACTCGCTCTCACCACCTAATTTCTTCACGAGTTCAAATGAGATGTTTGGAAATATGTAATTTCCATAGGGCAACGACAAATCGTCCTTGTCGAATTCTCGATCTTCGGCGATGACGATGTTCTGCAGATCGCTTTGGTACTCGTAAATCAAATCGAGCGCGGCTTCGTCCAATTTCAAAGGCATCTTATATTTCTCGTATTTGTGCTCTAAGCCCTTCGTCTCGACCTCGTTCAATTCGATGGGATCGTGTTGTTGTAATCTATAGATTTTATGACCGAATTTCTTATACGTTTCGACTCGTTTCAATTTCAATTCGCATTTTTTAGGTGTTGTTGTCTTCATGATCGATTATTTAGTATTTAAATAATAATTTGTTTAAAAAGTTTTTTTTTTTTTACTCTTTATATATATAAAAAAGTTGTTTTTTTAATTTTTAATTTTCTTTAATGTAAAATTTTTTTAGTAAAAGTTTTTTTTTCTCTTTATATATATATATATAAAAAGTTAAATTTTTATTTTCAATCTCTCTATTGTTTATATTTCCAAGTCCGTTATTAGCAAGTTGACATTCGTCATTTTTCCACATACGAAAATGGTGTGAATGTTTATCTTTACTCTTTTGAGTTTTTTTTCATAGGCGAATGCGCTCTCACCACCCGATTTCTTCACGAGTTCGGGTGAGATTATTGGATATATGTAACCTCCATAGGACAACAATAAATCACCCCTATCGAATTCTCTGTCTTTGGTGACGATGATATTATTCAGCAGTTTGCTTTGGTACTCATAAAACAAATTGAGCGTGGCTTCATCCACTTTCAAACACATTCGATATTTGTGGATGTAGCGCTCTAAGTCCACCATCTCAACCTCATTCAATTTGATGGGATCGTGTGGTTATAATGTATAGATATTAAAACTGGATTTCTCATACCTTTCGTCTCATTTCAATTTCAATTCGCATCTTTTAGGTGTTGTTGTCATGATCAATTATTTAGTTTTTTATGAATTCTTGCAAATAATGTATATTTTAAATTTTGTATTAAAAAAAAATTGAATTTAAAATTTAACTTTTTTTTTTTTTTTTCTATTATATATATATAAAAAGAGTAAAAGAGCAAAACTTTTTTTTAACAAATTATTTAATACAAAATTCCCCCCCCCCCAAAAAAATATTCTTACAAATGATGCAAACAGATAAAACAATGGTAAATTTAAATGAGAAACCCATACCTCAGTTAAACGAGATTTGTAAACTATTAGAAATTTCAGATTTCAGAAATCATAGAACTAAATCAAAAAAAATTGATGTCATACAAGAATATTTGCGAAACGCTAGAAAAGCAAACGAAATGTCGATAGCAACGACGTCAAAAGATGCATCGGTTGTGAAAAATAAGAAGACGACTAAACGAAAAGCCGTTGAAGAACATCAAGTTTCCAAAGAAAAGAAAAGAAAAACTAAAACGAAAACGAGTGATGCACTTCAGATTCAAGACAAACGAGATATATTGAGCGAAATTCAACGAGCAATCGACGAAGAGAAAGTAGAAGAATATGTAACACGACTCATTGTGGAACTATTCCAATCGAAACCCATAGAATGGGAGAGGGCGATCAAAGGCATTTTTAAAACTTTCGACGTGATTCCCTCGTTGAAGAAAGTCGATCCGAAATTGTTCATGGAATGGGTGAAGAAAGAAGTATTGGATTTGTTTCGCGAATACATGAACGTGGGATTAAAAATTAAGATGATACTCCATTGCATAATGAATAAAATCGACGTGAAGTCCGTCGAGAGCATCGTGAAAAATGCATATTTCAGATCTAACGTCGAACCCGTATTTCGAGGTTCAGATCTATTGGACGTTTTCGAAAAGATGAAAGACAAGATGTTGACGTCTCTCGCGAATTATCAACATGAAGGTAGTAATTGGACGTTCGATGAGGTGTTGAAACTCGAAATTCACATGAATAAAAACGATCCGTTGAAAGGATCTTCCTACTTGGAATTACCATATTTCTTGACTAAGAAACACGCCGTGGTCAACGTGAGAAATAAAGATGATCAGTGTTTTAAATGGGCAGTCACCTCCGCTTTATACCCTGTCTAAATACACACCGAGTTTCTCATTACGAGGAAACTTCTAAAAATCTCGATTGGACCGGAGTGACTTTTCCAACAGAGTTAAAACATATCGAACGTTTCGAGGCTCAAAATCCCCCCATAGCGGTGAACGTCCTAGGATACAACGACGAAAATCGAACGATCTATCCTCTCAGACAGACTTCGTATCACGGAAGAGAAAAGACGATTATTTTATTATTGATTTCGAATGGTGACAATCGTCATTATTCTTGGGTTAAACATCTGAGCCGATTACTGTTGAGACAAAATAATAAACATAAACATAAGATATGTTTATGTTGCAACTGCATGAACGTGTTTCACAGCGAAGACTCGTTGGCGAAACATCAGGAATATTGCAACGAAAATCAAGGAGTCGCCGTCAAAATGCCCAAACCCAACACCATCGTGAAGTTTGAAAATCACAATAGAAGGTTAAAAGTACCATTCGTCGCGTATGCCGATTTCGAATGTTTCACCGCGAAAATGAGTTCCTGTCAACCCAACGCTCTTCAAAGTTACGTCGAAAGATATCAAAAACACATACCTTCGGGCTATTGCATTTACGTGAAATGCACTTTCGACTCGCAACACGACATGGGTCCCTTCACCTACACGAAACAGTGCGAAGACGATGACGTGGCTCAAAGGTTCGTGGAAGAGTTAGAATCGAAAATTCAAATGTTATACGACAAATTCAAAACTCCGGCAAAAATGATCATCACGCGAGAGCAGCAGGACGAAAATAACAGAGCCACCGAATGTCACATATGCAGACAATCGTTTGACGAGAATTCGGAGGAAAATAAGAAGGTCAGAGACCACGATCATTACATGGGTCTGTATCGCGGTCCGGCTCGCAGCAAGTGTAATTTAAAATATCGAGACGCCACTTTCTATCCGGTGATGTTTAACAATTTCTCGGGTTACGACAGTCATCTGTTCGTGAAAAATCTCGGCACCTCACACGAAGAATTAAATTGCATCGCGAACAGTGAAGAAAGATACATTTCCTTCAAGAAATGGAAGCTCATGGAGAAGAAAAGAGTAATCGACGGAAATACGTTGAAAGAAAAAATGAAATCCATTCGTAGATGCATATGTTTCATCGACAGTTTTAAATTCATGTCGACCACTCTGGAAAAATTAGTCGATAACATGAGCAAGGATAAATTTAAAATCATGAGTGAACATTTCGAAGAACGAGTAGACATCATGTTGAGGAAAGGAGTCTATCCTTACGATTACATGAACAATCTAAAGAGATTTGAAGACACCGCACTACCTTCGAAAGAAGATTTTTATTCGAAATTATATGAATCTGACATTTCCGACGAGAATTACGAACATGCTAAAAACGTGTGGAAATCATTCGATATGAAAACCATGAGAGATTATCACGATCTCTATCTGAAGACTGACGTTCTACTCTTGGCAGACGTGTTCGAAAATTTTCGAGACGTCTGTTGTCGAAATTACGATCTGGATCCCGCTTGGTATTTCACCTCACCCGGTTTGGCGTGGGACGCTCTGTTGAAGACCACCGAAGTCCAATTGGAATTATTATCCGATGTGGACATGTTGCTCATGTTCGAAAGGGCTGCGAGAGGTGGCGTCTCGATGATCTCCCACAGACATTCTGAAGCTAACAATCCCTACATGAAAGAAGGTTTCGATTCGAAACGGTCGACTAAATACATACAGTATTGGGACGCCAATAATCTGTACGGTTGGGCTATGAGTCATCCTTTACCGATTGGAAATTTCGAATGGGTGAAGGAACCGGAAGAGATGCAAAAATGGAGAGACTATCCTTGCATTTTAGAAGTCGATTTGAACTATCTGGAAGAATTACACGATCCACACAATGATTATCCGCTGGCTCCTGAACGAATGGAACCGAATGAAGGAGACGAGGAAAAACTCATTCCCAATTTATTTAACAAACGTAACTACGTCGTCTACAGTGAGAATTTGAAACAGTGCGTTGATTACGGGATAAAATTAGTCGACATACATCGCATCATTCGATTCGACGAAGAGCCTTGGATGAAAAAATACATCGATCTCAACACGAATCTCAGAACTCGAGCCGAGAACGATTTCGAAAAAGATTTCTTCAAACTCATGAACAACTGCGTGTACGGTAAATCGATGGAAAACATCAGGAAGAGAACCGACGTTCGACTCGTCACGTCTGAGAAAAGAGCTAAAACATTAGTGGCGAAACCCAATTACAAACACCGAACCATATTCAACGAAAATCTAGTGGCCGTTCACATGCAAAAGACGCATCTGAAGTTCGACAAACCGTATTATCTCGGACTGATCATCTTAGATATCAGCAAGCGATTGATGTACGAGTTTCACTATGATTACGTCAAACGAAAATTTGGTGATGAAGCCAAACTACTGTTCACCGACATGGACAGTTTAGTTTACGAGATAGAGATGAAAGACGTCTACCGAGATATATCTCTGGACGTGGCCGAGAGGTTCGACACGAGCAATTATCCCGTCGATCACCCGTCCAACATTCAATCGAACAACAACAAGAAGGTCTTGGGTAAATTTAAGGACGAGAGCGGCGGTAAACAAATCGTCGAATTCGTGGGCTTGAGACCCAAACTGTATGCTTATCGTCTAGAAGATGATGAAGAGATCAAGAAGTGCAAAGGAGTTAAAGCGTGCGTGGTGAAGAAAAACATCTCTTTCCAAGAGTATAAAGATTGTCTGTTAGGAAGTGGTCCGGTGTATAAGACTATGAAATCGATTCGAAGTGAAAATCACGACTTGTATACCGAAATAGTCAACAAGATTTTGCTGACAGACGACGACGACAAGAGATTCATGTTAGATGATACAATAAGCACTTTGGCACTCGGAAATTGGACTTTGGATCTAATTTTAGATGATATGAATGGAGATGATTGGATTCTAGATGCGATTGTGGATGATAGGATTCCAGATACGATTGTGGATGATAGGATTCCAGAAAATCAAGAAGAATTAGATGAACACAAAATTATGGAAATCGATAGTGACATCGAGAAAGTTAGTTTAAAAAGAAAAAGAAAAAAATAGACAAAAAAAATAACGCCATTTTTAGTAAATTATAATAAAATAAATAAAAAAAAAAAATATATACGCATTTATGAATAAGAAAATAAAGATATCCGTAGAAGGTGTCGTCTTACCCAACGAACCCCTATCCAACATCGATCTGTTGAATGCGGCAAAAGATTTGAAAATCGAAGATTTTCTAGGAGTGTTTTCCAGAGATGCTTTGCCGAAGAGAAGACCTCGACAATTGGAATGCTGAATTTTAAATCTAGACGATTCATCGGGTGAAGGCACTCACTGGGTGGCATGGATGAAGAACGGGAAGAAGAAAAATTATTATTTCGACAGCTACGGAATCTCGCCGCCAAAAGAAATAAAGAACTATTTCAACAAATCGATGGTTCGTTACAACACGGAACAAGTGCAATCACCAGATCAAGTGTTTTGCGGTCACCTGTGTCTCTACATTCTCAAGAGATGGTCTGAAGGAGATCGATTTCAAGACATTCTCAATGATTTACATTAGAGAGAGATTTTTTTTTATAGTATATATAAAGATAAAAAATTATTTTAAAAAAATTTTAATCGAATAAAAACGAAAAATAAAATAACATAGTTCATTTTTAATAAACTGCGTTTTGAACATATTTTTCTAAAAAACAAAAAAAAATCCCACAACAACATGCCAGTCGATAAATTTGGTAGAAGTGACGACGAAAAAGTCAACCCGAGAAAGAAGAGGAAGACGTTCGAAGTCGACGATGGTTACGACGTTGCCAACTTGGACGAACGTTACGATCGGAGATACGAACCTCGAGAAGAACCTTTGAACATGAACGATAAGAAGCTCTACAATCTTCCCGAGCTGATAGATCTCGCAGATGCTGCGACTAAAAAATACGTCGACAGGGGGAATGCCGATTTCGAATGAATCCTGCTAAATAATTATGTGGATAAAACCATGACCGATGATCTCGATCTGAAATCCAAACGTTTGGTGAACGTCACGAATCCCATAGATCCCACTGATGCCGCGACCAAGAGATACGTGGACGACACTCACGCGAGATTCAGCGAACACCTGAGAAATAGATATGTTCAGAAAACGATGCACTCGGAATTGAACGCCAATTCTAACAAGATAACGAACGTGGTCACTCCCACGAATCCCAAGGACATGGCGACCAAACACTACGTAGATCTGGAACAGAGAAAGTCTGACAGATGAGAAATGAAATCGGATCTGAATGCAGGATTCCACAAGATATTGAATCTGTCGAAGATCGACGACACGGATGCGGACTCAACCGCGGTCAACAAGGGCTACGTAGATTCTGCCATGATACAATCACAAGAATACCTAGAATCACAAGTGGACGATCTCTACCTGAACAAAGAATCTGGCGGAACCATGGAGGGTGGCATCAACATGAACGGTCACAATTTATTCGGTCTCGATCACGATCACGAATTCGATTCCAGCATGGTAAGCAGGAAGTACGTGGACGACAACTCGGTCTGGAGAAAGGGTGACATCATGGAAGGTAAACTAGACATGGGTGGACACGCGCTCACGAATCTACCGGATCCCATGAACATGACGGATGCCTGCACCCTGATTTCGGTGGTGGAGAAAGTCAAATATGCTAGACAATTGATCACCGTGTGGGCCGAAGAGGCCGGCGCCTTAGAGGAGGGAAAAGCTGAGTCGTCTTTCGGAAATGGAGGTAGCGGATCGAAACACGGTCAGGTGGGATATCCCATGCTGCTGGGAGGTGAAATCCTTCGAATGAGTCTGGCTTCCTCGGAGTTGAATAACAGAGCGGTCGTCAATCTCATGGTGAATGGTGTGGAGAGTGATAAGAGATACAGCGTCGAAAAGACTGAGAATCGACACGCGAATGTTAGCACATTCGGCACGCCTCTCAAAGTGAACGCCGGAGACAGGATTAATTTCGTCATGAAAACCAATAATCCCGAAGCTGCCACTTCCGTGGTGAGTCTACTGATCGAACTGGATCCTTTGAACAAACAGTGAACGCGTGGAAAATAATGAATTAAAAAAAAAAAATAATGTGTGATTATTAAAAACAAAAAAAAAGAAAAAAAAAAAAAGTAATGAGATTTAGAAAGATGTTCAATCTCTCTAGATCACATTACTTTATTTATTTTTTTTGGTTTTTTTTTTGTTTTTAATAATGACTCATTACTTTTTTATTTTATTTTTTTTGTTTTTTATTTTTTTTCACACACTCGTCTCTCATCGAATGATCGACATCTTATTTCCATCCGATTCGAATTGTAATTCTCTGTCTGACAGGACCAGGGTGAAGGCTTCGGTTTTTCTCGGCACGTTCCTATCGAATTGCATCTTGATCTGAATGTCTAACACGCTACTCTTGAGTCGTTCACTCTGTTTACTGACGTCGAACATGAACATGTGATACATCGACTTGTATTCGCCGGGAGATCTGTTGGGATTCCTCATCAATTCGTCTAGACCGTGATACTTCTTTCTAAAATCAGCGGCGTCGCCGTACAGTCTGGAGAAATTGTTCTTGTCGAACGACGCATTGTAATCGATTGCTGGATATCTCGTGGCGTTCAGAAACACTTGCATGTTTCTCAAATGGCAGTGATCGAACAGCGACGCATTCTTTTCCTGAGACCCGTCCCTATCGGTCTGAAACGCAACCACGATGAAACGCGGTCTCTCGGAAGCGGATTTCACCGTCAATCTCCAATCGAAGTGATTCGTGGAGAGAGGAATGCTAGCCGTGTTGCACTGTCTCATTCTAAATCCCATGGGTAATTTACTCTTGGATTCTATGATCTTGTAGAGACGCGCTTTCTCCACGATCGAAGGCTCCACGTGCGGAACAAACCACGATATCTTGTGTAGAGTTATCTTACCCGCATCGGTCGCGGTGAGTTTCACTATTGCATCGTCGTTTCCTTTTCAAATCAACGTCAGATTGTGTTTGAATCCGTACATGATCTTGTTGTAATCGTCTGCGAATCCGAAGATGTGTTTCAAAGGTATCCTAAATGAAAACGTTCCTTTAGGTCTGGATGTCTTTCACCCACAACTGATTAAGTCCTCTGGATTTCGAAAAATCATCAGGATACATCAAGAGTCCGAACATCGTGATGGCCTGACCGGGATGAAAAACAGATTCTATCTGTTGTCCGGATAGCATGTATTTTATGTTACTGAATAGATGCATGATGCCATTATTGGCAAGAGTAACCGTGTCGTCGTCGGCGTAGTCGCTCCCATCTTCCTTGGTGAGACGTCCCTGCACCACTATGTAACTCTCGCTAGGATGTACGAATAGATCTTGAGTTTTGACGTTGATTCTTATCTCTCCCGCATTGTTCAAACTCAACCCGGTTACCGGTTCATATTCGTGAACCTCATATTCTTGAATACTTTCATCTTTCACTATGCTTTTTGCTATATCTAGTATATTTGTCATTTTAAAGGATTTTTAGGTTTTTTTTTGTTTATTAATTCACTTGTTTTCTTTATCTAAAAAAATAGTTTTTAATTATTTTTTATTATTTTTTTTTCTCTCTTATATACATATGTGTGTAAACAAGAAAATGTCAAAGAGAGTAAATAAAAAAAAAATTTTGTGTTCTTCATCAAAACTTCGTCTTCTGTAATTGTTGTTCGTAAAACTTTCCGATGATCTCTTCTCCATCCAAAGCTTCGATTTCGTAAGTCACCAGATTGGTGTGAAATATTTTGATGATCACGAAAATTTCCGAGGTCCATCGAGGAGTGTAACCCTTTTCGAAGTGCTTCTTATAAGTGTAGATTCTCACTCGATCGCCGACCGCAAATTTCGGCGTTCTAGACTTCTTCCTGATCTTAGATCTCTCGGGATATAGATTCACATAGACCCGTTTTTCGTTTCGAGGATCGCTAGCTTCCGTGGGAGTCATCTTGATCGATCTGTGTCGCGTGTTGTTGTAATCTTTGACCAGACCGTTCAGAGCGTATATGTATTTCTTGGTCGAATTCGCCGTGAAGTATCTGTACATCTTCTCCTTCATCGTTCGATTCCAACGTTCCACCACGCTGGCTTTCTCTTCGTTTTTGATCGAGTAGAGGTCTACCAATCGACGAACGTCCTTGTTGTAGAATTCCTTTCCCTTATCCACCCACAATTTACTCGGTTTTCGAGAAGACGAGTCGAACACGCTCTTCAGAGCCTCGGCGACGCAAGGTCCCGATTTATCCTTCAAAGCTCTGATCCAAACGTATTTGGAAAACACGTCGATGACCGTCAATAGATCTCATGTCGACCAAGTCAGCAGACCAAATGTCATCCAGACCCTTCACGAACACCCTTCTCTTTCGAAATTTACGCACTATGGGTTTGTGTAACTCCTCGGCCAATTCGCTCATCAATAATCATTTCTTCTTCTTTTCAGATGCACTTTTTTTTTTTGAACGCCCCATCTGAATCGACGTTTCACACCGATCAGATTGCCGACCAGCGAACATTCCATCTTCTCTCTCCTGGTCGGATTCGATATGCCTCTCAATCTCCCCAACATGTTTTTGTCGCAGACGTCGTTGCAAGTCTTGGTGTCGGGATGTCCGGCGTAGCACAGATCGTGATCGTACGTGGCCACGTCCACCCTATTCACGGGTTTGCTCCAAGATTTGGGAGTCAGATCGGCATTGAGTCTCTTGTTCAATTTTGTTCCGGGTCCCGTGAAACTGTGACCGGGCAGATGCATTTCGAAAGGTAGATTGTTGATCATTTTATTCACGATGCCTTTACCTTTGCTCGCGTTCTTTTGTTTGACGAATCGAGTCTTGATAGAACCACACATGTCGCAAATTCCGCGAAGCATCTGTCTGTCGTTTTTAGTTCGCACTTCTCTAGAATTACTCGTCTCGGTAACTCTCTTACACTTTACGTAATACATTTTTTTAAGAGTTATTTAAATTAATTTTGTTTTTTTTCATTTTATATATAAATTTAATATTTTTTTTTTTTTTTTTTAAATTCTGTTCTTATTATATATATATATTTTTTTCAATCGCTACTCTTGAGTTCTATCATCTTACTGAATTCCTCCCTTGCCTCTTTCCTCCCCTTTTCCACGAGAGAATCCTTCATCTCTTCCTTGATGAGCTGACGAGTCTTGATTCTCACGGCTTCTTTCAGGGCATCGTATTTCGTTTTCTCGCTCAATATCGCGAAGTATTCATCGTCCGATATCCTACCGTCTTTCAACGCCATAGAGATCATTTTGGATATCGTGTCGATCTTGGAGTCGGCCAAGACGCGAATCTTGTGTTTCCTCGCCTTCAGATATAATTTCCTACTCAAAAAGTTTCCGAGCGTGCTAAACAATCCGGCGGTGAGAGCCACTCCTTCTATGGTCAACACGATTGGAATGCCGACCGCGGTCAACAACAATCCAATGCCGGCCGCATGCAAACCCATGGAAATCGTGATGAGTGTCGTGTCGATCGCGTTGACGAATTTCACGAAACGCGAATACTTCTTCTTGAGGGAACGACGAGAATCTCTCTCTCGAGTCAGATACAATTGGATTCTACTGATTTGATCGATGCGATACCTCTCTCCTCTTTCTCTTTCTTCTAGCGATGGCGCCGTCGGTAAAACGCCGTTCGGCTTCTCGTCCTCGTTGTCCACTAACGTCGGATACAATTTATTTCTGGTTCTCATTTTGTGTTTTTTTCTTTCTTTCTTTCTAATATTAGATAAAAAAAATTTATGCGTGTATTTATTTTTTTTTTATTTTCTACTCTCCCTTATTTTTATATCAACGAAAAAAAACTTAGACGTATGCTTCATTCAGCAATAATTTCTTGATGCATCCCTTGTCTTCTAAAGTCAAACTTCTACGCGCCAATTTCAGTTCTTCCAAATCTGTGGGCCTGTCTCGATTCTTTCAGAAGACTAATCTCTACCAAAACGTGATCACATCATTCAGTTTAACGCGTTCGAATGCTGGTTCGAAATACATGACGACCATATCTTCCCTTTCCATCGTCAGACACGAATGATTCTAGTGATCGAAGTCTAGATAATTCCGACATCCGACGCATCGTTCTAACAAGATGGGACGTAGTTGTTCGTTCACGCAGATTGCGTATGCTCTCATCAGCATGTTTAAAAGAAACCTCGCTCTAATAGTCTGAGAATCGCTCATGATTTACATATTTTTTTTTATTATCTATTCGATTTGATATATTTAATTTTCTAAATAACTATTTATTTATATTTTTTTTTCTCCCCTATATATATCAATCAAAAACGTGACAGCGGGCTCGCGAATTTCCAACACACCGACGACAACAACACTGAGTTTTTGAGAATTTCTCATAGTGGAGGAATTCCCCTAATAATGTCATAAATGGGAGAAAAAAAACCCACCGCCTCAAAACAATTGCAGGTGCTGGACCATCTGTCTCAACACAATTGCGGGTTCTGGACCGCTGGTCTAGAGTCCCCAAAACTGTTTTTTGATGATGACCCAGAATTTTTTGCTTTTGCTCGCGTTCGCCAACGATGGATCGATGGTCTGATCTGCGATGGGGACGTCGACGAAAAATTACGTACAAGATACAAGCGAAGATGTACAATTTCACCCTTTTTATAAAAACGCGCGCTCACCACGCGTTCACCATGAGTATTTGAACGTTAAAAGTGCGATCTAGGAGTCACAACTGTACATGGGGGGCATTCAAGACCATGTACAGTTTTTGTGAACAAGCGTGTGATTTAACACTGAATTCCACGTTGGTGAACGCATCGTGTGCGTATGTTGTACACGTACATGTACAAGTGGTCGTAGATCGGCAATTATTACCTACTCATGTTGGGTGACCATCTCGTATTCCAGGCTGATATTATCAATGGTGTAACTGGCATCGACATCGCCTGAAGCCTGGACCACCCGGCTGTAATCATTGAACGTAAGCTCGTACTCGAGCTGACCGCAAGCACACTCTGGTAGAAAGGCATATGAGCCTCAAGGAGTTCAAAATCCAGCGGGATACAGAAATGGTTGCCATAGGTATCAGCGATATCCTTGTCTGCAACAATAGAGTCATCCTTGTCTCCTGCGCCGACCCGCAACTTGGTAGCAGTTCTTTTCACGGATGTATCAATACCTTGGTAGTGCGCATTGTTGCGCTCGGAAGCTGTCTTCCAGAGGTCAAGGTAGCAGTGGTACACGTCTGCATCGTCGACCGACATCACCTCGTTCCCGCTGATTTTGATTGCCATTTTCTTGATGATGGCACGGCCAAGATTCTAAACAACTGACCTGTTATCATCTGTTGAGTTCACGGTGACTGTAAAGGCAAGGCGTACAGTACCCGGTGTAATAAGATGGTATTCTCCAAGATTCGGAAATCGGACACTGAGCGATTGGTTCTGGTCAATCGTACTGGGATTGTGCGTAATAACATCCGATTGCCTGACTCCCTTTACCCAAGAGGCATTCGTAGTTTGCGGTGTTGGTTAAGCTTGCGGCCATATTGGCTTCAAAACATGTTGAATTGTATTGAACTCTGTCGCTCATCCTTCAATACAATGGCAGACTTTAATGCCTTCGACCATCCTGGTGAACAAGGTGGCCGCGATGATGGAGAAGATGAAACTAGCTTTACCCGGGTCCCTGTTAATAACGGAGCTGTTGGGGGGATAGGTGATCGTCTACCTTCATTGCAGCAAGAGATGTTGGAGACGACCGTTAATGACTACTACCAGAATATGTCTGAGAAAGGGATGGTGCCTCTTCTACGTGACTATACCAAGTTTGAGATCGACAAAAAAGGACTGCTGAGGCTGAAGGACCATCCAGATTTCGACATTCTTAATAGGTCAGGAGCACCCCTTGATCTCTCAACAATTGCTGGGAGGCGTGGCGGTGGTGAAGTCATACGGAATGAGCTGGGGTTTGTGGACTGGACTCGTGAGACAAAGGCGCTTAAGCCCAAAGGCGCTTGAAACACTGCGGGTCAATAACAATGAGTTGGATGAAGCAGCTGCTAGGATCGGATCAGACACTACAGAACTGCGAGACTTGGGACAGGTGGCTGATGCCGCGTCAAATTCTACTCAAAACGTGGTGGAAAGTCTTACCGAGGAGGAAGAAACTGCACTTAAAATCTTACATGACCCTCCACTTGATACCGTGGGATTGGAGTACAGCATCAGAGAGCTCCGCGGACTCGACAGGGCAATGCAGACAACCCGTGGTGAGCTGATAAACAACCTGGTTAAACTGTCCGAGCTTGATGAGCACATCGTTTCGGAGAAGCGCAAACTAGACACTGGAGGCGTTGATGAATCTACCAGGCGCCGAATTGCAGAACGTCTGTGCAACCTGGAAGATGAACCAGCTTCACGCCTGGAGGCGACCGCAACGAATAGAGAGGCTCTCCGATCCCAAATCAATCGAGTCAGAGAGACGATCAATCGGATCCTCAATGAGGACACGACACTCGCTGAGCGCATTCGCACTCTCTTCCGGGAACAAGGGATTACGATCGCATCTATCCGCACAGCGATTGGGATTGCAATCTCGACCCTAGTACTTGCGCTGACCGGCGGGGCTGGAAGTTCCCCTCGCTCCACCACCATCTGATAAGGGCGGCCTCAAAGATTGAGTGAAAAAACACCTTGGGCGTAGTGAGTGAAAAAAACACCTTGGGCGGTCAGCTCGGGCGTACCCTAGCCAAGTTGACGGGGAAGGTTGCGGCTGCACTACCTGGAATTATAGGCTCTGTCGTTTCGTGGGTATTAAACCAACTCGCAAAGGTTACGGGCTGGTTGGCTGGAAATCTATGGGCTGTGGTCCTTGCTCTTGGAGGGCTGTTTCTCGTGGCCGCTTGCGTCTGGTTAACGAAGTAACCACAATGTCAGTAGCCCGGCCGCGGACCCCCCTCCCCCACGACGAGAGCGGCTATTTCTTCCTTATGCTGGCGTGTCTTTGACAGTTCCTTGCCCCCTGTAGCTTGCAGCTCGACCGACTTGTCTCGTTCCTTTTGAAACGATTGCGGCTTGATTAGCTCCATCTCGTGTGTGAGCGTCGGTGGTGGGGTGGGAGTTGTGTTTACATCCGTATTCACACCCAGGATCTGTGTTGTGGTGGCGATAACAATCTCGTTGTTATACCCCACCACATGATCTATACGGAGCAGCATATCACTTGGGGCCATGTAGAGTCCGATCCCAAAGATAAAGTTGACCTTAGAGCCAGCGTACCGCAATACATCTTGATAACGCTTGATTGCCGAAGGGAGGTCCACTGGTGATGAGATTGCATCCTCAACGTTTGAAAGGAACTGCTTCTGCGCATCGAAGGCCGTTCCTTGATGTTGTGCATCGGCGATAATGCGTGTCCGTGTCTGGGCCTGTGTCCCCAAGACTGCCCACTCATAGCTCCTGATGCTGTCGTTTAGGCGTTCACCGCCGGGCCGCGTAAATCCCTGAGATTTATCGAGTATGAATGTGTTCCACGCGCTATCTGCGTTTGGGGCATCTTGTTTGATGAAATCCACGTGGACGAACTCGTTGAATGTCCACTGTGTGAATGACATTCTAGTAGGGTCGTAGTCAGGGTCAGCTAAGGGGTGAGGGCCAAGGTTTGTCCAGCAGTTGTACACCCGTCCCATGCCATGGTTTGGGACTTTGACGCACCAGTCGGTGTGTGGGGATACATCAAACTCACCACAGATTCGCTCATATGCCCTCCGGTCATATGAGTTATTGAACGCATTCCAAGCTTGATCCCGGGGCAGTGCAGTCTTTAGCTCGCTGAGGATCCCGAGAACCTGGTAGTACACATGGAACTTGTATAAGGACTTAATGAGAGGGTCTGGGGCGCTTAGGTGATCCTGTATGGACACGCCAGAGCCTGTCGTTGCACACCAGATGGCGAAATTTAGCTTATTCTGCCAGAACTTCATTGTATTGCTAAGCCATGTCTGTACTAGCTTGTCAGATTCGACAAGTGGCAGCCGGTACCTCGGGAACACATCAGGATAATGCTCTTGGAAATATGCGTGCGACGCGACCTAGACCCGGATGTTGGGTTTTGTTAGTTGCTTCACTATGTTTTTGGACGAGAACACCCCGCCTGTCTTGTATTTTGCACCACTATTGAAACTAAATGCCTGGTATCTATAGTATGTATATCTAAGACAAGACGTCAAAATAGCCAGACGACTGCCCTTCCCAGGTCGAATGGGATTGCCGCACCTTCCATAAAAGTACTTAATGTTGGTAATACCAAGCGACCCCCATGATATTCTGTTTTGGCAACTACTATATATATATATATATATATATATATATATATATATATATATATATATATATATATATATATATATCATACCAGATAGATATAACTTTATTTCACAGTACAAAGGTGTAAACAAACATTAATCGACCCAGTTGTTGAACAGTGCATTTTAACACAGATAAGAGATTCTCAACGATATACTCACACTAAAACAAATGCATATTTTATTCTTATTCTGTCCCAATGCCATTTTCATATTCTTTCCACAGATATTATATTTTAAAGCACAAATTCAGTTTTTTTTGTCACAGCACTGTAAACTATTTTTTGAGTACAAAAATAAAATCTGATGACAAAATGTTCTCACCGGATATTGCACAATTCAGAACATGAGAAAGATAAATTGGTGGCAAAATGTGTTCCACATATCCAAGAATATATATATATATATATATATATATATATATATATATATATATATATATATATATATATATATATATATATATATATATATATATATATCATACCAGATAGATATAACTTTATTTCACAGTACAAAGGTGTAAACAAACATTAATCGACCCAGTTGTTGAACAGTGCATTTTAACACAGATAAAAGATTCTCAACGATATACTCACACTAAAACAAATGCATATTTTATTCTTATTCTGTCCCAATGCCATTTTCATTTTCTTTCCACAGATATTATATTTCAAAGCACAAATTCAGTTTTTTTTGTCACAGCACTGTAAACTATTTTGAGTACAAAAATAAAATCTGATGACAAAATGTTCTCACCGGATATTGCACAATTCAGAACATGAGAAAGATAAATTGGTGGCAAAATGTGTTCCACATATCCAAGAATAAAGTTAGGGCATCAAAATTCTTCAAACACAACCACAGAGCTACATGGGAGTAAATCTAAAAACTGTGACTCTAATACAGGTTGGTTGTAAATCATTATCGATTGCGCTGTATGCTGTGAAGAAATAGATCACGCTATTTTAGTCCGTATGTAAACAAGACACCCCTAGAGTGTCAATCGATTTTTAGTGTCCTATATAAGTACAAATTGTTTGTTTAACAAGTACGGGTAGAGCGGGTTCTCTAAGTATCTGCCGCTAGCGGAATTGGCCATTCCGTGGTGGGTATGTTAAATCCGTTAGGTGTGGTGCGGCGCGCAGTTGTGGACTGTACTAGCTCAGGACTAGAGTACCGATACCGAAGGGCCACATGCTTAGGCCCACTGCCTGGGGTCAGCGGATACTGCTAGAGTGTATCAGTCGGTGCTTGCTATAATGTACCAGCGGTCACATAGATGACACTCCAGGATGTGTGAGGGCAGCTGCCGGACAGCTGCCGGAGCTACACATCCCGCCAAGGCCCATAAGCATGTGGAAGGTTTTCCTCTTTTGCTCTAATTTTCTTTGCGATTACACTTAGCAGCAGAGAGGGGTGCATATATATTTGACAGACTTAACAAAACAGGAGAGCCCGGGCCGGCGAGGATAATGGGCCGTCCCATAGGCTCTGCCCGCTCATGGGCTAGAGTGGATTTTTTTCAAGCATTCGAAATTGGTATGCTGGCCCTCCCTGCTACTGATTTTTTAATACAATTAACTTGTTCTCTTTAGTCTATTGTTTCCTGGACTGTTATAGATTTTCTGTGTGTAACCCTTTCCCCTTTAGTTATAGATTTTCTGTGTGTAACCCTTTCCCCTTTAGTTATAGATTTTCTGTGTGTAATCCTTTCCCCTTTAGTTATAGATTTTCTGGGTGTAACCCTTTCCTCTTTAGTTATAGATTTTCTGTGTGTAACCCTTTCCCCTTTAGTTATAGATTTTCTGTGTGTAACCCTTTCCCCTTTAGTTATAGATTTTCTGTGTGTAACCCTTTCCCTTTTAGTTATAGATTTTCTGTGTGTAATCCTTTCCCCTTTACTTATAGATTTTCTGTGTGTAACCCTTTCCCCTTTAGTTATAGATTTTCTGTGTGTAACCCTTTCCCTTTTAGTTATGGATTTTCTGTGTGTAATCCTTTCCCCTTTAGTTATAGATTTTCTGTGTGTAACCTTTTCCCCTTTAGTTATAGATTTTCTGTGTGTAATCCTTTCCCCTTTAGTTATAGATTTTCTGTGTGTAACCCTTTCCCCTTTAGTTATAGATTTTCTGGGTGTAACCCTTTCCCTTTTAGTTATAGATTTTCTGTGTGTAACTCTTTCCCTTTTAGTTATAGATTTTCTGTGTGTAATCCTTTCCTCTTTAGTTATAGATTTTCTGTGTGTAACCCTTTCCCCTTTAGTTATAGATTTTCTGTGTGTAACCCTTTCCCCTTTAGTTATAGATTTTCTGTGTGTAACCCTTTCTCCTTTAGTTATAGATTTTCTGTGTGTAACCCTTTCCCCTTTAGTTATAGATTTTCTGTGTGTAACCCTTTCCCTTTTAGTTATAGATTTTCTGTGTGTAACCCTTTCCCCTTTAGTTATAGAATTTCTGTGTGTAATCCTTTCCCCTTTACTTATAGATTTTCTGTGTGTAACCCTTTCCCCTTTAGTTATAGATTTTCTGTGTGTAACCCTTTCCCCTTTAGTTATAGATTTTCTGTGTGTAACCCTTTCCCCTTTAGTTATAGATTTTCTGTGTGTAACCCTTTCCCTTTTAGTTATAGATTTTCTGTGTGTAACCCTTTCCCCTTTAGTTATAGATTTTCTGTGTGTAACCCTTTCCACTTTAGTTATAGATTTTCTGTGTGTAACCCTTTCCCCTTTAGTTATAGATTTTCTGTGTGTAACCCTTTCCCCTTTAGTTATAGATTTTCTGTGTGTAACCCTTTCCCTTTTAGTTATAGATTTTCTGTGTGTAACCCTTTCCCCTTTAGTTATAGATTTTCTGTGTGTAACCCTTTCCCCTTTACTTATAGATTTTCTGTGTGTAACCCTTTCCCCTTTAGTTATAGATTTTCTGTGTGTAACCCTTTCCCCTTTAGTTATAGATTTTCTGTGTGTAACCCTTTCCCCTTTAGTTATAGATTTTCTGTGTGTAACCCTTTCCCCTTTAGTTATAGATTTTCTGTGTGTAACCCTTTCCACTTTAGTTATAGATTTTCTGTGTGTAACCCTTTCCCCTTTAGTTATAGATTTTCTGTGTGTAACCCTTTCCCCTTTAGTCTTCTCATATTTTCTAAACCTTCCTGACCAGGAATTCATAAATTTACGTATTTATGTATTTAATATGAATTTGGTCCCCTATGTATTGAACCTCAAGAAAAATTTATTTCATGATCAAAACAAAACGGAAATAAAATTAACCAGGTCACCATATTTCACAGAATCCTCGAAAATACTAAATTGATTACGGATCAGCCTGCACATATATTTTCTGGTGAGGAACCCCTATTTCTATCAAGATTGTTGTTGTGTTATTTTCCCGGTGGACGACAACACGAGTTCGTTACGTTCTCCCAGGGAGCACTTGTGAGAGATTTTCAAGAAACAATATCAGAAACTAGAATTATCAATGAACAATTTTCAAGACATCGTTTTATTGTGCTTCATGGTGGTGTTGTTGAACGGTTTTTTTTAGGCTTTTCCCTCTGGAAAAGACTATTGTTTTTCTATGGATTATTATTATTATTATTTTTTTTTTTTTTTTTTCCCACACATTTTTGTCCGTACGATTCAGAAGCCATTTTCACACAATTTGGCACACGCATAGAGGGGCAAAAAATCTAAAAATGTACCGAAGCGAAATTTTCGATTTAACCCTTATTTCGCCAGAATTGGCAAAAAAATGCCAAAATTGGGGTTTATCGGCACTTTCTCGAAACACGTCTTTAGGATTTTTTTAAAACATTCATCATTTCTAGACCTGCCCATGACACGACCTTTGATATACACGACATATTAGGCGATGCATATGGTAACCCTCCACAGGCTGCCAAACATCGAAATTTTGATGAAATGGGCCGGTTTCAGGCCCCCCAGAGCACCCAAATGATACAAGAGAGATAAACATAACTTCCTTTATTTGAAGTGGAATTCACCAGAGATCATTTTTGTAAGTAATAATGGTGTTCAAAAAACCAAGCATTAACCCGTTTTGGGCTGGTTAAACAGCAATACCCCAAAAAAGCTCAAAAATTCAGGTTTTCCGTGGATTTCTCTAAACGAGTCTTGTAGATTTTCATGAAAAAATTGTCACTCCCAGGCCTTGATGTGACAATAGAAGTTGCATGGACAAAATACTTCGGTGAGCATTTGTTAACCCTCCACGGGCTGCTAAAAGTCAAAATTGTGATAAACTGGGCTGTTTTTGGACGCCAACGGCACCCAACGGGTACGCCACAAAGAAAAGTGATTTCTTTCATCGAGCGCACAATCTATAGGGAAACATTTTTGTAAGTAGTAAGGGTATTCAAAAAACGAAGTCTTAACCCATTTTGGGCAGGCTAAAGAGAGAGACCCCTTAAAATCTAAAAATTCCCATTTTCTGTGGATTTCTCTAAATACATTCCATAGGTTTTCAAGAAAAATTGACTACTTGCAGGTCTTTGTGTGACATTACAAGTGGCATGGACAAAATATTCCGCTGAGCGTTCATTAACCCTCTACAGAATGCCAAGCATCATAATTTTGTTGAAATGGGCTGTTTTCGGACACACACAGCACGCAATGTATGTCCGAGAGTTACACATAATCTCCTTTGTTGGAAGTGGAATTCACTGAGGACCATTTTTGTAAGTAATAAGGGTATTCAAAAACCCAAGCGTTAACCCCTTTTGGGGTTGTTATTAGCGATACCCATCAAAAGCTAAAAAAAAAAAATGTTTTCCGTGGATTTCGTTACAAACATCTTGTAAGTTTTCAACAGAAAATGGCCATTGATAGGTCTTGGAGTCACATTACCGGTTGCATGGATAAAATATTCCAGTAAGCATTTGTTAACCCTCCATGGGCTGCTAAATGTCAACATTTTGAAAAAATAGTCTGTTTTTGGACACCAACAACAACAAATGGGAATGTCACAGAGATACATAACTTCTTTTACCGGATGCAAAACTGACAGAGAAAAATTTAGTAAGTAGTAAGGGTATTCAAAAAATCGACGTCTTAACCCATTTTCGCCTGGTTAAGATGTACCCCTTAAAAGCTTAAAATTCCAGTTTTCTGTGGATTTCTCCAAAAAATCTAGTAAGTATTCAAGAAAAATTGACCATTTGCAGGTCTTGGAGTGACATTACAAGTTACATAGACAAAATATTCCGGTAAGCGTTAGTTAACTCTCCAGAGGCTGCAAAGCATAGAAATTTTGAGAAAATGGACTGTTCTTGGGCACCCATTGCACGCAATGTGTACCTGCGAGATAACCATAACCTCCTTCTTTGGAAGTGGAATTCATCAGACCAGGCATTAACCCATTTAGGGCTGGTCTTAACCCGTTTTGGGCTGGTTAAACAGCGGTACCCATCAAAGACTTAAAATTTCATGTTTTCCCTGGATTTCTTTAAAAACATCTTGTAGATTTCAAGAAAAAACGGTCATTCACAGGTCTTCATGTGACATTACAAGTAACATGGACAAAATATTCCGTTGAGCATTCGTTAACTCTCCACGAATTGCTAAACATCAAAATGTTGATAAAATGGTTTGTTTGCAGACACCAAGAGCACCCAATGGATATGTAACAGAAAAATGTAACTTCTTTTACTGCGCGTAGAATTCACAGAGGATCAGTTTTGTAAGTAGTAAAGGTATTTAAAAGAATGAAACGTAACCTATTTTAGACTGGATGAGGAGAGATACCCCTTAAAAGCTTAAAATTTACATTTTCTGTGGATTTCGCTAACTGCTTGTTGGCGATTTTCAAGAACAATTGGACATTGGCAGGTCTTACAAATTGCATAGATAGAATATTCCGCTAGTCGTTTGTTAATCCCGCTACAGGCTGCTAAACATCAAAATTTTGATAAAATCGGCTGTTTTCGGGCAGCAAATGGGTATGTAATAGGTAAACATAACCTCTTTTATCAGACTCAGAATTCATGGGGGATAATGTATGATAGTGTTAAGGGTATTCAAGGGAGCGTGGTGGCTCAGTGGTAGACTGTTGTACTTCTATGCTAGAGGTCCCGAGTCCGATCCCCGTCCGGGACGACTCACGTTGTGTCCTTCGGCAAGGCACTTTAGCCCGGTCGCCGACATGGAGGCACGATGACGCCGTGTACTAAGGCATACTGCACGTCGATGGTACATATGTCTTCACCCTCTGTAACCCTGCTTGAGCGGAGCTTGAACAGAGTTAGAATGTTGAGGAGCTGACAGTTGCTCGTCGTTGCTTGGTGGTTCTCTCCGTGTACTCCGGCTTTCTCCACCTATAAAACTGTCACGGTCACGATTAGCCATTGTGCATAAGTATGTGACCTTAAACACCAGTAAACAAATAAATAAATAAATAAATAAATAAATAAATAAATAAATAAATAAATAAATAAATAAATAAGGGTATTCAAAAGGCCAAGCCTTAACCCTGTTTATAGGATTAAAGACAGACAGCCCATGCCGTGTACGCTGCCTATATTACTTGTAAAATCGACACTCCCACTAAATCTACTTCGAGGTGCGGTGTCGGACCCGACCACCTGACGGTTCTGACCTCATTAGATAACACTCCTTCGTTGTATTTAGCAGCATGGATTTCCCCAAGAAGCAAAGACAAAAATACGTCTGCGGAAAATAATGGCAAATATTTTATTTAGTCTGTATTTTGTCCGTATAGAAAATGTCTCGCCCACATATACCTAAACATGATTCAATGATACAATTGGACATATTTCTCTCGTAAAACCTGAAAAAGACTTGATTTATTTCATTTTAGGATTGCGCGTGTATATTCTTAGAAGATTCTCTGTGTGTTATTAATAAACAGCGTCAGTCTTTGATCTCGTTTGGGACGATCAGTGATTAACACCTTTTCGACAAGAGCCATCGAAATTGAAAATAAAAAAAAAAATCAAATTTCACTAAAACCTTTTGCAGAATCGTGTTTTTCAGAAAACTCTTTCGCGATTGCATGTGTCGTTTTCAAAATTCCGATCAGTAATCACGAAATTATAAATATGTTGTTGTCAATAACAAAATTGAAAGCATGTCCGTCAAACTTGCATGACGTCAGAACTCGACTCGGGTGAAATACTGCAGTGATGCAGTGAAAGTTCGAGAGTAATAAACGCTGATATCGCAGGAGGCTTTAAACTGTCCATGGAATGGTCCTAAAATCATGTTTATGTTCGCAGCTTTACTGCAAATAGATTTCCCGCTGCCCCATGAACACCTGCCTGTTATAAAATTAATTAGCGGGGACATCTGCCCCCCCCCCCCCTCTTCCTCCTGTTTTTTTTACCTAGGACACCTGCCCCCTATTGTTTCTTTTACCTAGGACACGTGCCCCCCCCCCCCCCCCCCCCTGATGTTTTTCACCAACTACACCTGCCCCCGTTTGTTTGCTAACAGGCCCCTCCCCATTGACCTTTCTATCTTTAGAAGCACCCGGGCCGACGGGGAGAGGGCGTGGTTGTGAGCATAGCTAGATTTCGCTGAAGGAAGGTACCCTCAAATCTGGGTCGAAAGTGGCGAAAATGACAAAAGACTACTTCAACGTACGGTAACGGTATAAACTTCAGACGATCTGGGCGATGCACAGACGAAAGATCATACCTTGGAGCCGGTTAGGTAATTTGGCACAAAAAAACCCTCCGATTTTATGCTCAATCGCTGCTCTACAGTAGTCTACAATAGTGCCCAATTCCATTCCAAACTGATAGAGTCGGGACGAATAGTACTCTCACTTTCCACGCGATGCGTGGTGTTCTCCACGCGGCCTCGACACTTGCAACAGATGCCAAAATGTCGGCCAGGGTGCGTAGAACAAGTTCTGAAAATTAGAAGTCGCTGCCTTTGGCGGTCTGGACACGGTTCGTGTTTGTGAGAAGTGCAATTTTAATGTCAAATTGGTAAATTTTCGTTAATCGTTTCCCGCCAAAACACCTACTCACCGCCGATTTCTTTTCACTGTAACTTCTTCCGATTATCTAAGGTTTAAAGATAGTGCCAGGATACCTCCCCCCCCCCCCCCCCCCCGCACCGAAACCTGGGACTTTATGCTCAATCGCAGCTCCACAGTCGTCTACAACACTGCCCATTTCCATTCTGAACTGATAGAGTCGGGACGAATAGTACTCTCTCCTTCCAAGCGATGCGTGGTGTTTTCCAGGCGCCTCGAACGCTCCCAACAGATCCCAAAATGTCGGCCAGGGTTCGTGGAACAAGTTCTGAAAATTTCAAGTCGCTACCTCCAGTGGTCTGGACACGGTTCGTGTATGCCAGAAGTGTTATTTTAATGTCCAATATGCAAATCTTCGTCAATCTTTTCCTGCCTGCCAGAAACCCAATCACCGCCAATTTCTTTTCACTTTAAACTTCTGACGATTCTCTTAGGTTTAAAGGTTGTGTTGGGATCCCTGGGTGGCGGTCTTAAAGAAGCATCTTCCATTTACAGAGAGGGGGGGGGGGGGGTGCTCTAAAGGAGTCTGCGCCCATTCACGACGTCTTTTTTCGAACTGGCTTGAAAAGGAAGGACCAAATTCAGACAGTTACCTCCTCTCTTCAAAACGCTATATCCCAACCAATTCTAGGCAGATTTTCATGAAATTTTCACTCGTTGTTCATGGATAGTTGCGGCATCACTTTCCATGAAGAGCGATACGAATTTCGCATTTCGTCACGTCGAATTCGAAAAGAGTGCATGCGCATGAATTTCTCTGATAACATCTTATAGATTTTAAGTAAAAATGGCCTTTCGCACTTTTTGGTTTGAAATTGCAAGTTGCATGAATAAATATGCCTGTTAGCACATGTTAACCCTCTACAATTGGCCAGACATCAATATTTTGGATACATTTGAGATAAAATTGACCATTTTCAAATAGACAGAGCACTCAAAGGGTATGTGTCAAACAAACACAACTCCTTTTGTCGGTCATTAACTTGTGGGACGACGATATTGATATTAACCCACTCTACCATTAATGATGGTTTTTACCTAAACAATTTTTTTATAAAACAGTCATTTGAGATTACTATAACCACCTTTCTCATAACATCAATGAAAGAACTTCAGTGAGACAGTTAAAAACAATTCATCAGACACTGTGGGGGCATGAAAAATCAAGGAATCTCATCGGGAAAAGCCATGATTCTCCAGAATCATAAAGTCTAGTTTGTTTTTCTTTTTTTGTGCCAACAAAAGAATACACGAGCCAGTATAAAGCTGAGTTACAATCATGAAGCTAAAAACAAACTACGCACACGTCATAAGCCCGATACATGACTGTGAAAACTTGATAAGATGTCCGAACAACATACCAGAACCAATACGTCGTCTAAAAATAACCATAAATACATCTTTGTAGAAATAGTTGATAACTTCCTAAAGCGAAATAACTGCCTGTTAACAAATGTTGATAAATTAAAATGATGTCCCATAGCGTCAAAAGTATCCCGAATGACGTCATCAAACGAGAAGGAGTGTTACCACTGAAATGTAATCCGTGCTTTATTGGTTTAATTGGCAAAATCTGATATACACAATGGCGGTCTGAAGTATGGTTTCTGGCAACTAGTGCTCGTTCTAATATAATTAGCGTGCCATGTCTGGATTATATGACAGTTGTATTTAAGATAACATGACTATTAGCCACAACTCGGAATTATTAAAGATTTTCTTTCGGGATCATAAAACAGAATTTTTAACGAACTCAACAACCAGTGAGAAGTTATACGCTGTTTTGGTGACAAAAATAAAAAAAAATCTTCTCAAACATGAAATGCAACTTTTAGAAAAAGTCGTTATTCATAAAAAAAACTGCTCAAACTTGAAATGCGGCTTTTAGAAAAAATCAGCCAGAGTCACCTCGTGTCGGGCAGTTTTACGGGTGGAGGAAGCTGGACTGCCCGGAGACAGAACCACCGAGCAACGGCGAGCAACTGTCAGATTCACAGACGTACTAACTCCACATAAGCAGGGTTAGCATGGTTGAAGACAGGTGCATCATCGACGTGCAGTGCGCCTTAGTACACAACGCCACCGTGCCCCCACGTGGGTAATGGAGATTAAGTGTCTTACCCAAGGACACAACGCGGTTGGCGCAGGTGGGATTCGAACCGAGAACCTCTCGGCTTACAGCTTGCATCTCTACCTACTCGGGCACCGCCCCTCCCACCCCCAGTCCATATTCACGGCACAATCATATTGTTTATTTCGAAAACATTCCCGGAATACAGTACCGAGCCATATAATAGCTCATAAATTCGGCCAAACGTATAAGTGGTAGAACAAGAAGAAGCAAAGTTTCAGCTTTATTATGATTGTTTACAAATTTAGAGTGTTATCATTCCGCAGGATACTCTACACACCTTGTGGTAAGGTTGTATGATATGTAAGGGGTATAGAATAAGATATTGCTCTTGACTGTAATAGACTTCAGAGGAGGTGAATTGCGTATTTAGACTGAATCTAGTTCGACTGTTTAAATGTACTGACAACAGTAAAATACGCCTGCCTTGTGTGTAAGAACTACACGATATTTGTCAAATATACATGCCGGGTGACCATTTTCCATTTTTAGCTCAACTTTGGCGAAGCCAACTTTGAGCTTATGCCATGGCCCGTCGTCCGTCTGTCCGTCCGTCCGTCTGGCCGTCTGTCCGTCTGCCCTTCAACAATTGGATACGGCTCGGGCTAGAGGCCGTATTTATGAACCAATCTTTACGAAACTTCTTGGGTACCTTTGTTATGACTGTGGGACGAGATCGAGTGTTTTTGGGTGCGGTCCGAAATTTAAGATGGCTGCCAGCCGCCATTTTGTACCGACGATGCAGAAATCTGTTTTTTGTACAGAACTTCCATATGAAAGCTCTGATTTGAATAATTTTTTGTATAAATGTTTAGTACCATGGGATACATCACATATAATACGAGTTTTTTTCTCGTGCGTAAATTATGCAAATTAGACTAACTTTGATGTTTTTTGGTGTTACTTTCAGCACTGTAAGTGCAAATGCCAATACGGCTCAGGCTAGAGGCCGTATTTATGAACCGATCTTTACGAAACTTCTTAGGTACCTTTGTTATCACCGTGGGACGAGAACGAGTGTTTTTGGGACCGGTCCAAAATTCAAGATGGCCGATGGCAGCCATTTTGTAGAAAATTTGTGCAATCAGATTTTTGCACAGAACTTCCATATGAAAGCGCTGATTTGAATAATTTTTTGTGTGAATGTTTAGTACCATGGGATACATCACATATAATACGGGTTTTTTTCTCGTGCAGAAATTATGCAAATTAGATGAACTTTAATTTTTTCAGTGCTACTTACACACAGTAAGTACACATGTCAATACGGCTCGGGCTAGAGTCTGTATTTATGAACCGATCTTCACGAAACGTCTTGGGTACCTTTGTTATCACCTTGGGACGAGAACGAGTGTTTCTGGGTGTGGTCCAAAATTCAAGATGGCTGCCAGTGGCCATTTTGAACCGAAATTAGGTCTAATCAGTTTTTTGTACACAACTTCTATACGGCTCAGGCTAGAGGCCGTATTTATGAACCGATCTTTACGAAACTTCTTGGGTACCTTTGTTATCACCGTGGGATGAGAACGAGTGTTTTTGGGTGCGGTCCGAAATTCAAGATGGCCACCAGCAGCCATTTTGTACCAAAAGTAGTGCAATCAGTCTTTTGTACAAAACTTCTGTATGAAAGTTCTGATTTGAATAAATTTTTGTATGAATGTTTAGTAACATGGAATACATCACATATAGTACGGGTTTTTTCCTCGAGCAGAAATTATGCAAATTAGACTAACTTTGATGTTTTTTGGTGTTACTTTCAGCACTGTAAGTGCAAATGCCAATACGGCTCGGGCTAGAGGCCGTATTTATGAACCGATCTTTACGAAACTCCTTGGGTACCTTTGTTATCACCGTGGGACGAGAACGAGTGTTTTGGGGTCCGGTCCGAAATTCAAGATGGCCGATGGCAGCCATTTTGTACAAAATTTGGTGCAATCAAATTTTTGCACAGAACTTCCATATGAAAGCGTTGATTTGAATAATTTTTTGTGTGAATGTTTAGTACCATGGGATACATCACATATAATACGGGTATTTTTCTCGTACAGAAATTATGCAAATTAGATGAACTTTGATTTTTTCAGTGCTACTTAAACACAGTAAGTACACATGTCAATACGGCTCGGGCTAGAGTCTGTATTTATGAACCGATCTTCACGAAACGTCTTGGATACCTTTGTTATCACCTTGGGACGAGAACGAGTGTTTCTGGGTGCGGTCCAAAATTCAAGATGGCTGCCAGTGGCCATTTTGTACCGAAATTAGGTCTAATCAGTTTTTTGTACACACCTTCTATATGGCTCAGGCTAGAGGCCGTATTTATGAACCGATCTTTACGAAACTTCTTGGGTACCTTTGTTATCACCTTGGGATGAGAACGAGTGTTTTTGGGTGTGGTCCAAAATTCAAGATGGCCACCAGCAGCCATTTTGTACCAAAATTAGTGCAATCAGTCTTTTGTACAGAACTTCTGTATAAAAGTTCTGATTTGAATAAATTTTTGTATGAATGTTTAGTAACATGGAATACATCACATATAGTACGGTTTTTTTTCTCGTGCAGAAATTATGCAAATTAGATGAGCTTTGATTTATTCAGTGCTACTTTTACACTGTAAGTGCACATGTCAATACGGCTCGGGCTAGAGGCTGTATTTATGAACCGATCTTCACAAAACTTCTTGGGTACCTTTGTTATCACCTTGGGACGAGAACGAGTGTTTCTGGGTGCGGTCCAAAATTCAAGTTGGCTGCCAGTGGCCATTTTGTACCGAAATTAGGTCCAATCAGTTTTTTTTGTCACAACTTCTACACAGCTCTTATTTGTGAACTGATCTTCACGAAACTTCTTGGGTACCTTTGTTTTCACCTTGGGACAGGAATGAGTGTGTTTTGGGGTGCCTTTGTTATCACTGTGCTATATAACAAATATTTTGGGGTTCAGTCAGACCCACTCTGGGACTCAAAGATTTCTTTTCTAGTTTAGCATCTGAATGTCACCCACCTTTACAATACTTTACCTATACATTTGTTACAGGCAACGGTCAGTATTTATGTACAGACCGTTACAATACTTTACATATACCTTTGTTATCAGGTCATTACCTAGATGTTTGTCATTGCTGTGTCACATACTATATATGTGGAGCGCGGTGGCTCAGTAGGTAGAGGTGCAGGCTGCAAACCGAGAGGTCCTCGGTTCGAATCCCACCTGCGGCAACCACGTTGTGTCCTTGGGCTAGACACGTCATCTCCATTGCCAGCGTGGGGGCACGGTGGCGTTGTGTACTAAGGCGTACTGCACGTCGATGGTGCACTTGTCTTCAACCAATGCTAACCCTGCTTGTGTGGAGTTAGTAAGTTGGGGAGCTGACAGTTGCTCACCGTTGCTCGGTGGTTCTCTCTGGGTACTCCGGCTTCCCCCACCCGTAAAACTACCATGGTCATGATTAGCCATTGTGCATAGGTATGTGACCTTAAACACCAATGAATAAATAAATACTATACATGTACATGTCTTTGTCATGACAAGTTGAGCTACAGTGTCATTGACACTTTCATTTTTTATAGAAGATACACTTATATTTTGTTCTGCAGTGTGCAGGGTGTCACGAGCTATACAAGGACTACTGTTTTTATCCTAGTCAATTGTTTAATAATTTGATGAATAGTCACCTAGTTTCTGTACTACAAAAATAGGGATGCGGAGATATGGACATTTGTCCTCAGCGAATGACTGTCTGAAAAATATGTTTTTAACTGGTTTCCATAATTACTTCATTCGTACCTGGGTGCTCATTCCGGTGCTACTCATGCATAATGATATCCACTCGGGAAACGTAGGTGTCCTCTATTTAAAGGCCGCAATATGATATCCACTGAGGCACCGTAGGTATCCTCTATTTACAGGCCGCAATACGATATCCGCTGAGGTACTGTAGGTGTCCTCCATTTACAGGCCGCAATATGATATCCACTGAGGTATTGCTGAACTAGATTGGAAGAATGTTGGATCTGGTAAACTACTAGCTTCTTTTTGTTTCTTGCTTCCCGACTTGTAAAGTTCACACACAAAAACACACACACGCGCAAACCTCGGATAGCGTACCCCAGTATAGCACAAAATGCTTTATATTGATGATAATAAAATGGGCTTTTCAACACAGTTTTTTTGACAAAACACCCCAAACTTATGCCTCACCCCATTTTATTATCATCATATTAAATAATTGTCATATATATATTGTACAGCAATTGGAAGAGGCACGGATAAAGGCACTTGCAAATGGACTATAATAGATTATATTCATAAATGTGGAAAGAGTTGTAGAGGAAAATAGTACAGATTACATTTAGTACGTTATAGTGGAGGTTCGATAAAGTAACCCTGTACGTTATAGAGGAGGTTCGATAAATTAACCCTACACAGACTGTGGTAAAGATGTTAAGAATAAATTCAGAGTTTATTGGGACTGAGGATATAAAAAGAAAAACAGCCAAGAATGTCGTAGGAGAAAAAAAACAACAAGTTTTTAAAAGAAAAATATTATTATTTATAATATATAGAAGAATATCATTCAAAGAAAGTTGTAAATTTGAAGATTAATTAAGAGAATGGGGAATGGATATCCCAGAAAATTATTTAATAACGATCCCAAAGTATTTTTAGGGAGTGTACGTTTTCTGATTCATAAATAGTTAACAAAAATTTAATTTAATAGAGAGTAATCGCTTGACTGGACTGGTTACGTGAAATAATTCATGAGAGGTGGGGAGTAGTGTATTATGGAGAGGCCTGAACCACACGAATCATATGGTCCCGAAATTTTTGTGGTCCAGAAAACTGAGTTATTTTTTGGAAAAACCTAAATTTTTCTGGTAAAAAAATTTATTTTCTGGTAAAAAAATTTATTTTCTTGAAAAATATTGGGTTTTTCCCCAAAATAATTCAATTTTTCCCTGAAAACCCTGGGTTTTTCCTAGAAAATGTTTAAAAATCGAACATTTCTGGACCACTTTCGACGGAATTTGTTGAAAATGTCTAAAAAATTCACTGATTTCAAAAATTCACTTTTTTTATAAATTTAACACTGATTTTCCCATTGGGGTGAATTTTTTCCAATTTCCTTATGAATAGATTTGTCACAATTGTGACTGTGACCGGTGACAGATTTGCACTGAGATTTCCATTGGGAAAAATTCCGAAAAGACTGTCTTTTTAAAATTTCGAGCTGGAAAAATACGCGATTGAACATCGATTCCCACAGTAAAAGATGACGGTTCAATCGAGGTGAATTAAAAAAATGGCCCAGTAAAACTCGATCCAGGATGCGGATTTCCCACGATAAAAGATGACGGTTCGATCGAGGTGAATTCGTAGATTGGTCCAGTAAACTCGACCGTTTGAGATCTAACACGCGAGTCCGAGAATCATTAGATTAGTTGGACGATGATCTGGCGGAACGAGCCAGGAAAGAGATCATCGAGAAATTGAGACCCATAAAAAAGGGTTCTCAGAGGATGGCTTCGCACCCCGGTAGTTTTACGTCAAGAACTTTGTCTAATTACACTCCGACGGGAATCGAGACCGAATGAAGTAGCGTCAATAGTTTTATGCCGAGAACTTTGTCCAGTTACATTCTGACGGGAATTGAGACCGATCCAAGTAACATCAATAGTAGCGAGGCTTCAAGCATTTTTAGCAGCGCCAGATCTGACTATGTTAGTAGTGGAATCGTGAAAGATCTGATGTACGGATTTCGTCATCATCACGAAAAAACTTTCATGGGTGACACGGAAGTATCGTTTGAAGACGGCTATTTGATCATCGGTTCGAACAGGTACGAAATTTCCGACGGACTGCATACTCTGCTCGCTCACCAGAGACCTGCAGATTACACCGATGAGAATTACAACAATTACGGAGACATTCTGATTCAGACTCACACCATGAACAAAACAACGATCCCAAAGAGACGAGACCGAAGGATAGGAGAGGTTACAAGTGGAAGAACGTGGTGAGTCCCATATAGGAGGCGAATGGGAAATTCATGAGATCGGTGCTTGGAAAGGGAATGACGATACAGTATTTCTTCCACGCGATCCCTATGCCTTGTTGGAGAGATTGAGATTGTTGATGGCCAGCAGAGAGGCCGGTAACACTGGAGTGGATAACGAGATAGTGAGCATGTGCGACGAATTGTTGAGGCAGAAGATCTTGACTAGGAAGGATTATAAAGAGTTGATGAATCGTTTGAAATAGCAAAATAGTAAGAGAAAAGAAAAAAAAAATTCTTAAGTAAATACAAAAATAATAAAAAAAACAAATTTAAAAAATAGTGTTAGTGATAAATAACAAGGGATATGTTAGATCTTATGTCTACAGTGGATCGGGCATCGTGGATTCGATGATGCGATTTTTAACTTGTAAATTCACTGCCGATGCTGCGAAACAGATTGCCTCAAAAATTGGAAAGGACATTGTGATCGATGCAGGTAAGAAAGCGGCGGCCGAAGCGAGTGGTAGAATAGCTTCAGAAGCTGGCAAGAGAGGTGCCGACGCGTTGATTAATAAATTGATAACTCCACAACCCGTCAAACGATCGAGAATCAAACCAAGAAGTTGGTGAGACTTCTATGATGATACAAGACTTAGCTAAAATGATGAAAGGATCGGGATTGAAAGTGATTTATAAATAAAAGAACTTTTTAGAAATAATATATATAAAAGCAGGAATTAAAATAAAAGAAAAATATAAAAAAAACATAGTTCAAAACATAGTTCGAAAAAAAAACTGGAGAGAAAAAAATGGATATCAAAGACATGTCTTGGTTTGATGCGATGACCAAGAGGTCGAATGACGAGTTCTTTCCCAAGAACATAAGAGGTCTGATAGTGGGAAAATTGAATTGTGGAAAGACCAATCTCTTGATGAATCTATTGCTGCGACCCGGCTAGTTGAATTACGATAGATTATTCGCTTTTGGCAAGAGTCTCTTTCAACCGGAATACAGATTGCTTTGAGAGTGCATGAATAGTAAATTACCCAAGGACGTCATGACGAGAATCTTCGACAATCGAGACGAATTCGAAGGACACAAGACTTTGAATATATGGGAAGGGGTGTCGAGAGAATTGACTTGGAGAAACGTCGAGTGTTCGAATGTGGAATGTCTGTTTTACGAGAATGCTGACGACGTTCCTGATCCCATATAGTTGAAGTCAGAGAATAAGAATCTCATGATCTTCGACAATCTGCCGTTGGAGAGAGAGAATTGATGCGAATCGTATTACATTCGAGGACGTCACAGCAACGTGCATTGTTTCTATCTGTCTCAGAATTATTTTTGACTGAACAGACAGACGATAAGAGAGAATGCTAATTTTCTGTGTCTCTTTCGTCAGGATCTCAAGAATCTCAATCACATCTATGGAGATTATGTGGCCAACGACATGAGCAGGGAAGAATTCAGGAGATTCTGTAAGAAGGTGTGGGACAAAGGACTTCACAGTTTCGTTGTGATCAATTTGACTAGCGAATTTAACAACGGAAAGTATCAAAGCGGATTCGACGATTTTTTTTATATTTTCGATAATAATAGAGAAGAAAATAAAAAAAAATAAAAAAATATCGATAAAACATAAAAATATATAAATAATAAATAATAATAAAAAATGTCAGAACATCTATTAGAACAGACATTCGAGAATACGGCTGTGAAACAGTCCTTTCAAATCATAGTGAGTCAAGACATGACTCGATTCACTATGAAATTCGAACCTTCCATCGAATTGAAGAAGGAAAAGAGAGACGAGATAGCGTTGGTTAATCTCGAGACTTACTATTTGTTTCCCAATGTCATCGAAAAGAATAATGTGTTCAAGTATTCCAATGGTGTGAATTGGTTCGAGATTCGATTTCCTAAAGGGAGTTGCGACATAGACAATCTGAACCATCACATCCAGATCAGACTAAAGACAGACGGTCACGGAAGCAAGATGATAAGTCTCGCTCCAAATACGAGTACCCTACATACGATATTAAACTTGGGAGATAATTTTTGTGTGGATTTTAGTGCAGAAGATTTGATCAGTAAAATGTTGGGATTCAATTGAAAGGTGTATCGAGGTCATGCTGCATCTAAAAATATGGTCGACATTCGTGTGGTCAATAGCATTTTAGTGAATGTCAATGTGATCAGGGGAAGTTACGTGAATGGTAGCACTCAGCCTATGATCTACTCGTTCGTTCCAGACGTTTCACTGGGTTGCAAGATCGTGAAGCAACCCCGAAATTTCATCTATCTACCCGTGATTCTAGACACTTATAGCATCGAAACCACGTTGACAGTTCAGAACGGCAATCTGTTAGATCTTCACGGAGAGAGAGTGACGATAGGATTTCACATCAGAGAGATATGAAAAAAAAAATAATAATAAATAATTTGAAAAATAATATCTTGAAAAAAAAAAAAAAAAATAAAAAAATATTTTAAGAAGTTTTAGGTTTTAATTTATATAAGAATAAAAAAACAAAAAAGAAACTTATAATGTTAATAATTTAAAAAAAATATATATAATCAAATAAAAAAACTGAAATATGAGTCAGTACATAATTAAAAATGTGAACATATCCGAAGGACAGAAAGCTAAACTTCACAGAGCACAGTGAAATCGGGGCAAGGCCATTAGATTTAAATTCAGTCTTAAAGATCTGGAGAGCGGCGGTCACAATTGGATCGCCTGGACTAAAACTCATAGCAAATGGATGGAGAAAGCAATTTGTAATCGAGTGGGAATGACGGTGAGACTGAGTCCCGCTGAACTGAAATATAATCTGAGAATGAAAGGTGGTTTCTTTCTGCTATTGGCGGGACTTGCCGCCAAAGCATTAACCATTCTCACGAAGACGGTGTTGCCAGCTCTGAGCATGGGAAATTTCTCGGGACTCGCTAGTTCAGGAGTCGACAAATTAATGGGTAGAAGATTGTTTTTGATGAAGAGGGGAAACAGACTGTTTTTGAAGAAGGGAGGAGTTGTGTGTCCCATAGACGTCAAAAGTAAAGGATTGTATCTAGGACCCATGAGAAAGGTCAGTGGCGATGCTTCCGCAGAGACAGTCTCTATCTGAAGACCGGAGAGAGTGTGGAACCGATCGGTGAAGGTTTGTTGTTTGGTCAGAATTCGCTGTTTAAGAATATACCCCTTTTGGGTATGTTATTATAAAAAATAACAATTAATAACAATAAAAAAAATGAAACAAAAGGAGAGAAAACATCTTCCAACAGACGTGTTAACAAAACGTTCATTTTACGAAAAGCTTTTAGCTTTTTCTCAACATTTTCATGAGTATGGACTAGAAAGAATTCAATTGGAACAAATCTTAATGACACGTGTTTAAACGTGTACGGAACGTTGTTTTCGTTTTTATTGTTACTCATATTCCTAAATCGAAGCTATTTCAAAAATATCGAAACGATAAAGTGTTAAAAAAATGTGTCTTACCAAGATTATCACATGATTATAGATATCCTAGATCGTTTAAAATACGAAGTGAAACTTGTAGAATGTTACAATTACGCGAAATATCATTACAGTATTTATTGCACAGAAAACGTAGTTAATGTATTCGATCAAGGTGGTGATGATGAAAATATTGAAACATCCATTCGCGCATGTTTCGAATTTATTTGTAGATTACACTCATTCACATCAAATAAATCGTGAATCGAATTTGCTAAAAGGTTAAAAATCATTATCGATTATTACCCATATCATTCTAATGACGATGATGACGATAAAAAATGATGGTTTTATTGAAATACGAAAAGCATAAAATCCTTCTTTTGAAAAAAATGTCATCTCTTTCCTATAATAATATGCGCAATCATAATAGACAAGAAGTATTTGTTTATTCGATTGATGATATGAAGAATAGAATGTGTTGTTATAAAAAATGTAATATATAAAAAGAAAAATAATACGAAAACAAATAATAGAAAATAAATAAGAACAGCAATTTTTTTTTATATATAATAATAATTATGAATAAAACGAACGATTCCATGGAATCGAGAGCTTGGTTTCATCGAAGGGTGCTGTGCAGAGCTCACGCTATCTGCATAAATGAACAACTTCCTCGCGTCTTGCACGAAAGATGCCTCAGTTGTCGAGAGGAGAGAGAATGTAACCACATTAATCATTCATGTCTTACGATGGAATGGGAAGACCTCATCACCACATATTTCATGCCCGCATTGGAATGTGTCCAACGTGACAACGTATTGGAATGTTGGAAGCAATTCGTGTTTTGCATTGGAGAACCCGAACCTACTAATCCAGAAGAGTTGAAGTTAGCACAGACAGGGGATGCATTTTGGAATTTTTGTTGAAAAGCATGTGACGATTAAAAAAATGTTTTTTTCGTTAAATAATAAGGGATGAAAATAAAAACAAATACATAAAAAATAATAGATATAAATAAATAAATAAATAAATAAATAGATAAATAAATAAATAAATAAATAAATAAATAAATAAAAATGGAAACTCGAAGTACAAAATCTATCCATCATTAGAGAAGTCGAGCATTGAGTCCCCAGCTCCTTATCTAACACCACCACTGCTAGAACGAGGATAAAGTGATGACGTGGAGCACAGGTATCGAATTGAACAAATCAATAGAATTCAATCGTATCTGATGCGCGAGACAAATTCTCGTCATTCGCTCAATAAGAAATATTCAAGTTTAGAGAAACTTGTGAATGGTGTGGATTTGACTCTCATCGTGACCTCTATGGGTTTGAATGTTGCTGGAATCAGTCTATTATCGGCCTCCATTGTTGCTCTTCCGGTCGTGTTACCATACAATGATTGGCTTTGACTGTTGGATTCATTAGTATGATCGGAAATTTAATCACTAAGAAGTTATCTGTAAAGGCCAGGAAGCACGAAAACATAAGTATTTTGGGCGATGCAAAGATCGACACCGTGTCGGATAAGCTCTCCCTGGCATTGAAAGATGGTAGGATTTTGGATGGTGAATACATAGACATATTGAACGAAAAACAAAAATACGAAGTCAGGAAAGCGAATATAAGAGTCTAGAGTCATCAGATCATCAAGGACAAAATGAAGGATTCTCTCATGGAGGTAGGGAAGAAGCAAGATGATCGTTTCATAAATTAAGATGGAATGAGGGTGTTAAATACATACTGACGGTCATCGATGAGTTTTTGAAATATGGATGGATGAGACCTCTGAAGAATAAATTGGGAGCTTGCATGGCCGAGGTTTAAAGAGTGTACTCGCATCGCCTTCTCGAAAACTGGATAAATTGTGGGTGGCAAGGGGAAGGAATTTTACAACAGTCACGTTCATCTGTTGGTCAACCTCTATTCCATCGAAAATGAAGGGAAAGCTAACGTGATCGAACGTTGGAATAGAACCATGAAGGAAAAAATGTACAAGTATTTCATGGCCAACAAGGCCAAGAAATATATTGATGTTCTAGACGAACTGGTTGAAGAATACAACAACACGCAACACAGTTCGATCAAGATGACACCTGAAGAAGCTAGGGATCCTTGAAACAAAAACGCATCTTTGCGAATCTCTATCTCGAAAGGATTAAGATCAAGAAGGTGTCTAGACCACCGAAATTTGCAGTTAGTGGTCGAGTGAGAATCACTTCTTATAAGTCACTCTTAACGAAAGGTTACACTCCTCAATGGACCGAGGAAATCTCCAAGATCATTAGAATATTTTACACAGATCCAGTGACTTACAAAATAGAAGCGTTAGAGGATGATGAAGATGGCAGCAGAGAAATCATCGGAACATTTTACAAACAAGAATTGCAGAAAATGGCCTTTTGAAAACCAACCCTTCACTTTTTTTTTACACAAAAATTATAAAATAAAATAATTTATAACAAAAAAAAATTATAATAAAAAAAGCAAACGAATTAACACAAAAAAACAAAACATGATGAATATATTAGATATAACCGAAGGTCTATTGAGAGACAAAAGCATTCAAGAATATGAAGTTCACGAGTACGAACCCATGACTGGAACCAGTCTGAATAATGTCGATGAGATAAGAATGAATGTCGAGACTCAAGATCTGTTCGTCCACCACAGCAAAAGTTACATAGTGATACAGGGACATCTCACCAAGGAAGATGGAAGCGATTATGCTGACTACGATGTCGTCACTCTAACTAATAATGGCATGATGCATCTGTTCAGTAATATAAAATACATGCTCTCAGGACAAGAGATAGAATTCGTGTTTCATCCCAGACAGGCCAGCACGATCTACGGATGCTTGACGTATCCGGACGATTTTTCAAAATCTAAAGGTCTCAATCAATTGTGGGTGAAAGACACCGTCGCCAACATGAGCGCAGCTAATACCGGTGCCACCATGAGATTTGACTATGTCCTCAAGATGTCAAGACCCAGAGGAACGATTTCGTTTAGGATACCTATGAAACACATATTCGGATTCACAGAAGATTACAATAAGATTCAAACACAATATGTCGTTGATTCGAAAAGGAAACAATGAAGCCATCATGAGACCCACTGCAACCGATGCAGGTAAGATACATCTGAACAAGATATCTTGGTTCGTTCCACACATGCTGCCTTCAGTTGCGGAGAAAGTATGTCTCTGCAAGATCATAGAATCGAAGAGTAAATTACCGGTGGGATTTAGAATGAGACAGTGCGACATGGTTAGTATTCCATCATCCACCAATCACTTCGATTGGAGATTGACCATGAAATCTGCTTCAGAAAGGCCACAATTCATCTTTGTGCCATTTCCGACCGATAGGGATGGGTCTCAAGAGAAAAATCCTTCCCTGTTCGATCATTGTCACTTGAGAAACATGCAGGTATTTCTAATATTTTAATATCCAGCCATCGATTATAATACCTCTTTCGATAAGATTGATTTTTGCAGGCTATAAGCGATGCCGCTGATTTCAGAAAGAAATATCATCGACTGGATGAATTGATGGGTAATCTTAACTTCATTCCTACCAAATACAAATTGATGTATCCTCTGTTCACATTCGATGTTAGTAAAGTAGAGTAGAGTAAAGTAGAGTGAAAGACTCAAAATTAGCATCTTAGACATTCAGATCAAGATCCAATTTGAAAGGAACGTGCCGAAGAGAACTGAGGCTTTCGCCTTAGTCCTGTTGGATAGCGAGTTAGAATTCGAATTGGATGGACAAAAAATGTCCATCGTTTCGATGAAAAAAATAATAATAATTAAAAAAATAAAATACAAAAAAAAGTAATGAATAAAATAATTAAAAAAAAAATATAATTGAATTTTGAGAAATTGAATATTCAATCCCCTAAAATCCAATTATATTTTTTTTTATTTTGAGTTGTCTCCCCTACATCACAAAAGTGATTATATATATATTTTTATTTTTTTTTGTTTTCATTGTTTGTTCAGAGGATCAAATTCCATTAACATAGAGACCACTGAAGTGGCGGCTTCGGAATTATTGGTTTTCTTCTTGAAATTGATCCTATCCCCCATCTGCATCTTGAGAGGCTACTGAAGTCGCTAGTGTTCGAGTGTTGATCCTTCATCTTTTCGACTCTGTACCTCTTATAGGTTTCCACACCGTTCACCATGAGATTGACGACTGCTCTATTGCTCAAGTCCGTAGAAGTCAGACTCATTCGAATAATCGCACCTCCCACTCTCATGGGGTATCCTATCAGACCATGCAGTGGTCCATTACCTCCATTTCCGAGGGACCATTCGGCTTTTTCAGCTTCTAATGCACGGCTCTCCTCGACCCAAACGGTGATCAATTGTCTGGCATATTTGATCTTTTCCACGACGGACATCAGCGCGTAGGCATCCGACATGTGCACAGGATCCGGCAGATTTGTGAGTGCGTGTCCTCCCATGTCCAGTTGCCTTCCATGATATCACCCTTTCTCGAGACCGTATTTTCGTCCAAGTATTGTCTGCTGACCATGCTGGAAGTGAATTCCGGTTCGTCATCGAGACCAAATAGATTGTAACCAGCCATGTCAATGCCGGCCTCCATGGTTCCTCCGCATTTTTTGTTCAGATACAATTCATCGACTTGAGATTTCAGATAGGACTGAGAAATCTGTAGGCAGAATCCACATAGCCTCTGTTGACCACCGTCGAGTCTTTGTCCATATCGTTGATCTGAGACAGATTCAATATCTTGTTGAATCCCACATCCAGATCTGATTTCATTTCCAGCTCGTCGACGTTATTCTCTTTCAGTTCCAAGTCTACGTATTGTTTGGTCGCCGCATTGTTAGGATTTGTGGGAATGGGCACATTGGTTATCTTGTTAGAATTTGCATTCAATTCAGACTGCATCGCTTTAAGAGCATAGCGATCTCTCAGGTGTTTACTGAATCTCCCGTGAGCGTTGGCTGCATATCTTTTAGTGGCAACATCAGTCGAATATCTAGGATCCTCTACATTCACCATTCGTTTAGATTTCAAGTCAAGATCTTCCGTCATGTCTCTCTTCACGTAATTATCTGTCATCATCTGCCGGAAATTTTCGTCTCCTCTATCGACATATTTTTTAGTCACGGCATCTGACAGATCGATCAGCTTGGAAAGATTGTAGATTTTCTAATTGTTTAAGTTTAAAGGTTCTTCTCGAGGTTCATATCTCTGGACGTATCATTCGTCCAAGTTGGCAATGTCACCACCACCACCACCAACACCTTTGACTGTTTTTCTTTTCTTTTTGGAGGAACCTTCATTATTGTCAGCGCGACCAAATTTATCGACTGTCATGTTTGTTTTGTGTTTTTTCTTATTTTAATTATAACAACCGAAATTTTTTTTATTATTTTAATTATAACTTTATTTTTGTTTTTTTTATATTCTTTATTTATATATCTATATTTTTTTACTTTCTCCTACTTTAATGTAAATTGTTGAGAATATCATGAAAGTGATCTCCTTCCGACCATCTCTTGAGAACATAGAGACACAGGTGACTGCAAAACACTCGATCTGGCACTTGCAGTCGTTCGGTATTGCAAATAACTGGCATTAAATAGTTCCTTATTTCTATCGGCAGAAAGATTTCGTACCTATCAAAATAATAATTTTTATTCCGGTTCGAAAACCACGTGACCCAATGCGTGCCCTCACTTCTGATATTGTCCAGATTTAAAATTCCACATTCAAAATCGTCTTTTCTCCTTGGTTAGACATCTCTAGAAAACACACCTCGACAATGTTTGATTTTTAAATCTTTTGCCACCTTTGACAGATCAATGTTGGATAGGGGTTTGTTGGGTAAGACGACACCTTCTGCGGATATGTGTTTTATTTTCTTATTCATAAATATGTTTTTTTTGTTTATTATTTCTTTTATTCTTTTTTTTAATTTATAAATCACATGTTTTTTTTTAAACTTACAACATTACGATGTCTTCAGACATACTACATTCATCCTCTTGATTTTGTTGTTGAATTATCGTGGAATAATGTCCAAGTGTGAAAGTGTGTATTTTATCCTCACATATAATTCTCTTATCGTTGTCCACCGTCAATGCAATCTTATTGATTTCTTTGGTGTACATCTCATGCTTTTCGATTTGAATCACAGTCATCTTTTTATACACCATCGAACCTTTGAAAAGACACTCTTTATACTCGTCGAAAGCAATGTTTTTATTCGTTACACACGCTTCAACGCCTTTACATCTCTTGATCTCTTCATTGTTGAGGAGATAAGCATACAATTTTGGTCTCAAACCCACGAATTCGGTGATGTGTCTTCCACTGCTCTCATCTTTGAATTTACCCAACACATTTTTATTGACACCCGTTGGAATCTTAGATGAGTGATTATTGGGATAATTACTCGAATCAAACCATTTGTTCACGTCTGGTGCTATGTCCTCATAGACGTCTCTAGTCTCTAGCTCCTAAGCCAGACTGTCCACATCAGTGAACAATAGTTTGGCTTTCGAATTGAATTTGGATTTGATGTAATCGTAGTGACACTCGTCTGCTGCTTGCTGATGTCTAAGATGATCGCTCCGAGATAACAGGGTTTGTCAAACTTCAGATGCGTCTTTTGCATGTGTACGACCACTAGATTTTTGTCGAATATGATTCTATGTTTATAATTGGGTTTCGAGATTAATTTTCTAGACCTCTCTTCAGACGTGACAAGTTGAATGTTGGTTCTATTCCTAATGTTTTCCATAGATTTCCCGTACACATAATTGTTCATGTGTTTGAAGAAATCTTTTTCGAAGTCACTCTCAGCCTCCATTCTTAAATTCGTGTTGAGACCGATGTATTTTTTCATGCAAGGCTCCTCATCGAATGATTCGATGCATGTCGATTAATCTCATCCCACGATTGATGTAACATTTCACATTTTCACAACAGACCACGTACTTGCATTTGTGATGTAAATTGGGAATGAGTTTTTTCGATGCTGTTCAATTTCATTCATTCGGGAGCCTGCGAATAATCGTTGTGTAGATCGTGTAACGTTTCTGGATTGTCCAAATCAACCTCTAGAATACAAGGATAGTGTCTCCATTTTTGTTTCTTTTCCAACATTTCAACACATTTGAAATTTCCGATCAGTAAAGGACGACTCATGGCCCAACCATACATATTATTAGCGTCCCAGTACTGTATGTATTTACTCTTTTTCCCATGTGAATATTATTAGCTTTAGCATATCTGGTGGAAATCATAGAGACGCCACCCCTCACAGCCTTTTCAAACATGAGCAAAATGTTGATGTCCATTAATAATTCCAATCGGACTTTGGTCGTCCTCAAGACGGGTGCTGTTAAATACCAAATCGGATCTAGTTCATAATATCGACGACACACTTGTCGAAAATTTTCGAACACGTCGGCTAAGCGAAGCACATCGGTTTTCAGATAGATGTATGATAATCTCTCATGGATTTCATGTTGAATAATCTCCACACATTTTTGAGCGTGTTCGTAATCGTCATCGGAAATGTGGGACTGATATAATTTCAAATAAAAATCTTCTTTAGGAGGTAGAGCAATGTTGTCGAATTTCTCGAGATCACTCATGTAATCTTTAGGATAGATTCCTTTCCTCAACATAACGTCCACCAATTGTTGTCGATCATCAAAATGTTTACTCACGATTTTAAATTTCTCCCTATGCAAACTGTTGACTAATTTTTCCAGACTGGCTGACATGAATTTATAACTGTCGATGAAATGTATCTCTCTACGGATGGGAATCGTTTTCTCACTCGATCCATCGATGCTTATATTTTTATCAACAACCTTCAATTTAGTGAAGGTAATGTATTTTTCGTCGCGATGCAGCTAAACTTCCCCTCACTGACACCCATATTTTTCACGAACACGTGACTGTCGTAGCCCTCGAGATTGTGAAATATCACTGGATAGAAATGAGCATCTCGAAATCTTAAAATACATTTGTTGAGAGCAGCACCACGAAACAGACCTGTGTGGAGATCGTGATCTCTAACTTTTTTATGATTTTCACAATTATTATCGAATGGTTGTCTACAGATGTGACATTCAGTGGTTTTCTTGTAATCTTCCCATTGCTCTGGCGTGATGATCATGTCTTTGGATTTAAATTTTTTTTGGTATAATTCTTGACATTTCTATTCTAACACTTCCACGAATTTTTTAGCCACGTCGTCGTCATCTGAACATTTAGTGCAGACGAATGAACCTGATGATTCTTGATTCATTTTTGTGATGAAAGATTCAAAATCGGCATAGACGATGCATGGCAGCTCTAATCTTCTTTTGTAGTTGCAAACGTTCATGTAAGTGTTAGGTTTAGGCATTTTGACGCAACACTTGGCTTCTTGTTGCAATATTCCTGATGACACATCAACGATTCTTGACGATTGAACGAATTCATGCAGTTGAGACAGAAAAATCTCTCACCGTTATGTTTAGTAATCTGCTTCTACAACAATTTACTCATATTTTTAATCCAGCAATAATGTTGATTGTTACCCTTGGAAATTAATAACAAATTAACAATATTTTCTCTGTCTTTGTGCAAAGTCAGTCTGGGAGGATAGACTATTTGATTTTCACTGTCGCATCCCAAGAAGTTCATGGCCACGGTGGGATTTAGCTTTTCAAAATGCTTGATGTCTTCCAACCACGTCGGGAAAGACACTCCCGTCCAATCGAGATTTTTAAAAGTCTCCACATACTTGGAAACTCTGTCAGTATGCTGTTCTACGGGATATAAGGCCGATATAATCACCCATTTGAAACACTCATTATCCTCTTTATTTTTCACGTTAATCACAGCATGTTTATATATATACGAAATAAGGCAATTTTATAAAGGGAGATGTTCTCAAAGGATTGTGTTTTGTCCACATGAATCTCAAGATTCAATACCTTCTTGAATGTCCAGCCACTTCCCTTGATATGATAATGAACCATTGACCCTTTTCATCAGCAATGCAAAATTATTTTTATTTTTAGACTCTTTTCTAGATGTTTTCAAAATACATCCATCACTCCACCCTTTGCCCATTCCATGAACGATTCGGGATCAAGATTTCCTTTCATGGCGACATCTCATTCTATTTGAATCAATGATTTCTCTAACGCTTTGAATACACTTTCCTCTATCACATCACATCCCTTTTTTCCTCCAGCACTCTCACGAATGCATCCATTGCTTTTTGTAAAGAATCGTCATGTCGAACCGCATCGCTTTTCATTTTTTTATCATTCTCTTTCGAAACCTGCCAGTCCACTTTTCATTTAACAGTCTTTTTCTTAGTTTCCACTTTCGTTTGTCGATGTTGTTTCGTCGTCACTGCTGCCTTCTCATTTTTTTCACAATTCGAGTTTTTGTCACTGTCGTAGATCTCTCGTCCACTCCCTTTCCATCGAGTAAATGACCGATGCATTCCTCTTTTTTCATGCGTTTAACACCTTTCAAATTCAATACCTGACGTACTTTGGCTTATAATTTCACCAGTTTGTGATCATAGGTCTCCTCACGCATGACTCCAATCAATTCTCCTTTGGTTCTGTAACAGCTGTAATTTTTAATTCTTAAATTTCTACAGTACTCTTTCAACTCGGATATGGTAGACGAATATAACTTTTCAACATTAGATGTTGTTGTTTTTGGCATTTTTTATGTTTCTTATTTAATAAATATAATATTTTAAGTTTTTTTTTTTTTTTAAATTTTTTTTGCGAATTTTTGAACTTCTTATTTTAATATATATATAAAAATATATTTTTTTAATGAAAAACAACAATTTTTTAAAGTGAAATTCAATTTTTTTTAACACAAAAAACATTTCACACAAAAATGTAAATTAAGATGATTAGGTACATCACATCCACACTAATCGTTTATACCTTCACCTCAAAAAAAGTATTTGACAACTGAGTCCCATCAGTAAAAAAGCAAAAAAGAAATAATTGTATACCGTAGAAAACCAGTACTACCTCGCTTTCTCAATTCATTCCAATCAGAGGTGAACAGAGTTACATGCATCGAGAAACACACACTCGCTCTAGATTTGTATATATTAAAATAAGATCTATTTATCTACTTTACATTTTCACTTTATTCAATAATGAATGCAGACAGTTTGAAAGCCAGTTCTATATACTCTCTCAAAAAAGAAAGTGTGCATGCTAAAAAATAACACTAAAAAAAGATATATATCATTTTCATTCATGGAAACTTTATTCAATCACAGATGAATCAATTTGTGATCAACACGAGAAATTTCATTACGCTACGACGAATACTCTTGGTGCCATGGAGAGTCAAAGACACTAAGGGTCAAACACAAAAGTCACACACTCAATATCTGGTATGACCTCCGTCTGCATCGACTACTGCTGTGCATCTACGCCTCATGGAAGCGAACAAGTTAGCATGGAAGTGTTGTGGGATGTTGTTCCATATTCTGATAAGCTGTCTTTGGAGTTCCACAAGCGTTGACGGTGCATGGGGAAGCCAGCATAGCTGACGTTTCAATTCGTCCCATACGTGCTCAATGGGTGAGATAGCGGGCGAATTTGCGGGCCAGGAAAGAACATCCACTTGTTGTTGCTGCAGATACTGTTGAACAACACAAGCTGCGTGGGGTTGGGCGTTGTCCTGCTGTAGAATGACGCCGGAACCGTGACGTTGCAGAAATGGGACAATAACAGGTGTAAGCACTTCATCAAGATATCTGGCTGCATTGAAATTGCCATCAATAATGACCAGCTCAGTTCTGTAACGGGCAGTGATGCCGTCCCACACCATGAGAAACCCTCCCCCATAACGGTTTCGCTCCATGACACATGGATCTGCGTAGCGTTCGTTTGGACGTCTGTACACTCTCTGGCGGCCATCTGATGATGAAAGATGGAAACGACATTCATCTGTGAATAAAACACGTCGCCACCAGTGTAAGGGATGCCTGAGATGTTGTCTACACCACCGCAGTCGAGCACGATGATGACGTAACATCAAAATCGGACGAATTGCAGGTCTTCGAGGACGTAAGCCATATTCTCTCAGCCAGTTGATTACTGTTTGAGGATGTATCCATCTCAGGTTAGGGATGTTCTTGGCTGTCGTCGTTGCCGTTTGTTGCCGGTTCTGGAGATGGACGACACGGATATACCGATCTTGTACAGGGGTGGTAACTCGGGGTCTCCCGGTGTGAGGTCGGTCTCGAACATCATCACGTTGTGCATGTTGATGGACTAGCCAGTCTACAGTGTTACGGTGGCAGTTCAAATGCTGGGCAACCTCTCTGTGTGTTCTGCCAGCTCTAATCATACCCAGGGCAAGGAGACGTTGATTCATTGTCAATCTTGGCATGCTAATGTGGAGTCGTTTTAACAGCAGCACAGGTTTGAATGTGAACGATAGGAAGGCCTTACTTTAGTGTTTAAATACCCAAGGATTCACACTGCTGCATGAATTTTCAGACTCTCCACGTGCAAAACATGCCTTTTCACAAACGTGCAGCACGTCATTTAACGTTAATGCAATTTTAACGGGGAAAGCTGTTTTTGTGTTCAATATAACTTATTCATGAACAGGTTAACACTCTTTACACCTACGAAATTATTTTTTTGGAGTTTGATCAATTTCTGCATTGCACACTTTCTTTTTTGGGCGAGTATATTTTCAGAATGTTCAGCACACGTGGTTATATTTTACAGGTGCACTCTTCAAAAGCAATTATCATTTTTAATTCCCACCTGTAGAATCACACTCGATTGAAATGTTAATTAAGCATGAAAACATACACACATTCCCCAAGATAAAAGAAATGAAAATGCACTTTTAATGGGTTTTTTTCGAGTCATGATTTAAAAATCTATCTATAATGGACTTCATAATTTCAAGTCCATGACGAGAATATTCGCTGTAAAGGTATTCTGTCCACGTTGATAGACCCAAAGGAATATCAAATTCACTCTCTCAAAAATTTGTCTTTCTCCAGGGATTAAATTCAATTTGTGAATTAGTTGTTCAGAAATATTCGGATATATGTTACTTCCGTAGAACAGTGATAAATTGTCTGGGTTGAAATTTTCTATCTTATCCGATAGGATTGTCAACAAATCGTCTTGATATTCATACATTAAATCCAGATCGATTTCATTCAATTTTAGAGGTAAGACACATTTTTCATATTCCTGTGTGAAACCACTAGTCTCCACGTCTGTCAATTCAATAGCATCGTGGGATTCCAATCTATAAATTTTAGTATCATACTGTAAATACCTCTCGACTCTTTTCAATTTTAATGTGGATTTTTTAGGTGTGGAGGATTTCATGACCGATTATTTTTTATAAAATATTAAATTTTGTGTGTTTTTTTTTAAAATGATAATTATTAATTGTCTCACAATTCATAATACACACATCTTCAATCGCGATCCTCCTCCCTCAATCTCCCGGATCATCATACAGCTAATCTAACGATTCTCGGACTTGCACTCTCGATCTCAAATGGTCGAGTTTATTGGACGAATCTATGAATTCATCTCAATCGAACGGTCATCTTTTACCGTGGGAAATCCGCGTCCAGGAGCAAGTTTTACTGGGCCAATTTTTTAATTCACCTCGATTGAAACATCGTTTTTTACTGTAGGAATCGACGTTCAATCGCATATTTTTCCCACTCGAAATTTAAGAAAAACACTGTCTTTTCGGAATTTTTCCCAATGGAAATCTCAGTGCTAATCTGTCGCCAGTCACAATAGTGACAAATCTATTGATAAGGAAATTGGAAAAAATTCTCCCTAATGGGAAAATCAGTGTTAAATTTATCAAAAAGTGAATTTTTGAAATTGGTGAATTTTTTAGACATTTTCAACAAATTCCGTCGAAAGTGGTCCAGAAATGTTCGAATTAAACATTTTCCGGGAAAAACCCAGGGTTTTCGCCGAAAAATTTAATTATTTTGGGGAAAAACCCAATATTTTTCAAGAAAATAAAAAAAATTTTCCAGAAAATCAATTTTTTTTACCAGAAAAATTTGAGTTTTCCCAAAAAATAACTCAGTTTTCTGGACCACAAAAATTTCTGGACCACATGATTTGTGTGGTCCAGGACTCTCCATAATACTACCGTGGGGGACGTTGTACAAACATGAGTGCGCGAATGTGCACAAGTGTTTTACAATATAGTCCCTTGCCTCGAATGAATTATTTCATGTAACCAGTCCAGTATTCTCAAAAATCGCCAATTAATTTTCATTTTTTGTCTCTAAAACATAGGTTATGACCCCTCATTGGAACGAGCTCGTCGAGCTCGTTCCAATGAGGGGTCATAACCTATGCTTGTGAGACAAAAAATGAAACTAATAGCTATTCAGGAATTGTTTTTGCAAGTATCGTCTGCTTTTCATATTAGGTAAAGGGTTAACCCCCCCCCCCCCCAAAAAAAAACAATGAAATCCCTTTACACCCCACCGGCAAAGCGTCTTCGTTTGCGTGCACGGATACATGACACAATTGTTGATATTGCATAATTCACTTCTGATGTTATCGTTTATAATCAAACCCGGAGATCCCAGTAAATCAAACTTTGGAAAGTAATAAAAAGGAATAAAATTTCAACTAATATTATGCAAGAATGGGCTTAATGATGAGAACGTTACTACAGATCTTGTATTTTTGAAGCGAACAAGAGGAAAGCATAGGAAATAGACAAAGCTATAAATAAAGGATTTCCTCGAATTCAAGAGAAGCATGGACTGACTGAGGTTCAAGGTTTAACTGTTAACAGCGTTGAAACTCGTTGATTAGATATTGCTAAGAGCGACCATAAATACAAAAAATAAAGACGATAATTGTTTAAAATAGGCTTTACGTTCGTGTTTGTTTCCAGTTGCAAAAGATCCACAAAAAACGTCTAAACATCCTGTAGAAGATCTGTGTCTGCATCTGTATGTGGTACGTCGTAAAATCCTTTTTTGCTTCCATACGACTGAGCGGGGAGTGGGCTATGGTGATTCTCGTTCGATTGCAGCCTTGAATTGATCTAATATGGCTGCGTATATTTCTGCATCACGGAGCTTATTCCAGCCGATGATGGTTTTTACGAAAAAGGAATGTTTATATTGCTCAGTGGTACTGTTCGTGTTTCGGGAAGGTCCTGGTGTTGTTCCTAACTATGTTTTCTACGGTGTTTTGGCTTGTGTACCCTTGGCATTGCTTAGTTCTGACAAGCCTTTTGCGTTTGTAGGGAGTCAGATAGTCGTTTATTTGAAGAGCTGGTACCAGCCCCTCAACCACCTTGTATAGGAATGTCAGTCGTTGGTGTTTCCTATGGACATCAAGCGGTGGTAGTTTTAGGACTTTCAAGATTGCTGTTGCACTGCCTTCTTCCTTTGATCTATAGTAGTTTACGATGAATCGGGCTGCAAGTCTTTGTTGGAGCACATTTAGGAATTTTTAAAACTTTATGGAAAGTTAGGCCGAATTTTTTTTGGTTGAGGATGAAAAGAGATGTTGAGCTATGGATCCTAACTTGTTAAGTTTGCCAACGTCGTAAATCTCCAAATAAGACTCTTCGAGCGCCAATGGTTACCGATAGGGTATCCGAGCCGATGGAGCGAATTGCCTTAGATATACTAGGACCACTTCCTGAATCCAACAGTGGAAATGTTTACATATTAGTAATTTCCGATTATTTTTCCAAATGGACAGAAGCGTATGCTATCCCTGATCAACGAGCTCATACTGTTGGGGAATTTTTGGTGAAAGATTGGATTTCGAGATTTGGTATGCCGAAATTTGCTCATTCCGACCAGGGGGCAAATTTTGAATAGGAGCTTTTTCTAGAAATCTGTAAATACTTCAAAATAAAAAAAAAAACTAGGACTACCCTTTACCATCCACAGAGTAATGGACAAGTGGAGAGGTTTAATCGTACTTTAGTGGCTATGTTGGCTTGTTTTGTGGAGGAAAATCATAGTGATTGGGAGTATTATCTGCCTTTTGCTATGATGGCCTATCGTGGTGCGGTTCATGAGACCACCGGGTATACATCAAATCAACTTATGTTTGGAAGGGAGGTACGATTGCCAGTGGAAACTGTGGCTGGTAATGTTCCTGAGAAGGACTTAAGTCCATCGCAATATGTGCGAGATTTGGAAAATCATTTGGCTAACATTTTTCAGTAAGTCAGTCAAAAATGTGAAGCTGTTATAAAGTACAGAAAGAAAATGTATGACCGGCGGGTTCATGGTAAGCCTTACGAAGTTGGCGATCGAGTTTGGCTCTATGTACCTAGAATAAATAGGGGCCAGACACCCAAATTTGCCAAATTTTGGTCAGGGCCATTTATAATTAGGAAGAAATTATCTGATGCCAATTATGCTATTTGTAGGGAACATGGTGGACGTTTACAAGTGGTCCACTTTAACAGGTTGAAAAAATGTTTTAATCGTGTAGGGGCGAGTTTGGGTGACGATATGGGGCCTGGTAATAATCAGCCCTCATATGAGGAAAATTATACAGGAAATGGTGAATTTAACGACCAATCTGCTCGGGGGGGGGGGGGGGGGGGGGGGGTCAAGGTGAAGTGGCATATTCCCCACACGACGAACCATCGAGCCGACGGGGACGAATTCTCCGCCGTTCCCGTTGGATGGAAAGTGGCCAGTATGCCCTGGATTGAACTGTAGACATTATTTGTTTAAAGTTCTGCAGTTCTTATTTTTTTGAGTATAAGGGAATTGACGCCGGCATTATAGGACTTTCTGTTTGTGATTTTGAATAATTATTCTAAACTGTCTCTGCAATGGTGCGGAGGTTCCTGTTGGAAATTCCCTACTGATTGTAGAGGCGCAGTTTAGAGAAAAGCAATATTTAAAATGATTATAATGTGTTGCTGATAAAGCATGCATATATAATTGAGAGCCTTACCTGCGAGCATGAAATGTGTTTTAATGCGTTATGATGGAGAGTTGTAATATAATATATTAAGTCATGACGTGTGAGGAATGTGCATTGGCATGGTAATTGTATGTAGATTGCGCATACCAGTGGCCAGCGATAACTCTGTAGAGTTCGTTTGGCAATAATTTGAAAGGCTAATATGGTGACAGTTGTGCACTTGGGTGACCAGCGGTAACCCAATGGAGTTCGCTGGGAATAAATTGAATCGGAGATTTGTGTAGAGATATCTTTTATGGTATGCGTCTTTTGGCGATAATTTGGAAGGCTGTTATGATGGTACTTTTGCGCACGTTAATAGCTAGCGAAAACTCAATAGAATTCGCTGTGCTTGAAGTAGCAAGTTATGTACATTAGAGAAATGTACATATAGAATTTGAATCGGCGATTCATGTCGCAGTATGATTGTGAATCCTCAATGGTTGGACCCTCGAGGGTCTGCACATACTTACAGAATATTAAATAATTTCATATTTTTGGGGTGTAAGTATGTTTTCATGGAAAACAAAATTGTATATAAATACACCTTATTGACAAAGGCGTAATTATTGTGGAATGAATATTATAATATATGTACAATTACGCCAGTGTGTGTTCGTGTGTGCGGACCTAGAGGGTTTCCCAAGATTTTAGGTGCTCGCAGGGTGGGACTTTCAATTTAAGATGTGGACTGTGTGGGATGGATGAGTGGTTTCACGTGGCCTATTTCGATCGACTTGCATGGCGCCCTTGTGGGTCGGGTTTTTTTTGGGGTGGGGGTGTGGTGCGAATGTGTATGGTGGGTGGTGTTAGAGGTGCTAGAGTAAGCCAGGGTTTTGTAAGTAAATTAAGTTCTGCAGAACAAGTATGCATCTTTTCGATTGAGATGTGTCCGTGGGTCTAATGCAATCAGTCGATCGAGATCTACCTCCTGAGTGGAAATGGCTTAATTCCCATATAGATTTGCAGAGCCGGATGTCATTCCCAAGTGAAAAAGAAAAATTAAAAACATCTAATTAACACTTGTTTCCTTAGCTAAACAGACAAAAAGTGTAAGTGTCTGTTCCCTTCTCTACAGGTACTGCTGTTGATGTTAACTTTTTTGTTTTAGGTCATTGGAAGATGGGCTTGGCATCACAAACTTGATACCTGTAGTGAAAATTCGACAGCCGGTTAAATAAACCTCATCACAAAATGGACATTCGCATTGAAGTTTCGACGGCCTGATCATCAAATCTCATCACAAACTTGTTACCTGTAGTGAAAATTCGACAGCCAGTTAAATAAACCTCATCACAAGATTGGTATTCTTCGATGAAATAATGAAGTTCTGATAGTCGTCTACTATATAGACTATTTATACTTAGTCGAGATGCTGACCTGGGTATCTGTGTATGCAGGACTTACGTATATGTAGTAGTTGCTGTGTGTCGAACTGTAACTGAGAGTATAGACTTTCATATTGGTAATCATGAAAGGGATGATTATTGGCCATAGTTTTATTACGAGACTTTGTCGTTTTATCCTTGGACACTTGAATCTTTGGCGCCTGAATGTACCAAGGACCCGGGTGCAGTTTTGGGGAATACCTGGGGGAAAAGTACATAACTTGAACAATGTCGACGTGTGTGGTGTGAAGTGGGTTTTCCTTCAGATTGGAGGTAATGACCTGGACAGTGCCGACTTTTCATTGGTGACATTCTTAGAAGAATTGCAAACTATAATTAATAAATGGCAGTCCTGTAGAGTTGAATAATTGTTGTAATTTTAGGAAGTGTGTTTCCGAGATTGAAAACAAGAAATGTGTCTCGCCAAATGTACGAAATCCGGAGATTAGCTGTTAATGAGTCCCTGCGGTCTGTGTGTAATGGAGGTATTCAATACTTACATCACAGGCAGGTCGCAGTGTCTCATATGGCACCGGATGGAATACATTTAAATTATAAAGGCCAGCAGTGTTTCTGGAGGCGTATCCAGAGAAAGGTCGCCCGTATCCTATAACTTGTTTGTAGATGGTGGTATACAATGTTTCCATCGATCTGGAGTAATTTCTAATCGAGCGGTAAGGTCTCTTGTCGCATGTCTTTGCGTGGCGGCAAGCAACTTCATCACGCGTTTGATGAGGTTGGCTTGTGGGGGATATTCTGTATCGGTTTAATCTTTTGTTCCTGCCTATGTATATAGTTGATGGGTTGATTTTTCCTTGGTTGGTTGGCTCCAGAAACAGAGTAAAATTGTAATTTAACTTACGTATAAGAAGCCAAAAATCCAGGGCATATATATATATTTTTTTTGCGAAGAAGTGTATTTTGAGATTTTGTCCCTTTTAGGGACCATGAAAATATGATGATGGACATTTCTTTCTTGATAAGGTTTTCCTTAAAACGGGGTCGTTTCGTCTTGGGGTGGGGGTAATGTACCGAAGTGTGTTGACTTCGGACTGGTCTTGTAAACTATCACACTCTTAGACCTTAATAAAAGCCCATGTAATGTACCGATAAAATATCACACCTTTAGACCTTAACAAAAACTAATTTGGTAATGTTGAAGGTCGCACGATTTTTGCCAAGTCGTTGTGTTGGATTGACATACTTGGTTGTGTGGTCCGTGCAGCAACGGATACTGTTGGGAGTTTGCATGGAAATGTTGTTAAATATGCAAACGCAGAGAGACAGTGATTCACTTTCTTCTTTGGGCGTCGTGTGGTGAGTTGTTATTCACTTCGATAGATTTTCCATCCATGGGCCCCCGAGCAGAATTATAATGGAGTTTACGTTATTCGGTGTGCGTGCTTAATATAAGGAATTCGCAAAATGTGAGTTTTGACGGCTTAGTATTGCGCAGTCGAATGTTGAAATTTTGGAATGTTTGCGACAAAATTTAAGGCCGTTAATAGCCTTTGAGAAGTTTGTGTTGAAGGCTCGCACACTGATGTGGTTTACATTGAAAATTGGAATATTTTGTTCCACTCGATTCAGTTTCTGAGACGAGTGGCGCAAAATGTTCTCTTTTTCCGTGGTATTCATTGTCATGTTATTTAGTTTGATTTGTGGAAAATTGCGTCTAAAACTTTAGTAATTTCGTGAGAAATTATATTCTTATGTTAATTCGTTCCTATGGTAGCCCGGTAGTATCAATTGCGATTCGTATCCGGCCATATTTTACGTTAAAGATATTTTCACCTCAGGCACTGGATTGTGATTCGGATAGTGTGACCTATTCGATTACGGAAACCTAGTTGCTGAATTTAGCGTATATTCTGTATTTTTGGCATGTTTTCCACAATTTAAGGCCGTTAATAGCCTTTGAGAAGTTTGTGTTGAAGGCTCGCACACTGATGTGGTTTGCATTGAAAATTGGAATATTTTGTTCCACTCGACTCAGTTTCTGAGACGAGTGGCGCAAAATGTTCTCTTTTCCGTGGTATTCATTGTCATGTTATTGAGTTTGATTTGTGGAAACTTGCGTCTAAAACTTAGTAATTTCGTGAGAAATTATATTTTTATGTGAATTCATTCCTATGGTAGCCCGGTAGTATGAATTACGATTGATATATAGCCTATCTGACAACGCATAGAGATTGTGTGAGCACAATTCTGGTTGTGGAACGTTGATTTTGTTATAGGGACTTTGAATGTTGCGTATATGGGAACGGTTGTTGAATAAAATGTCATATCATCTAGATGAGTTGTTGATTATTAAATCTATCATATTTTTATGAATAATGCAGACCGGAGTATGGTGTTCCCTGTTTAGACCCTTCGCGTATACAGTCGTGGGTAAATATCTCAGATAATTTTCCAGCCAGAGTTATACCAAGTAAATGTATTATTTTAGGAGGAGGGTTACTTACCTGTGTGGGTGGTGTCCCAAACCCCACTTTCTTAAAGCTTAACGATACCCTTCTCTTGGACCTGTGGGACACTTTATATTTTCTTTTGAAGATTGGTCCGAGTTGGGACGTTACAATGTCATTGGTTTTGAGTTCCATGTCCCCTGACAGGAGTAAAGCCAGCAGGAAAGGTATTCGTTTTTCTATTCCCTTCTTTGTAAACGTAAGGGATCTCTTTTTGCAGAGGAAAGTCTTGGGTTTAGTAGAGATGTTGAGTACTGCGGGTAAACCCTTTTTCTTCTGTAAAATATTTACCAATGGTAAGCAGTAGCGTAAAGGTTAAGATGGCTGTGAACATTCCTGGTGAATCTAACTTTTTTCTTCTGTCAGTTTTTACCAATGATAAGCAAGTAGCATAAAGGTAAGGATGGCTGTAAACACTTTCAGTCTATTTATGAACAGTTTAGCGTGGAAGGCCACACTGACTGTTGGGAACAATTTACTTGAGTTGTTTAATTCACAGTTTAGTGTGGAAGGCCACACTGACTGTTTGAAATGATTGATGAAGGTTGATTAGGTAACAGTTTTTTTTAATTCGCAGTTTAGTGTGGAAAGCCACACTGACTGTTAGGGGTGATTTGATGAAGTTTGGAGGAATCTGCCCCAAACATTTAATAAAGAATACCGGTCTTTGTTATGTATTGCATCTTTTGAAAAGAAATTGAAACTTATTTACCACCTGTACTGCCCCATCCTCGCACTTCCAAATAGGAGATAGCAGGAAGACAGCCATTGGGCTATGCCGTCTCCTTACAATGTGCATGTTTTTTTACAACTTGTCACTGTGCTGGTTACACAATATTTTTTTTTTTTTTGGAAAACATCTAAATACATTTTTATTTGTAACTACACTATATGTACATGTATATTGTGAATAAAATATTATATTATATTATTATATTAGGAAACAATCTTGGATGTCCATAGGGCTTTTGACCTCATCGATGAATAAGGTAAAATCTTATAACAAAAACTGAAATCCCCTTGCGAAGAAAAGCTATAAAAAAAATATTGTTGAATTTTTGAAAAAATTAAAACACAAAAGCAAAACAATGCACTTTAATAAATTCAATTTGAAAACAGAAAAACAATTTACGCAATTGGTGGCAAATCATGGAAGAAACACCGCAAAATGTTCCGCGACAAGGCCGGCCTCATTTGTCAAGAATGGTATAGATGTCTTGAATGAGCAACTAAAATTGCACTTAAATTTAACAGCTTTTTGCAAACATTGGTAAGTTCACTAGAGAACATATTGGCAAAACAAATAGAACGTTCTCGGATTATATGATTCCTAATTCCCCTCATAAATTCTTCACAAACCCAACAACGCTTGTGGAGGTGATTATTTTTCTCCCCCCACCATACAGCGGTTACGTTAGCCAGAGGTAATCGGCGGTCACGTGCTGATATAATCAACTCATTTGGTATTCGTTAGTAGGTGATACGTGCGGATTCAAGCATCATCGTATATGTACGTGTACGTGTACATGTACACCTCCATAGGATTTAGTGTTAAAATCGTGTACATGTACAAGATTTTAACGGTTTTTAGGGTGCATTAGAATCCGTTTGCGGATTCAAATATCACTGATTATATCCAAGAATGACAGAAAATGCATGAAATTTTACGTACAGTACATGTACCGTTTTGATTGAAATCGACAAGTGAGTTTCCCCCATAGGATTCATTGTTAAATTGCGAGCAAAAAAAACGTTTTGCAGTTTCTAACATCATCCTCTCGCCGATTCTAACAATCCGCGCCCGTACACGATTTTAACACTGAATCCTATGAGGGAAACTCGCTTGCGAATTTTAGGTCTGAAATCGACTCGCTTGAAGAGGTGATGTTTGAATCCACAAACCCACTGTAGCATTTCTCGAAGTGAGACTAGCGCACGGTATTGCGAGGTGATCTATGGAAATGTTTTGAACGAAAAGTGTTGTTGTCGGTGTGTTAGAAATTCGCGAGCCCGCTGTCACGTTTTTGATTGATATATATAGGGGAGAAAAAAAATATAAATAAATAGTTAATTAAAAAAATATAAATATATCAAATCGAATAGATAATAAAAAAATACGTAAATCATGAGCGATTCTCAGACTATTAGAGCGAGGTTTCTTTTAAACATGCTGATGAGAGCATACGCAATCTGCGTGAATGAAGAACTACGTCCCATCTTGTTAGAACGATGCGTCGGATGTCGGGATCACCTAGACTTCGATCACGAGAATCATTCGTGTCTGACGATGGAAAGGGAAGATATGGTCGTCATGTATTTCGAACCAGCATTCGAATGCGTTAGATTCGACGATGTGATCACGTTTTGGAAGAGATTAGTCTTCTGTAAGAATCAAGACAAGCCTACAGATTCGGAAGAACTGAAAGTGGCGCGTAAAAGTTTGACTTTAGAAGACAAGGGATGCATCAAGAAATTATTGCTGAATGAGGCATACGTCTAAGTTTTTTTCGTTGATATAAAATAAGGGAGAATAGAAAATAAAAATAAATACACACATAAAATTTTTATCTAATATTAGAACAAAAAAAAACAAAAAATGAGAACCAGAAATAAATTGTATCCGACGTTAGTGGACGACGAGGACGAGAAGCCGATCGACGTTTTGCCGACGGCATCGTCGCTAGAAGAAAGAGAAAGAGGAGAGAGGTATCACATCGATCAAATCAATAGAATCCAAGAGTATCTAATTCGAGAGAGAGATTCTCGTCGTTCCCTCAAGAAGAAGTATTCGCGTTTCGTGACATTCGTCAACACGATCGACACGATACTCATCACGATTTCCCTGGGTTTACACGCGGCCGGCATCGGATTTTTGTCGACCACAGTCGGCATTCCGATCGTGTTGACCGTAGAAGGAGTGGCTCTCGCCGCCAGATTGTTTAGCACGCTCGGAAACTTTTTGAGTAGGAAATTATATCTGAAGGTGGGGAAACACGACAAGATTCGCATCTTGGCCGACTCCAAGATCGACACGATATCCGAAATGATCTCTATGGCGTTGAAAGATGGTAGGATATCGGACGGAGAATACTTCGGGATATTGAGCAAGAAAACGAAATACGATGCCATGAAAGAAGCCGTGAGAATCAAGACTCGTCAGATCATCAAGGAAGAGATGAAGGATTCTCTCGTGGAAAAGGGGAGGAAAGAGGCCAGGGAGGAATTCAGTAAGATGATAGAACTCAAGAGCAGCGATTGAAAAAAAAAAAATATATATAATAAGAACAGAATTTTTAAAAAAATTAAATTTATATATAAAATAAAAAAAACAAAATTAATTTAAATAACTCTTAAAAATGTATTGCGTAAAGTGTAAGAGAGTTCCGAGACGAGTAATTCTAGAGAAGTGCGAACTAAAAACGACAGACAGATGCTTTGCGGAATTTGTGACGTGTGTGGTTCTGTCAAGACTAGATTCGTCAAAAAAAAGAACGTGAGCAAAGGTAAAGGCATCGTGAATAAAATGATCAATAATCTACCTTTCGAAATGCATCTGCCCGGTCACAGTTTCACGGGACCCAGAACGAAATTGAACAAGAGACTCAACGCCGATCTGACTCCCAAATCTTGGAGCAAACCTGTGAATAGGGTGGATGCGGCTGCGTATGATCACGATCTGTGCTACGTCGAACATCCCGACACCAAGACTCGCAACGACGTCTGCGATAAAAACATGTTGGGGAAATTGAGAGGCATATCGAATCCGACCAGGATAGAGAAGATGGAACGTTCGCTGGTCGGCAATCTGATCGGTGTGAAATGTCGATTCGGATGGGGCGTTCAAAAAAAAAAAAGCGCATCTGAAAAGAAGAAGAAACAATTATTGACGAGCGAACTGGCCGAGGAGTTACACAAACCCATAGTGCGTAAATTTTGAAAGAGAAGGGTGTTCGTGAAGGGTCTGGATGATATTTGGTCTGCCGACTTGGTCGACATGAGATCGTTTTCGAGGTGGAACGAGGGCGTCAAATATCTATTGACGGTCATCGACGTGTTTTCCAAATACGGGTGGATCAGAGCTTTGAAGAATAAATCGGGACCTTGCGTCGCCGAGGCTCTGAAGAGCGTGTTCGACTCATCTTTTCGAAAACCGAGTAAATTGTGGGTGGATAAGGGAAAGGAATTCTACAACAAGCACGTTCGTCGATTGGTAGACCTCTACTCGATCGAAAACGAAGAGAAAGCCAGCGTGGTGGAACGTTGGAATTGAACGATGAAGGAAAAGATGCACAGATACTTCACGGCGAATTCGACCAAGAAATACATATACGCTCTGAACGGTCTGGTCAAAGATTACAACAACACGCGACACAGATCGATCAAGATGACTCCCGTGGAAGCTAGCGATCCTCGAAACGAAAAACGGGTCTACGCGAATCTATATCCTGAGAGATCTAAGATCAGGAAGAAGTCTAGAACGCCAAAATTTGCGGTCGGTGATCGAGTGAGAATCTACGCTTATAAGAAGCACTTCGAAAAGGGTTATACTCCTCAATGGACCTCGGAAATCTTCGTGATAATCAAAATATTTCACACCGATCCGGTGACTTACGAAATCGAAGCTTTGGATGGAGAAGAGATCATCGAAAAGTTTTACGAACAACAATTACAGAAGACGAAGTTTTGATGAAGAAGGCAAAATTTTTTTTATTTACTCTCTTTAACATTTTCTTGTTTACACACATATATATAAGAGAGAAAAAAAATAATAAAAAATAATTAGAAACTATTTTTAGATAAAGAAAGCAAGTTAATTAATAAACAAAAAACTAAAAATTCTTTAAAATGACAAATATACTAGATATAGCACAAAGCATAGTGAAAGATGAAAGTATTCAAGAATATGAGGTTCACGAATACGAACTGGTAACCGGAACGAGTTTGAACAATGCGGGAGAGATAAGAATCAACGTCGAAGCTCAAGATCTATTCGTACATCCTAGCGAGAGTTACATAGTGGTGCAGGGACGTCTCACCAAGGAAGATGGGAGCGACTACGCCGACGATGACACGGTTACTCTAGCCAATAATGGCATCATGCATCTATTCAGTAACATAAAATACATGCTATCCGGACAAGAGATAGAATCTGTGTTTCATCCCGATCAGGCCACCACGATGTTCGGACTCTTGACGTATCCTGATGATTTTTCGAAATCCAGAGGACTTAATCAGTTGTGGGTGAAAGACACCGTAGGTCCTGCTAGCGCAGGCGCCGCCTTGATATTCGACTACGTCGTCAAGACGTCCAGACCTAAAGGAACGTTTTCATTCAGGATACCTTTGAAACACATCTTCGGATTTGCAGACGATTACAACAAGATCATGTATGGATTCAAACACAATCTGACGTTGATTCGAAAAGGTAACGACGACGCAATAGTGAGACTCACTGTGACCGATGCGGGTAAGATAACTCTACACAAGATATCGTGGTTCATTCCACACATGGAGCCTTCGATCGTGGAGAAAGTACATCTCTACAAGATCATAGAATCCAAGAGTAAGTTACCCGTGGGATTTAGAATGAGACAGTGCGACACAGCTAGCATTCCTCCCTCCACGAATCACTTTGATTGGAGATTGACCGCGTTTCATCGTGGTTGCGTTTCAGACTGATAGGGATGGGTCTCACGAAAAGAATGCATCACTGTTTGATCATTGCAGTTTGAGAAACATGCAAGTGTTTCTGAATGCCACAAGATATCCAGCAATCGATTACAACACGTCGTTCGACAAGAATGATTTCTGCAGACTGTACGGCGATGCCGCTGATTGTAGAAAGAAGTATGACAGTCTAGACGAATCCCATGTTCGTATTCGACGCCAGTAAACAGAGTGAACGACTCAAGAGTAGCGTCTTAGACATTCAGATCAAGATGCAATTCGATAGGAACATTCCGAGAAAAACCGAAGCCTTCGCCCTGGTCCTGTCGGACAGAGAATTACAATTCGAATCGGACGGAAATAAGATGTCGATCATTCGATGAGAGACGAGTGTGAAAAAAAATAAAAAAAAAATAAAAAAATAAATTCGTTTTTAATGATATTTTTTTAACAAAAAAAGTTTCATCTGAGAAAAAATCGTCTTTTTTCAACATTCTCGACGTACAAAATGTTACAATTCCTAAGTAGTCACGTAGAAAACAAAATACACATTCCATTTTTGCGTTTGAAAAAAAAGAAGATTTTTACAATTACGTTCTGAATTATTTAAAAGATCGCGTGCTATTCACTCGAGAGAAACAAAAAGGATATTTTGTGACGAAGATATTAAAACTCGAACAGATCTTAGATTGTTCGATCCTGTGCGATCGTCTCTCCGTTTCCGTCAGATGTTCCATCCTGTGTCGCAAGCCAAAAAACAAAAAAAAAGATGTGGAAAAATGGTTAGATAAACAGCGGGATAGACGGTTGGAAATGAAAAGAATGAGACGCTTTCCACCATCACCACTACCTTCTGAAGAGAATGGTAATGATGCGAGTGTTACCAAGAGACGCACAACATTCGTTCCTAATTATGATTCGGATAAACAAAAGTGTTGTTATAAACGTATCATATCACAAAAAAAAGAAAAAAAGAAAAAAAAGAATCGATGCTGAAAATTGAGAGAAAAGGAAACGTTATTATAATATATGGTGATAGTGAAGAAGAAGGAAAACAAAAAAAATGAGATCTAAAGATGATCTCATTACTTTTTTTTTTGTTTTTTTTTGTTTTTAATAATCACACATTATTTTTTTTAATTCATTATTTTCCACACGTTCACTGTTTGTTCAAAGAATCTAGTTCGATCAGTAGACTCACCATGGAAGTGGTGGCTTCAGGATTATTGGTTTTCGTAATGAAATTAATCCTGTCTCCGGCGTTCACTTTGAGAGGCATGCCGAACGTGCTAACATTCGCGTGTTGATTCTCAGTCTTTTCGACGCTGTATCTCTTATCGCTCTCTACACCATTCACCATGAGATTGACGACCGCTCTGTTATTCAAATCCGAGGAAGCCAGACTCATTCGAAGGATTTCACCTCCCAGTGGCATGGGATATCCCACTTGACCATGTTTCGATCCGCTACCTCCATTTCCGAAAGACCACTCAGCTTTTCCTTCATCTAAGGTGCCGGCCTCTTCAGCCCACACAGTGCACAGTGATCAATTGTCTAGCATATTTAACTTTCTCCACCACCGAAATCAGGGTGCAGGCATCCATCATGTTCACGGGATCTGGTAGATTCGTGAGCACGTGTCCACCCATGTCTAGTTTACCTTCCATGATGTCACCCTTTCTCCAGACCGAGTTGTCGTCCACGTACTTTCTGCTGACATGCTGGAATCGAATTTGGGATCGTGATCAAGACCGAATAAATTGTGACCATTCATGTTAATGCCATTCTCCATGGTTCCGCCAGATTGTTTGTTCAGGTAAAGATCGTCCATTTGTGATTCTAGGTATTCTTGTGATTGTATCACGGCAGAATCTACGTAGCCCTTGTTGACTGCGTTTGAGTCTGCATCCGTGTCATTGATCTCTGACAGATTCAATATCTTGTTGAATCCCGCATTCAGATCCGATTTCATTTCTCGTCTGTCAGACTTTCTCTGTTCCAGATCTATGTAGTGTTTGGTCGCCATGTCCTTGGGATTCGTGGGAGTGGCCACATTCGTTATCTTGTTATAATTGGCGTTCAATTCCGAGTGCATCTTTTTCGTAACGTATCTATTTCTCAGGTGTTCGCTGAATCTCGCATGAGAGTCGTCCGCGTATTTCTTGGTCGCAGCATCGGTGGGATCTATGGGATTCGCGACGTTCACCAAATGTTTGGATTTCAGATCAAGATCGTCGGTCATGGTTTTATCCACGTAATTATCCAGCAGGATTCGTTCGAAATCGGCGTTCCCCCTGTTGACGTATTTTTTAGTCGCAGCATCTGCAAGATCTATCGGCTGGGAAGATTGTAGAGCTTCTTATCATTCATGTTCAAAGGTTCTTCTCAAGGTTCGTATCTCCGAACGTAACGTTCGTCCAAGTTGGCAACGTCGTAACCATCGTCCTCTTCGAACGTCTTCCTCTTCTTTCTTGGGTTGACTTTTTCGTCGTCACTTCTACCAAATTTATCGACTGGCATGTTGTTGTGGGATTTTTTTTGGTTTTTAGAAAAATATGTTCAAAACGCAGTTTATTAAAAATGAACTAAGTTATTTTATTTTTCGTTTTTATTCGATTAAAATTTTTAAAATAATTTTTTATCTTTATATATACTATAAAAAAAAAATCTCTCTCTAATGTAAATCATTGAGAATGTCTTGAAATCGATCTCCTTCAGACCATCTCTTGAGAACGTAGAGACATAGGTGACCCCAAAACACTTGATCTGGTGATTGCACTTGTTCCGTGTTGTAACGAACCATCGATTTGTTGAAATAGTTCTTTATTTCTTTTGGCGGCGAGGTTCCGTAGCTGTCAAAATAATAATTTTTCTTCTTCCCGTTCTTGATCCACGCCACCCAGTGAGTGCCTTCACCCGATGAATCGTCTAGATTTAAAATTCCGCATTCCGATTGTCGAGGTCTTCTCTTTGGCAAGGCATCTCTGGAAAACACGCCTAGAAAATCTTTGATTTTCAAATCTTTTGCCACATTCAACAGATCGATGTTGGATAGGGGTTCGTTAGGTAAGACGACACCTTCTACAGATATCTTTATTTTCTTATTCATAAATGCGTATATATTTTTTTTATTTATTTTATTATAATTTACTAAAAATGACGTTATTTTTTCTATTTTTTTCTTTTTCTTTTTAAACTAACACTCTCGATGTCTCTATCGATTTCTATAATTTTGAGTTCGTCTAATTCCTCTTGATTTTCTGGAATCCTATCATCAACAATCATATCTGGAATCCAATCATCCACATTCATATCGTCTCTAATTAGATCCACAGTCCAATGTCCGAGTGCCAAAGTACTTATTTTATCATCTAACACGAATCTCTTATCGTCGTCGGCCATCAGCAAAATCTTGTTGACTATTTTGGTATACAAGTCGTGATTTTCGCTTCGAATCGATTTCATAGTCTTATACACCGGACCACTTCGTAACAGACAATCTTTATACTCTTGGAAAGAGATGTTTTTCTTCACCACGCATGCTTCAACTCCTTTGCACTTCTTGATCTCTTCATCATCTTCTAGACGATAAGCATACAGTTTGGGTCTCAAGTCCACGAATTCGACGATTTGTTTACCACCGCTCTCGTCCTTAAATTTACCCCACACCTTCTTGTTGTCATTCGATTGAATGTTGGATGGGTGATCGATGGGATAATTGCTCATGTCGAACCACTCGGCCACGTCTGGAGATATATCTTGGTAGACGTCTTTCGTCTCTATCTCATAAACTAAACTGTCCGTGTCGGTGAACAGTAGTTTGGCTTTATCACCAAATTTTCGTTTGACGTAATTGTAGTGAAACTCGTACATCAATCGCTTTCTGACATCTAAGATGATCGGTCCGAGATAATACGGTTTGTCGAACTTCAGGTGCGTCTTTTGCATGTGAACGGCCACTACATTTTCGTTGAATATGATTCGGTGTTTGTAATTGGGTTTCGCCACTAATGTTTTAGCTCTTTTCTCAGACGTGACGAGTCGAACGTAGGTTCTCTTCCTGATGTTTTCCATCGATTTACAGTACACGCAGTTGTTCATGAGTTTGAAGAAATCTTTTTCGAAATCGTTCTCAGCTCGAATTCTGAGATTCGTGTTGAGATCGATGTATTTTTTCATCCAAGGCTCTTCGTCGAATCGAATGATGCGAAGTATGTTGACTAATTTCATCCCGTAATCGACGTACTGTTTCAAATTCTCGCTGTAGACGACGTAGTTACGTTTGTTAAATAATTGGGAATGAGTTTTTCCTCATCTCTTTCGTTCGGTTCCATTCGTTTGGGAGCCAGCGGATAATCATTGTGTGGATCGTGTAATTCTTCCGGATAGTTCAAATCGACTTCTAAAATGCAAGGATAGTCTCTCCATTTTTGCATCTCTTCCGGTTCCTTCACCCATTCGAAATTTCCAATCGGTAAAGGATGACTCATAGCCCAACCGTACAGATTATTAGCATCCCAATACTGTATGTGTTTAGTCGACCGTTTCGAATCAAAACCTTTCATGTAGGGATTGTTAGCTTCAGAATATCTGTGGGAGATCATCGAGACGCCACCTCTCGTACCCCTTTTGAACATGAGCAACATGTCCACGTCGGATAATAATTCCAATTGGACATTGGTGGTCTTCAACAGAGCGTCCCACGCCAAACCGGGTGCGGTGAAATACCAAGTGGGATCCAGATCGTAATTTCGACAACAGACGTCTTGAAAATTTTCGAACACGTCTGCCAAGAGTAGAACGTCGGTCTTCAGATAGAGATCGTGATAATCTCTCATGGTTTTCATATCGAATGATTTCCACACATTTTTAGCGTGTTCGTAATTCTTGTCGGAAATGTCGGATTCGTGTAATTTCAAATAAAAATCTTTTTTCGAAGGTAGTGCGGTGTCTTCGAATCTCTTTATATCGTTCATGTAATCGTAAGGATAGACTCCTTTCCTCAACATGACGTCTACTCATTCTCCGAAATGTTCGCTCATGATTTTAAATTTATCCTTGATCATGTTATCGACTAATTTTTCCAGTGCGGTCGACATGAATTTAAAACTGTCGATGAAACGTATGGCTCTACGAATGAATTTCGTTTTTTCTTCCAACGTCTCTCCGTCGATTACTCTTTTCTCCTCCATGAGCTTCCATTTCGTGAAGGAAATGTATCTTTCTTTGCTGTTCGCGATGCAATTTAATTCTTCATGTGAGGTGCCGAGATTTTTCACGAAGAGATGACTGTCGTAACCCGAGAGATTGTGAAACATCACTGGATAGAAAACGGTGTCTCGATATTTTAAATTACACTTGCTGTGAGCCGGACCGCGATACAGACCCGTGTAATGATCGTGGTCTCTGACCTTCCTATTTTCCTTCGAATTCTTGTCGAACGATTGTTTGCATATGTGACATTCGGTGGCTCTGTTATTTTCGTCCTGCTGCTCTCGCATGATGATAATTTTTTCCGGAGTTTTGAATTTGTCATATAACATTTGAAGTTTCCATTCTAACTCTTCCACGAACCTTTGAGCCACGTCGTCGTCTTCATACTGTTTCGTGTAGGTGAAGGGACCCATGTCGTGTTGCGAGTCGAAAGTGCATTTCACGTAAATGCAATAGCCCGAAGGTATGTGTTTTTGATATTTTTCGACGTAACTTTGAAGAGCGTTGGGTTGACAGGAACTCATTTTCGCGGTGAAACATTCGAAATCGGCGTACACGATGAATGGTACTTTTAACCTTCTATTGTGATTTTCAAACTTCACGATGGTGTTGGGTTTGGGCATTTCGACGGCGACACCTTGATTTTCTTTGCAATATTCCTGATGTTTTGCTAACTATTTTTCACTGTGAAACGCGTTCATGCAATTGAAACATAAAGATATCTTTCCTTTATGTTTATTATATTGTTTCGCCAGTAATTGGCTCAGATGTTTAACCCAACAATAATGATGATTGTCACCATTCAAAATCAATAATAAAATAATCGTCTTTTCTCTTCCGTGATACGAAGTCTGTCTGAGAGGATAGATCATTCGTTTTTCGTCGTCGTATCCAAAGACGTTCACCGCTACGGTGGGATTTTGAGCCTCAAAATGTTCAATGTGTTTTAACTGCGTTGGAAAAGTCACTCCGGTCCAATCAAGATTTTTAGAAGTTACCTCGTTAGAAGAAACTCTTTCGACGTTCATTTTGACAGGGTATAAAGCGGAAGTGACTGCCCATTTAAAACACTGATCATCATTATTTTTCACGTTGATCACGGCGTGTTTTTTTGCTATGAAATACGATAATTTCACGTAGGAAGATCCTTTCAACAAATCGTTTTTAGTTATGTGAATTTCGAGTTTCAACATCTCATCGAACGTCCAATTACTACCTTCATGTTGATAATTCGCGAGAGACGTCAACATCTTGTCTTTCATCTTTTCGAAAACGTCCAATAAATCTGAACCTCGAAATACGGGTTCGACGTTAGATCTGAAATATGCATTTTTCACGATGCTCTCGCCGGACTTCACGTTGATTTTATTCATCACGCAATGGAGTATCATCTTAATTTTTAGTCCTACGTTCATGTGTTTGTGAAACAAATCCAATACTTTTTTCTTCACCCGTTCCATGAACAATTTCGGATCGATTTTCTTCAACGAGGGAACCACGTCAAAGGTTTTAAAAATACCTTTGATCGCACTTTCCCATTCCACGGACTTCGATTGAAATAGTTCCACAGTGAGTCACGCTAGATATTCTTCTCCTTTCCCTTCGTCTATTGCTCATCGAAGTTCGCTCGGTATATCTCGTTTGCCTAGAATCTGATGTGCATCACTCGTTTTCATTTTAGTTTTTCTTTTCTTTTCTTTGGAAACTTGAAGTTCTTCTTCAATGGCTTTTCGTTTAGTCGTCTTCTTATTTTTCACAATCAAAACGTTTTCGGTTTTTTTCGACGTCGGCATTTCGATTCCTTTTACTATCTTTTTTTTCTTCTCATTTTTCACAACCGATGCATTTTTTGACGCCGTTGCTATCGCCATTTCGTTTGCCTTTCCATCGTTTCGCAAATGTTTCTGTATGACTTCAATCATTTTTGATTTAGTTCTATGATTTCTGAAATGTGAAATTTTTAATAGTTTACAAATCTCGTTTAACTGAGGTACGGTTTTCTCATTTAAATTTTCCAATTTTTTTTATCTGTTTGTTTCATTTTGTAAGAATATATTTTTTTCCAAATTTTGTATTTAAATAATTTGTTTAAAAAGTTTTGTTTTTCTTTAATATGAAAAAAAAAGAAGATTTTTTTTAAATTCAATTTTTTCTTAATGTGTTTTTTATTCAAAACAATTTAAGATCACTTTTATTTCTTGTTTGCAAAATGAACATGTTTTCTCGTCTTCGGAATAACATTCTCTACAATAACGCAGGTGTGTGCACGGTAAAAACAAGACGTTTGCGACACCTTCGCAGAGCAGACATTTACTGGACGTTTTGCTCGGCTCGTTTTCGATGAGTGACGATAACTCGTCCGCTTCCGTCATGAATTTGAGGAGATGTTCTAAAGTTAGGAATTGAGACAGGGTCTTGTTCGCCTTGTTTAATGCATTGTACAATTGTTCCTTGGTGTATCCGAGTTGTAACATATCCATCAATAATTTTTGGTTTTTATCTCTATCCCACTCTTCGTCTTCGATTTTGATCAATCCCAACGTTAGGATCTTGTTCAAATAATCACATTTGCCTTTTTCAATATTATTTATGTGTTCTAGTAAAGGTCTGTCGTGAGGTTCCCAATTCATCAGATGTATGTTACAACAAAAACATTTGACTTTGTCGCTTTTACCCACGTAAACGAAACCCACAGCGGCTAAATCTTCGGGTTTTTGAGCAAGATGCGAAGGCCAATTTTTAAACGCTTGAAGTCTTGCACGTTCTAGACTATATTTCGGATGTTCGGACTTGATCATTGTTTTTACCTCAAAATTGAGTTTGTAAGAATATTTTTTTGTTGAATTTTTGTATTTAATGATAATTTGTTAAAAATTTTAAAATTGAGATGTTAAATTTAACTTTTTATTTATATAAAGAGAAAAAAACTTTTACAAAAAAAATTAATCACATTAAAGAAATTAAAATTAAAAAATCAACTTTTTTATATATATATAAAGAGCAAAAAAAAAAACTTTTTAAACAAATTATTAAAATACAAAATTTAAAATATACATTATTTGCAAGAATTCGTAAAAACAAAAAACCAAATAATCGATAATGAGGACAACAACACCTAAAAGATGCGAATTGAAATTGAAACGAGTCAAAATGAATAAGAAATTCGGTCATAAAATCTATAGATTACAATGACACGATCCCATCGAATTGAACGAGGTCGAGACGAAGGGCTTAGAGCACAAATACGACAAATATAAGATGCCTTTGAAATTGGACGAAGCCACACTCGATTTGATTTACGAGTACCAAAGTGATCTTCAGAACATTGTCATCGCCAAAGATAGAGAATTCGACAAGGACGATTTGTCATTGCCCTATGGAAATTACATATTTCCAAACATCTCATTCGAACTCGTGGAGAAATTGGGTGGTGAGAGCGAGTTGACCGATGTAAAAAAACTCAAAAGAGTAAAGATAAACATTCAACACGTTTTCGAAAAAGGAGAAGACACGAGTGTCAACATGCTAATAACAGACTTAGAAATATAAACAATAGAGTGATTGATTTTTAGCAAAGAAAAATGAAAAAAAAAAAAAAGTAATGAGATCATCTCTTTACTTTTTTTTTTGTTTTCCTTCTTCTTCACTATTACCATATATTGTAATAACGTTTCTTTTTCTCTCAATTTTCAGCGTCGATTCTTCTTTTCCTTTTTTTCTTTTTCTTTTTGATATGATACGTTTATAACAACATTTTTGTTTATCCGAATCATAATTATGAACGAATGTTATGCATCTCTTGGTAACACTTGCATCATTACCATTCTCTTTAGAAGGTAGTTGTGACGGTGGAAAGCGTCTCATTCTCAACCGTCTATCCCGCACTTTATCTATCTCTTTCATCAGTTCTTTCCTCATATATCCATCATTAGCGTCTAACCATTTTTCCATTTTTTTTTTGTTTCTTCGCACTCTGTCTCGCGATATTCGTCATTATCGTATAATTGTTTCTCCACCTTTTTTACTAATTTTAAATATATTATTTTATACTTTCTATGATTTTATATTTTATACAATTTTATATTATAATAACATATTCAAAATCGGTATATTCTTAAACGGCGAATTCTCACCGAGCAACAAACCCTTGCCGAGTCGCTCAACGTTCTGTCCACTCTTCAGATAGAGACCGTTTCCTCTCAGAGAGTTGCCACCTCTAACGGGTTCTAGATACAATCCTTTATCGCTGTCGTCTATGTGGACACAACACACGGCTCCTCCCTTCTTCAAAAAGAGTCTGCTGCCACCCATTAATTTCTCAACTGCCGAACTAGCGAGTCCCGTGAGAGCTCCCACGTCGAGAGTCTTTCCGAGAAAGGGTAGTGCCTTTGCGGCGAAGGGTAATGCTTTTGCGGCTATTCCTGTCAATGGCGGTAGGAAACCGCCTTTCATTCTCAAATTACATCTCAATTGAGCGGGACTCATTCTCACCATCAACCCTCTTCCATCACGAATCGCTTTTTCCATCCTTTTGATTTGACTTCTGGTCCAGGCGATCGAATCCTGACCGCTTCTCGTCAGATCTTCGTGAGTGAATTTGAATCTCACCGCCTCACCTCGAGTTGTTAACGCTCTCTTAAGTTTCTTCCTCTTAGCCCAAGAACATTAGGTTTCACTATGGAAAAAAATCGGAGAAAGCTGATTTTTTCAGGGAATGTCGATTACATGTCACTGAACGATTAGACAAAAGTCCCCTAAAATCCCAGTTGAGCTTTTTTTCTACAGCCTTTTTTCGAAAACGCGTTTGAAAAAAATCAAAAAAAATCGCACGAACTTTGTAACCTCGAATTGATCCAACTGTATTTTTTGTTTACGCGTATTTCGAGCTACATAATGTCTAATATACATTTACCTAGAGGAAAATGTGCATTCTGTGACAATTTCTGCAAAAAATTATTGAAAATTCACAAAAAAGTATCGGATTTACGCAAAAAATGACGATTTTCCTAACGGATTTGCCCAAAGGGTCGTAGTACAGAACGGGATGTTAGTTGGACAGACGATAAAAAATCCACCACCATTTGAAGACTTTTATCATTGCTTACAAAATAGACATTATGGAAGACCCCCTCTGCTTCTGGCCGAGTTCCCATTTTGGCATAAAATTCGTCAGCATGAGAACTCAACTATTTTCGGGCTTGGGACCGAACAGACACGTCTGTGTCTGGCAGCATTAGATCAATAAATAATATTTACAGAATGTACAAAAATCAATAAATAATATTTACAGAATGTACAAATCAATCAACATGGATTAAGTTACATTGACTATTATCAACGCTATATACAGAAATGACATGACTTATATACATATTATTCATCGAACTCAGAAATTTCCGACAGGACAGTGTTTCTGTGGTTGTTACAAGAATCCGAACTGCAATTACACAAACCTGAGCAAGAGAGTCCTGCCTTCTTACACCCACACCTTTTTGTACAAGCACTCTTGCAACCACAACTGATCAGATTCAGTAGGTTATCGGGAGCACATGGCTTTGTGGCTGCAGTCGGTACAAGAAGTCCATTGTCTAGCGACCACCCCCAATCCGTCGGAGGAAGCGAAGTGCCCAGCCATTGTTGGACCTGGAGATAACATCTGTAGACATGTTGTGCAGCATCGCTGCTTGGTGGGAGTGAGGCTAGGTCGATGGGTTTATTCAGTTTAGATTTTGCTACATAACGCTTGTAAGTGACATATCTATATTGGTCGAGAGAGGAAACAGTTTTACTCCCGTATAAGATCAGGAGAAGTTGTTCCCCGGCAGCGGCTACTGCACTTGGTGTACTGTCATCCGCCAAAATTGTGTTGACATACTGTTGTGAGTCGCTAGTAACATCGGAGACAATTGTACTGAATACTTTCTTCTTACCAACTCGAAAGAGTGCAGAAGTAGTGTCACAACCACTTATAGAATGTGCTACAAGGAGGTTGCTTCTATGGTCACCCATTTTGGTTGCTATTTCACTAACTGAAACTAGTAAGTTTGGGGTAATGGAATACATCATGTGAATATTACATCCCGGTTGAACTCGAGAGGTAAGAATGACTAACAAGTCTGTGTCTGTTCCCACAACGACAACATTGTTGCCATCTTGAGCGATGTCAAGTGCAGTTTCGGCTATCAGTACATCAGCATCAGCCTCGGCCTGCTTGGACTGAATATTGATAGCAGATAGCTCCTGCATTAGAAGATCGATCAGTTGGGTTTTGTTCTTGGCATTTGCAAGGAAATCGGATTGGGGTGTGGTGGCTGATAACTCGGGTGAGATATTGATATCAATGGAATACCTGTCTTTAGATCTACGGGCTTGTTCCATGCCCTTTGTCGACATTGTACAAGCATAACCATCAAAAACAACCACGACGTTCGCCCCAAAATATCTCACTAGATAATTGGAATATGATGTACATATGTCCTTATATGACGACTGTTTAGGCCATACAACTGCCCTCAATAAAAATCCACCATCTAGAACAAACAGAGAATGTTCTGGGATTTTAGTTTGCTCGGAACCGTATGTTTTGAGGATCTTACCGAGCGTGCTTTTCTGTGTCTTCCTCATTCCAGCAGAATCAAACAATGCTGGTGGTTTCGGGGCGAGTTCATATTTGAGATACTCTTCCATCTCTGCTTATGACTGAATAACACATGTGATGCGGTTGAACAGAATTGTGGGGTCAATCACTACCTTACTTCCACGGACTTTGATGCTATTTGCCATCGATGCGAAAGACTTCACAGTGTCAACACGTCGTAGTTTGATGCTGTTGAACGTTTTGCTTACAACATTCGATACGCAACATTCACCAATTTTGCGAACTTGGTCACAGTTCACAGTTTCGTCGGCCACAAGCCCGGTCGCTATAGAGACTAATTGTAGTGGATCTCTATTCTGAAAGGGGGAATGCACTCTGAGCCAGTTCAATAATTTGGTGATATCATTGGCATCCGTCAATTGTGAACTTTGACGGAGATCCCGATGTTGTTCGCCATGACCAGTGTGAACATGAACAAAATTTTCGAGAGCATTACATATCGGAGGGCAAAGAGGTAGTCCATGTACCCATTTCGCAACAGTGCTATCGGTTATTCCCCTGCCATGTGTGAGACCACCAGGGAGCTTGAACATTCTCATTAAACACTGCTCTATGGTCTGATCAGAATATATCCCGTCCCAGAATTTATCTGAGCGCCTTATGGTAAAGTAACCTTTCTCAGTGAACAACTTCAAATCATCCTGTTGCATTATTTCTGTTAGCTCATTCATCTGCTGCAAATAGAGATGAGAACTTTTTGCGTATGCAAAGTGACCACCTGCGTGAAATACTGGAATCATATTGCGAATACAATATGTGTGGAGTTCCCAGTCGCCTGTGCGCTCTGCTCTCAAGAACAACTGGAGAAGACCTATTTGCTCGTAGTATTGTACCCAAAGCTTTCCTGTGTGTCCTACGGACGCATTCTGGAGCAGTTCGTGTAATTTTGACAGTAGATGGTTGACACTTTCTTGATTGACAGCGTCAGCTGTTGTACAGTCACCTCTGGCAAGTCCACAGAATATTTCATTGACTTCTGTGCAGTCTATGTTATCTAGTGTTCGGCTTTCTTCAAACACAAGTTTTGTAATGGCAATTTGTGTTAGCAAATGGGCACGAACTGCTCTTGAATATGCATGACCACTGATCAAATGATGGATTGACCCACCGGCATAAACAGTCCCCCAACGTTCATCCAAGCCGCTACCAGCCATGATCGAACCAATTGCCCCTAAATATGACATAATCATATGGAAGCCGCCGAGTCTAACGAAAACTTTTGTCAACTTATCTGACGAAGACACAATCTCCACATTATGTGATTTAATCGAACATGGAAATTGAAACAATGATGCTATAATACGGTATTTGAATGAGAAAAGTCGATGCCGATTGAATTTGAGTTTAGGGGGTATGGTTAATATTTCACACGTTTCACCAGTTCATTATGGAATAAATGACTATTGTTATATATCATTATAAAGCCACTGCTTTTCTGCAAATTTTGATATATAATTCAACTCCCAAGGTAGTCGTAGATTTGATTTAATGGACCTTGTGTACCGTTTGTGTGTATGAAAACAATAAATTTTTTTTCGTAATTTTGTACATTTTCGTGAATATTTCACCATTGAGTGTGAGGATTGGTACAAAGTTGGCATTTTCTGTTGGGGATATGTATTCTCAATATAATTCAGCACGATATTTATGATTCTCACCCTACTAAGGCGAATAAGAATGAGAAATATGGAGCTGGGTCGAATTTTTCTTTAAATTGTTTTTTTCATAAAAAAAAACGCTATAACTAAAAAGCTCAGCTCGGATTCGCGGGGACTTTTCACACTTTATCCGCAATGTGTGTCCCGGAAACATATAAAAAAATCAGCTTTCTCCGATTTTTTTCCTTACTTTCTCATTTTTATGTCTAATGTGCCTGCACTACTCTGTCCTGCGGATATGTTCACGTTTTTAATCACGTATTCTGTCATAATTCTGTTTTTTAAAATATATTTACTTCAATTGTTTCTTGTTTAATAATTATATTAAAATAATTTTGTAAAATTAATATTGCGTTTATTTTATTTTTGTTATCTATATATATACACAATTTTTTTTTGCTTTTATATTTCTCTTATGTGAAATCGTATCGTCACTCTCTCTCCGCGAAGATCTAACAGTTCACCATTTTGATCCGTCAACGTGGTTTTGAGACTATACAACGTGTCTAAAATCACTGGTAGATAAACTAAATTTCGAGGTCGCTCCACGATCTTATAACCCGGCGACACGTTTGGAAAGAAGGAATAGATCGTCGGTTGAGCGCTACCATTCACGTAGCTTCCAGCAATCACGTCCACGTTCACCAGAATGCTATTGACTGCGAGAATGTCGACCGTATTTTCAGATGCCGCGTGGCCTCGATACATTTTTCGATCGAATCCCAACATCTTGCCTATAGAATCGTCCGTTTTGAAATCCACTCGAAAATTATCTTCCAAATCCAAGGTAAGGTATTAGGATTGGAAGCGAGTCTGATCTTGTTGCTTCCCTTTCCATCCGTCTTCATTCGCGTCTGAATGTAATCGTTCAAATCGTCTATGTCATAACTCCCTTTGGGAATTCGAATCTCCAACCAATCCGTTCCGTCGGAATACTTGAACGAGTTATTCTTTTCGGTGACGTTGGGAAAGGAATAATAAGTCTCCAGATTCACCAACGCCATCTCGTATCTTTTCTCTCTATTCAATTCGATGGAAGGTTCGAATTTCGTAGCGAATCGAGTCGAATCGCCACTCACCACGATTTGAATAGATTGTTTTGCAGCCGTATTCTCGGCTATTCGTTCTAACAATTCTCCATGTTCGAACATTATATTTAATTTTATTTTTTTTATTCAAAACTAATTATTTGAAGATTTATTATTTTCTAAATTTTATTTTCACGCTCTATCTTATTATTATCATCAGAAACATAAAACTTGTCGAATCCGCACCGATATTTTCCGCGATTAAATTCGCTTGTCAAATCGATCACGACGAAATTGTAAAGTCCACCATCCCAAACCCTCTTGCAGAATCTCCTGAATTCCGCCGCGCTCATGTCGTTTGCGACATGATCGCCGTAGATGTGATTGAGATTCTTGAGATCTTGGCGAAAGAGACATAGAAAATTAGCGTTCTCCTTTATCATCTGTCTGGGCAATCGAAAATAATTCTGCGACAGGTAGAAACAATCCACGTTGCTGTGTCGACCCCTAACGTAATACGATTCGCATCGGTTCTGTCTCTCCAAAAGCAGATCGTCGAAAATCATGAGATTCTTATCTTCCGATTTCAGTTCCCTAGGATCCGGAACGTCGCTAGCGTTCTCATAAAATCGACACTCGACATTCGAAGATGCATTTCTCTTCATCAGCTCCATCGCCGCACTGTCCAAAATGGTCGAAAGTGGAGCTTCGCTCTTGTCGAATTCTTCCCTACTGTCAAAGATTCTGGCTATGACGTCCTTGGGAAATCTACGATCCATGCACTCTCGAAGCAATCTGTATTCGGGTTGAAACAAGCTCTTGCCAAACACGAACAATCTGTCGTAATCCAACCAGTCGGGTCGGGACAACAGATTCATCAACAGATTAGTCTTTCCACAATTCGATTTTCCCACTATCAAGCCTCTTATGCTTTTGGGAAAGAACTCGTTATTCGACCTCTTGGTCGCGGCGTCGTTCCAAGACATATCTTTAATGTTCATCTTTATTTTATTTTGTTTGTTTGTTGTTTTAGATTCTTTTCAAACGCAAATTTTTTATGTTTTTCAAACTCTGTTTTTAATGTTATTATTTATTTATATCACACCGTCGCGAGTTCTCTTCAATCCGGATCCACTCGTCATTTTGGCTAAATCTTGTATGGGTACCACAGCATCCTTAAAATCTTTCCAACTTTTCGGCGTTCGCTCTAACGCAGCTCGCTTCGCCGACGGACTGATCAACTTGTCGATCAACGCGTCGGCTGCCCTCTTGCCAGCCACAGAAGTTATCCTACCACTGGCTTCGGAAGCGGCTTTCTTACCAGCATCCAAAGCCGTCTTCTTACCGACCTCAAATGCGGTCGATGCGAGTTTTCTACCCGCATCGCTCGTGAACGCTCGCATTATAGAATCGACGATGCCAGAACCGCCTTGAACGTAAGTTCTGACGTATCCCCTGTTCTTTATCACCAACATATTTTATAATATATTTTTGATATTTTTCACTGGTAAATCGTTTTGTTGTTTTTAAATACTTTTATTATTCTAGTGTAAAAATTTACTGTTTTATTTTTGTTTGTTTGTTTCTCTCTACTTATTATATACACATCAATCCTTCAATTCGTTCATCAGCCTTTTATAGTGGTTTTTATTCCAAACCTTCTGTCTTAACAATTCGTCAGATATAGCAACTATCTGATTTTCTAATCCTGTGTTACCAGCCCGTCTGCTCGCCATCAACAAACTCAATCTCTGAGACAGAGCGTCAGAATCGCTCGGAAGAAAAGTGGTTTTCACCCCTTTGCCAGTCACCGATTCGATGAACTTCTTGTTCATATCCCATATGGGTTTCACCACTTTCGTCCACTTGTAACCTCTGTTGGCTTTGGGTCTCGTCTCTCTGGCATCGTTATTTCTCTTCATGGCGCGGGTCTGAACCAGAATGTCGCCGTAATTGTCGAAATCCTGATCCGTGTAATCGCCAGGCTTGTCGTAAAGGAGCAATCTGCGCAGTCCATCAGTCAATTCGTATCTGTTCGAACCCACGATCAATTCATCATCGCCAATATCCACTTCTGTGTCTCCTACAAAAATCCTTCCCTCCGAATCCTTATAAAATCCATACAACTGATCTCTCTTACCGCCATCATCATCAGACGATGCGACGCTACTAGCGGTGATAGTCGAAGCTGTATCGTCGCTCTCGCTCAAATCTGTTTGAATTCCCGTGGGAACGTAATCCGGTGTAGATTGAACGGAATACCGATTTCCAAAACTAGGAGGCAACGAACCCATTCTCAAAGAACTCTCCTTTATGGGTCTCAATTCTTCGACTATCTCCTTCCTGCTTCGCTCTTGACCCTCCGTCACGGGTTTAAATATTTTTGTGGCTTCGCGTTTGAGTTCCATCTCACCAAGACGTCTGCTCCTATCAGCTGACTGAATCCCCTTCTTAGCACGTTCATACTGGCCTAAAATTAGATCTCGGCGCCTAGGATCCATCTGTAAAAACATCTTTCGTTTTAATTGTTTTATTATTTTCAAAATTAAATGTTTAATTATATTTTTATGTTTTTAAGTAATAAAAATCTTTCCCTCTTTAATAAAATAATCTGAAAATATTCACATCTCAACTGACTGTTAATTGAATTAGAGAAGTTTAAGAAAATGTTTAAACAGTACATGACAAACCGGTTTCTGATTTAACGCATTTTGACAGTAGTTTTTACATTTTGTCAAAAGATTTCCATTCACACATCAAACAACCATTCACTCAGTGTCGAATTAAGAGAGAATCCCTTTGATGACTGTTAAACAGTTTCAACACACAAAAGAAAACTAATTTTAACGCTGAGAACTTATTCATCTCTCTCTGATTGCTATCATGAATATATTAAAAATTTACCACTCAAAACCTAATTGAGCGGAAAATGCGTTTTAAACATTCCGCTAAGTGTTTGACTCTTTCGAACAAAACCCCCCAAAACTCAATTTCTATTCGTCTCATCAAGACAAAACACGAATATCTATTACAGATCGACTCTTTCGAACAATATCCTCCAAACTCAATTTCTATTCGTCTCATCAAGACAAAACACGAATGTCTATAATACAGACCATATTCATAATCGACTCTTTTTGAACAAAAACCTCATTCAGTCATAACGATAACATGTGTTAGTTTTACTTCAGGAAGACGTGACAGCGGGCTCGCGAATTTCTAACACACCGACAACAACACTCTTCGTTCAAAACATTTCCAGAGATCCCCTCGCAATAACGTGCGCTAGTCTCACTTCGAGAAACGCTACAGTGGGTTTGCGGATTCAAACATCACCTCTTCAAGCGAGTCGATTTCAGACCTAAAATTCGCAAGCGAGTTTCCCTCATGGGATTCAGTGTTAAAATCGTGTACGGACGCGGATTGTTAGAATCGGCGAGAGGATGATGTTAGAAACCGCAAAACGTTTTTTTGCTCGCAATTTAACACTGAATCCTATGGGGGAAACTCACTTGTCGATTTCAATCAAAACGGTACATGTACTGTACGTAAAATTTCATGCGTTTTCTGTCATTCTTGGATACAATCAGTGATGTTTGAATCCGCAAACGGATTCTAATGCACCCTAAAAACCGTTAAAATCTTGTACATGTACACGATTTTAACACTAAATCCTATGGAGATGTACACGTACACGTACATGTACGATGATGCTTGAATCCGCACGTATCACGTACTTTCGTTGTTTTGAAAAACTAATGACACCATCGGAAAAACCATGCAAAAGTTATGTATATACCAAAGGTATATACCACGAAATCAATTAAGAACGGTGGCATCTTGGGGTTTAAAGAGTTTTAGAGCATCAAACTTTGAACACATGGCATTCTGATGACGTCAATATGAATTAGTTGGTGGCCAAAAACTATGCATAGCGTCATAATAACGTTATAAAAGTATAACGCCACGTGGGTGGGGTGGGATAATCTTTATTACACACCCGTAACTGTATTTGTCACGATCACATGGATTTTAGGGGCATGCGGTAATTTTAACCAGAAAGCTCTAGTGCGATCCGATAAAAAGTACCCTTCGCATGCACACGTTCTCTTGTTAGACTGGTTCTTATAGTTTGCAGCGTTCAGTGGAACATAACCAATGAGAACCATCGGCTATATTTATCTGTCGGAATTACCTTTTCTCATACCAAAATGTTTGATGCACAACTATGCTAAAAACTACTCAAAGTCATGAAAGACACATGATCTCTGCCAAGGAATTGAACAGTGAAACTCAACCTTTGCTTAGTTATTGAAAACCGAGGAAAACTTGATTAATTTTAGGGCAAAAAAGTCCAATTGGGTTCGTTCGATATTGCAGCCAGCAACTTGTACAGTTCCCATAAAATTTTGTTACAATCTTGCCCTCACCGCTGCGTGCTGCTGAAGAGTCGATACGAGGTCTACTGTGAAATCCTATTCGAATCACACTTCGGCAATGAAGCAGCACGTTTGTGAACGCAAACATACGTTGAGAGCATGTTAAGTTGAAGTAGTTCTCAGGAAGCAAGACTAAATCAATCTTGAAAACTGGTTACCATGAAGTGGTAAAACAGACGGCAACACGCCGAAATCGCCCGGAGATGTTTGGCAGCTAGTACATGGAGTTACTGATTAACTATCACCAATTCCACCCTTACCACCACCCCCCCCCCCTCCAGCCCCACACTAGCTCAATAAAGAAAATAAATTCGGAAGAATGAAATGCCTGGTTTTATAAGAAAAACTCAGTAGTTTACATTTGTGGAACCAATGTTTTTTTACATGCTAGTGGGTGTTGGGGCAAATGGTTTATTTTATTTTATTTTTTTTTGCGGGGTGGGGGGGGATAGGGGGAAGTAGTATTGCTAAAATACGACTTGTTCTGGAGTTTGTACTGGGGAAATTAAAAAGTGTTGCCAGCTACCCACTACTGAAATTCTGAAAAGTCTTGAGTAGGGTGGTAATGAGACCACGAAGAGGGGAGGGATGGTAAATACATGTGGTCTGATGAATGCAATATATTGTCAATTTTATGAGATGACTTCCAAAAATAATTATTAGAATATTTAAAACACAGACAATATGACAATATTTTCCAGACTCAGATTGATGTGTATTATTAAATGACCAATTAAGGATTATTTGCTAGTATTTCTGTTTTATACGAGGGTATTATTTTGCTTTAATTATCAGCAACAGAAGTTATATCGAATGTCACCTATATGAATTAGCTACATGGGTGTATGAGATGGGATGGGGGTTGCGGTACTTTCATCCCCCTTCACCAATAAGCAGCTAATTTTGCAGTTTTCATTGCAAGGGACTGTTATTTTCAGAAGTTCAGAACAGATTGTTCAGAGGGAGGGGGTATTTTTTATACTTTTGGCAAATATCAGGGTGGTGGGCAGAGCATTTTCAAAGGCAAATGCGAGTGAAGAGCCTGCATTTTGATTTTGAAACAATAGTTCAGGGCAGTTTGATTGGTCAGCCTCCATCCTCAAGAAAATATCCAAAAGCCTATCATTAGTCACATTCTGTCAGTCCTCTTTAAAACTACTTACTAAATGCAAATTCAGAATATCAAATTCCAAATTTAAGATTGACAAGATATTGGAGCAGACACATAAAAAATTATTTTGTTTTGAAACCAGATACCAAGAAAAAAATATTGACAGAACCGTTCAGATAACAAACTGGTGAAGTATAGTTTTAGTACTAGCACAAAATAATGTAAACATTAATCAATCTTTGAAAATATTATCAACCAAAATAAGTTGGAGCTTACTGGTGAGAACACCCCCCCCCCCCCCCGCCCCCCTTATTTCTCTTTGAGCCTCTGACTAAGACTGATGTATACTCATTTCGTGAGCTTTCGAGAAAATGCTGTCAGGTTATAGTTGTGGGGGGTGGGGGAGGGGGTGTAAAAAAGGTGCACAAACTAAATTACTTGTGGAGACAAGACATGACATTTTCTTGCAGTTATTGTGCAATATTTTTCTCCCTAGGCTTTGTATTGTAATAATTTGTATACATGTTGTATCTGTAGTAAATGTGGACAACCTAAAACCTTTATTTGTAAGTGTAGCCAAGTTATCAAGACTTGAGGTAAATAAAAAAGAAGGCTAAATTTCAAGTCAGAAACTTTATAATGTTGAAAAATAAAGTGCTAACTTACCAAGACTGCAGAGTTCACTCAGAATGGAATCTCAAACTTCCTCAGTTACTCTGAACGATCGAATGAATGCCCCGGAAGTTATTGCACAAAATGTCTTTTCTCGTCCAATGTGTCGGCCTACTTTTGTTAAAGTGCAGAACAGATATGACCGATGTCCACATGCGATGGCCTAGTGGCAGTAGTGCATGTACAGTCAAGCCGAGTTCAAACTTCTATTTTAGTTTCAGTTTAAAAAGCACGAAATTTAAACAGAGCGGCAAGTTCGCACCGTATTTAAATTAAAATCCTTGTACATTTTCTATCCTCCAGATATAATGATGCCTGCACACACACTTTTGAAAACACATTGCAGACCTCATAATTTGTGACGTCTGATATGATGAACGCAATCTTTTGAGTTTTAAGTCGCCGGACCGATATTTTTTGGGGAACAAAATGAATCAATAGCGATTCTACAGGTGGCAAGGTCAAAGACTTAAGACTGGTTCTCTGACAAAATTGCCTGTTTCTTTCTAAAATTCTTTCAACCGTTCAAATCGTCGACTATTTAATTAAATTAGCGATTAATTACAGTGAATTCTTTTTCAGGGTTGGGTGTGTAATAAATACAGAACCACACTTATGTTTGAATGGGTTAACGATTACTGGACTCGAGCGTGTGGCACTGGGATAACCACTCGAGCCTACCGGCTCTCGTGGTATCTCTGCGCCACTCGCTCTCGTCCAGTAATCGTTAACCCATTCAAACATAAGTGTGGTTCTGTATATGTCTCTCCCTGCTATCTCACCCTGGACAAACATATGTTACACATGCAGTGGGGGGAGAAAAATGTAACCAACCACATGAGGTCCAAAAACAATGAAGATTGTGATGGTATCACAATACGCATCCTAAAAAAAATTCTATTGGAATATTAGAACAACCACTTGCCCATATCATTAATTGCTCATTCATTAACGGAAACGTTCCAGAGCGAATGAAAATAGCTAAAGTCATTCCTATATATAAAACAGGCAACGTGAAGAAAAAGTAGTAGCTAAACAACTTCGGAATTATCTTCAAAGTAATAATAATCTCCTTGCACCATATCAATCGGCTTATCAGCCAAACCACAGTACAGAAACTGCCCTTTTGAGAGTCTGTAATGACATAATTTCTTCGTTAGGTCAACGTAAGCCAGTTCTCTTGGTCTTGTTGGATCTCTCGTCAGCTTTGGCACAGTAAATCTCCTGTTTCTATCCATGTTACGTCAACCAAGAATAGCAGGAACAGTTCTGAAATGGTTTGAATCTTAATTAACAGGTTTCTATCTTAAAGAAGAAATCAGATAGTAAGTACCTTGTACGTGGTGTTCCACGGGGCTCAATTCTGGGTTCTATGTTATTTACGTTATATACTTCCTCCTTGGGGCCAAATGAAGAGAGATGAAGGCATTCCATACTAATAATATAATAATAACTCTTTGGCCAGCCGCTGATTTGTCGCGGTCCTCATAAGAGAAGGCCATCATTCCCCCTGCACCCCACCCCCTCTTCCCCTCCTCTCCTCCCAGCATTCAGATATAAACTGCTTAATAGTGTCCCTCGCTTCCTCTTTTTCAATTTCTTCAATAAGCATTCCTACCCTCTCCCTCGTGTCCCCCTTCAGCCATCTATCCTTTGTTTCTTCACCCCACTTCTGCATTATTCTTCCAGTAAATTTTATTCTATGAGGTATATACTGTGGGCATTCCAAGAGAAAATGTTCCAGGGTCTCCACTACTCCAGAGTGGCACATTTGGCATCCCTTTTCACCATCTCTTCCAATTTTTCCCCGAAGCTCCAGTGATCTTGATCTCAGTTTGAACAGCAGTGACCCTCCAAAGGTGCCATCTAGGTATTTCTCAAAAGCTGGCTTTTCTTTATATTGTAACCCCTGCAGTGATCTTTTCACGCTAACCCCTGCTCGCCAGTTTCGATTGCAATCTTCCATGACTCTCTCTTTGACAAACCTTTTGCCTTCTTTCATTCCTACTTCTATGTTTGTGACCTCTATAGAGTAATTGTCCATTAGTTCCCTCACATGTTTTGACCACCCCGTTTCTATATTGGAATTCCAAATAGTATCGAGCATCAATTTGCACCACCGGTTGTCAGGCAGGTTTCTCAAGTAGTTAAAGTAACACAGTTTTCCCAAATCTACCCTGTCCTTGATTTTCATCCACCCAAGCTCCCCCCTTACTGCTTCCAAAGCTTCAGCATTACTCGACCCTGTTATCCATCTGCCGGCATCATTCTGAGTACTTTCCAACTTCTTAATAACGGTTTGGTTTAATGGAATCACGTCCGTGCCATACGTTATACTTGGTAAACCCACCCTCTCCCACAGTGTTTTCCCCACAAAGACCTTGTTGAAACTATTTTTCCCTAAAAGTTTTAGTTGGTTCAGAATTCTTTTCCCCTTCAGAATCAGTTTGGCTGAGTAATTTCTGTACACCCCTCTTCCCGTTATATTTATGCTTACCCCTAGATACTCATACTCTCCCGTTTCTCCTACAGTGATTTGTTTGCTTTCCCCTTCGGGGATTGAGAACTCCCCCACTCTCCATCTCTTCGTCATATCTACCTTGCGTCCAACGGGTATTACCTTGCTTTTATTTTCATTTAGTTCGAGCCGCCAAGTGTTCCCATATCTACCAACAATTTCCAGCAATTTCTCTAGCCCCTGTTCAGTTCTAGACATTAACACCATGTCGTCCGCAAAGAATAAGCCTGGTATCTTTTTGTCTCCAACATTTACCCCCTCCGCACTCTGAATTAGTTCGTCCCCTAAATCTTTAACATACTACCTATACGCCGATGATAATAGCTGTAAGTGTCTTTTAATGCACTTTGTGAGTCTGATTCGCTGAAATCAGTGGAGATGATGCAAAACTGTTAATAAGGTGCGAAACTGGATGGCTAGTCATAGGTTAAAATGAATGATGATAAGACAGACGTGTTGGTTATATTTCGCTCCGAAATTCTATAGAAATTGGCAACTCAAAACAGATAGTATCAGATAGTGCTCGTAACATTGGGGTAATATTTCATTCACATCTTTCGATGGAAGCAAGTATTGGTGCAATTTGTAAGCGCTGTTTTATACAATGAAATCCCTCCATATTAAACATGACCTGCAGACTGTGCTAAAAGTTTTTGGGTTTCGGGCTTGTGCAGTCATCACGGTTGACAGATCATGCTCAAAAGGGGACGTTCTCATCTAGGCATTACACAGAGGCATCCTACCAAGTTTCAATGAAATCCCTTCATAAATACGACCTGTAGACTGTGCTAATGGTTTTCGGGTTTTAGGCTCGGGCAGCCATACCGGTTGACCGATCGCGACCCAAAAGAGGACGTTCTCATCTAGACATGACCTCAAACCTGCATATGAAATTTCGTGACGATCAGACAAGAACTGCATGGTGTAGCCCGTGTTAAAGGAAAATGTGAACAGACTCACACAGACTCACACAGACTCACAGACTTCCGCACACATGATGGCAATAGCTTATCTTGACTTTGTCAAGTTAAGCTAAAAATCATTAATTGGTTGTGCTTGTGTTCAATGCCGTTCATCATTTAAATTCATTCGCGCTTATGCTTTTTTTTAAACCTGTGGAAAAAATATGCACGTGCGAACCGAAAACTTTATCGAGGGGTCGGCAGCACTCATTACAATTTAAGCCCACCAGGTGAAAATTTGATAAACATCGTTGTAAATGACACAATCACGCAAATAAATACGGGAATACTAGTACTCTAAGTGAATAACGGCAAGCTAAAATTTAATAGAAATAAGTTTTAAAAACAAAAGGTGAATCCTGTTAATGGTACACATTATGGCCTACATAAACCGGGGAAAGTCCAAGAATAAACAGGTTGGGTACATCTCTATTTACCGGCTGTTGACAACATCCAACCCCCTCCCCCCCCCCCCCAAAAAAAAAAATAAAATAAATTAGGACTCTCCCACCAACACAAACTCAGAATAAATTAGGAATCAATGGACACATGTCTTTGAACAGCATATTTATTTCGTATCATTCACTGATTCTACATAACAAATTAAGGGTATATTTACACTCAGAAAAAAGGTTTTAAAGCTTTACGGAATTTAGAATGCTTTGCAGGGCGCGCGCATCATGAAAACATTTAGGTAGATTAAGCGCCATTCCTGCTTGCAGTAAGAATGTGACTCAGTGTACTTCCATCCCACATTACCCCACCCCGCCCCACCTCACCCCAACCCCGAAGCACCCACCCACCCCGCCAAACCCCACCCCACCGTTCACTGACCAAGAATTCCAATACAGCATCACAAATTATCACAGAGCAACCACTGTAAACATATAACGAGGAGACACGGCCTATTGGCATATACTACTGACTTCAATTCTACAGAAGCCCTGTCGAATGTCCTGATACTTAATTCACTACTTAGATCCATCGGTCGTACCCTACAACCATAACAACTTCAGTGCATGTTTCATAAAAAATCCATCCAATAATTTTATGCCAGTTGTAGGCTTCTGTAGTCTAACCTAAGCGTTAATAATAGTAGATTCACAAGTGCCACAGCAAATAAACAAATGTGCTCTGAATAGGTGCAAACTGTTTAACCTGCGATTGTCCACCAGCTGTTTACTGCGAGACTTGTTAACATATAGTTATGTTATCTCAGGTTAGTCCACACGAATTCAAACTCCCAAAAATTGTTTATATATGGGCGATTTCTTATGAAACTTTAAATGGAATAATTAGGGACAGAGGGCAACTACAGAAGAAAACATTTTTGTGGATAGCAGCCCTTTAGGTGAAATCAATACTTCTTATGCGGGGAATGTAATGTTTGTAGTTACATATTTGTAACTCTAAAAAAATGAGTGTAATTGTACAAATAATTATTGAACCTTGTACTAATCATAAAAAATAAATACTATCACGAATGATTGCTTTAAAATGTCTTGCTTTACGAGCCGACCAGGCCGTATGAGCTTAACTTGATAAATGCTTAATAAGCTTAAACTGATAAAAATTTCAAGGCTTTGTCATCCTTGCAGTATTGGACAAATTATAGAACGGTTGCCGATATTTCCAGTACTGAATATAAAACATGCTTGATCGTTATTAAAAAAGATAAAAATAAATGTCCGAAAAGGTTGGATATGCGTTTAAACCAAGAAAATTAAATTTAGTTTATTATCTTACACGTGTCAGTTAGTACGGAAGCGTGGAAGGCACATTGGCTGCCAGTATTTATCTCGCCTCGGTGAAATGATATCTCTCCGCGGCGAGATATTTATTTCGCCGCGACAAGATAACTTGCCGCGGTGGGATAATTATATCGTCGAGGCGAGATATCTCACCGCGGCGAGAGAATAATGACTTGCCGCGGCAAGTTAATTATCTCACCCCGGCAAGTTATTATCTCGCCGCGGCGAGACAAATTTCTTTTGGCAGCCGAATGTCCCCTATAAGTTATCGACGCGGAAGGTGCGTTATGGTTCCAATACTTATCTCGCCGTGGCGAATTAATTATCTCGCCGCGGGGAATTAATTATCTCTCTGCGGCGAGATAATACCTCGCGACGTCAAAATAAATACTGATAGCGAAATGACCGTTCTTGATAACTCTCTTGAAACTGTAACCTAACAGCCATAGCTTTACCCAAAAACTGTAACCTAACAGCCATAGCTTTACCCAAAAACTGTAACCTAACCGCCATAGCTTTACCCCAAAACTGTAACCTATCAGCCATAGCTTTACCCAAAAACTGTAACCTAACAGCCATAGCTTTACCCAAAAACTGTAACCTAACAGCCATAGCTTTACCCAAAAACTGTAACCTAACAGCCATAGCTTTACCCAAAAACTGTAACCTAACAGCCATTGCTTTACCCAAAAACTGTAACCTAACAGCCATAGCTTTACCCAAAAACTGTAACCTAACAGCCATAGCTTTACCCCAAAACTGTAACCTAACAGCCATAGCTTTACCCAAAAACTCTACCTCAGCGCACGTTTCGAGGTTGATGCAGTCCACAAATTACAACGATCATTGGGCTCAAGACGTCTACTTTCTGACTCGTTGTTCCTATCCTACCGCAATCACCCACTCGACATAGTGGCCTTTGCGGGTGGTTCGACACAACTTCTTCAACCCTGTGGCTCAACACGACACGACCCTACCATTCTTCGACACGACCCTACCATTCTTCCCATGTGTTACCTGATTAAGGCGTTTGATCCACCCAGTAGTCTACCCGGCGATCCAACAAACTAACGATGCCCCATAACAAAAAATCCAGTCAAAATGACCCGATCACATCACCTTCCTGACCCATTAGTCAGTTCCATTGTCCCTTTTCAGAGATTCCATCCGGACCCAAGTATAATACGCGGACCTGAAGGCAAACTCTTCCCGACGACTGACTAAGAAAGGAGTGGGGTGAATTTTTGAAATTTCCGAAAATACTGGGGTAATGACCTAAAACCTAAATTTTGTATGGAAAATATACCCACATTCTAGAAAGAAAAGGCCAAAATTTCCGACAGGGGTGACCATAGGAGGCCCTATTAGCCACGGGCCTGATAACACAGTTACCAACTCATCCCAAAGACACTTCACAACCTGGTTGTCAACACCTATACCTAGGAACTTGGTGACCTTCCTCCGCCCGACCTGTCCCGATGATTTAACACCCCTATCTTCCGACTCAATCCGGTGATCCAACACGACTCAGTAACATAAAAGGCCTACCTTCATACATGATGTACCGCCCCAATCATCCATTCCAAAGGCAACACAGTCAGCCGACCTGTTCCCGTAAACCATCGAATCCAACCACGACCAAGTGGTCCACTATCTCTGCATGCTCGCCCATTGATCTTGATACCCCTCTGTCGCATCTATGTGACCCAACCCAAAACGTATACCCCACAACGATCAAGTGACGTCAACATACAACTCTAACAATCTGGTGGCCGAACCTCCCCCATCTCACAATCTACTCGAACCGACTCAAATTTCCACATTTCACTTGTTATCCAGCCCAAACTACGCATTCGACCTAGTACTTGACCAACGACACGACAATGCCACACGACCCGACTTGTCGCGGTGAGCTGCTTCCCACATGTTTCGGTCGCGACACTACCCAAATACGCCACCCCCTTCCCTCCTTCCCCCTTCAATCATCCTCCGCGATTTGCCCAACACCCCATTCCACCAGTGGCGGAGTCAGGAATTCAAAGGTAAGAGGTACAGGTACCTTCTGGGTGGAAGGGTTCCAGAAAATGACTAAAAGGACAAAGGCGGAAGCGCTGAAGGGAAGGGAATGTAGGATCCGAGAGCCACTTGCCTACCATGTAAAGTATAGCACCTGCAAGACTTCTTTCTGACGTTACGTTTTCGGGTTGATCATGAACCCCAAGTCTCAGTAAGTCTACTTACGAGCGTAGGCCTACCTGGGCACGCTGCCCAGGTGGGTCTAAGATGGTAAGTAGTCTTAATGAGACCAGTCGGTTGGGGTCCTACTGGGGGAAACGCTTTTTAAAAAAATATAACTAAATCGTGCTATCTGGGTCGTGATGAGAATCTTAATATTCTTATATAACTTAATATACCTAAGTTGAGAAAACGATGTAAATTGGGAAGGGAGGAGAGTTGTGAAGTTTTAGAGGGCACAGCCCATAGGCTCCGCATGCCCCGCCACTGTCACATCACTCACTCATTTATGTGATTCCAAGATCAAATCCCACTACCCATTCGGCGCAGTATTCGACCCTGACTGTACCACTCGATCAGGCCACTACACCCATCTCTAGTGACTATACCACTCGATCAGGCCACTGCACCCATCTCTAGTGACTATACCACTCGATCAGGCCACTGCACCTATCTCTAGTGACTATACCACTCGATCAGGCTACTACACCCATCTCTAGTGACTATACCACTCGATCAGGCCACTACACCCATCTCTAGTGACTATACCACTCGATCAGGCCACTACACCCATCTCTAGTGACCATACCACTCGATCAGGCCACTACACCCATCTCTAGTGACTATACCACTCGATCAGGCCACTACACCCATCTCTAGTGACTATACCACTCGATCAGGCCACTACACCCATCTCTAGTGACTTTACCACTCGATCAGACCACTACACCCATCTCTAGTGACTATACCACTCGATCAGGCCACTGCACCCATCTCTAGTGACTATACCACTCGATCAGGCCACTACACCCATCTCTAGTGACTATACCACTCGATCAGGCCACTACACCCATCTCTAGTGACTATACCACTCGATCAGGCCACTACACCCATCTCTAGTGACTATACCACTCGATCAGGCCACTACACCCATCTCTAGCGACTTTACCACTCGATCAGGCCACTGCACTGATCTCTAGTGACCATGCCACTCGATCAGGCCACTACACCCATCTCTAGTGACTATACCACTCGATCAGGCCACTACACCCATCTCTAGTGACTATACCACTCGATCAGGCCACTACACCCATCTCTAGTGACTTTACCACTCGATCAGACCACTACACCCATCTCTAGTGACTATACCACTTGATCAGGCCACTGCACCCATCTCTAGTGACTATACCACTCGATCAGGCCACTACACCCATCTCTAGTGACTATACCACTCGATCAGGCCACTGCACCCATCTCTAGTGACTATACCACTCGATCAGGCCACTACACCCATCTCTAGTGACTATACCACTCGATCAGGCCACTACACCTATCTCTAGTGACTATACCACTCGATCAGGCCACTACACCCATCTCTAGTGACTATACCACTCGATCAGGCCACTACACCCATCTCTAGTGACTATACCACTCGATCAGGCCACTACACCAATCTCTAGTGACTTTACCACTCGATCAGGCCACTACACCCATCTCTAGTGACTATACCACTCGATCAGGCCACTGCACCCATCTCTAGTGACTATACCACTCGATCAGGCCACTACACCTATCTCTAGTGACTATATCACTCGATCAGGCCACTACACCCATCTCTAGTGACTATACCACTCGATCAGGCCACTACACTCATCTCTAGTGACTATACCACTCGATCAGGCCACTACACCCATCTCTAGGTAGCGGTAAATTGTCCAACATAAACGATTACGCGGCCATATAATCTGGAAAAAAAGTAAACCCGATAGGGGCGACTTCCTGGTGATAACACGATTTGGGCCAGAGCGAATTATTGAAAATTGAAATAGTACAAAAGCCCCCCCCCCCCCCCCCCCAACACACACACTCGGGTAGGAAAAAGTGTGGGTGGAGGAGGGGATGGCTTAACTGCTTATTAGAGAATTTGTCACACAGACAAAAAAGGCAGCAGTATCTGCTGGAAATCTATATATATATGGCTGTATTTAAAGGCATCATCGAATAACAGCTGCGGCAGCTGGTGAAAATTTCAACATGATTGGATGAACCAGCTTGAGGAAGGGGAAATGATAAATATCTGTGACATCCATATCATTTGTATAGCTCTATTGATAAACAACGGATTCTAAATAGGTATAGAATCAACCACTGTTGAAACTTTCAACCTCAAGATAAACTGACTTCGAATATTTCTATTAAATCCATTTTTGTATGTCTATATTGATAGGTAAGAGGTAAAAACGAGGTGCAGGATCTTCAGTACGACATCCCCAACAACTGTAAACATTTCCATCTAATAAAATGAAATATCTAATAAAATGAAAAGTTGTAACTGATACAAAGAAAAATAGTTCCATTCCTGTGACATTAATATTTGCATGGGTCAAAAATAGTGCAGGACGTTCATCATACCATCATTGACAACTGTTGAAAGTTTCAGTTTCAACATTTCTATACTTTAGCTCTGAACAAAAAATGGAAAGCTTTCTTAAGTTATCATCTCTCCTTTGCTTCGCACAGGCGAGCTAAAAATTTGATCGGAAAGGTGAAACAGCCTACTTAGCGCCGAGTCTGGTGGAAGCTCGGGCCAGTTCTGCGCAAACATTACGATTTGAGTTCAAATGGGCTGTTTCGTGAAAAAAAAAATAAAATAAAATAAAAAAAAAAAAAAAAAATGGGTTCAATGGCCATGGCAAAGTGGAAATCTTTTTACTTCAAAAGTGGTCAAATATTACTGGTGATCTTGTTTTTTTACTTCAAAAGTGGGCGATGGTTACTGCAAAAGTGGGGACCTCATTTTACTTCAAAAGTGGGCGACGGTTATTACAAAAGTGATGAGCTACTTCATAAGTGGTCGATTTTTACTTCAAAAGTGGTGAGCTACTACAAAAGATCAGTTACTTCAAAAGTGGGCGTAACACAAGCCCAACACCAACCCACCTTCCCCCAAAAGGAAAGACCCCAGCAATTTTAATTATTAATTCGCCATAATATTATTGAATACGGCAATTGTTTTAACTTAATTTACAGTCAAAACACAGCCTGCGAGATCAACATGTAGACCTTACGTATCAAAGTCGTTGCTCATCACGTGCATTTTAGTTTCATGACCACTAAATCGCTGTGTGTGTGTGTGGGGGGGGGGGGGGGCAGGGGGTGGGGCAACAATTATTCAAAAGTTTAATAGATTTCCAAAAGGGCTAGCAGTCTTCCAATGGTTGTGGATGGCTCCTACGATTTTATCCAGAAATTTTAAGAATTAGTCGCCACAACCAGTGACGTGGAAATTCCCCCCTCCCCAAAAAATAAATAAATGAAAATAAGAAATTACCACACTCTCGTGACTTTCATCGCCCCCCTCCCCACCCCCATTGTTGATTTTTCTGAAGTTTATCCCAAGCTTATAAACTGAGAGAGAGAGAGAGAGAGAGAGAGAGAGAGAGAGAGAGAGAGAGAGAGAGAGAGAGAGAGAGAGAGGTCTAAAATCTAATTTTCTCTGTTAATTGAATGTAGAGTTTGGTTATTCACATTGCCAAGTGATCCTGTTCGACTATTAATTTGAAGTTAACATGTACAAAACAATAAGCTGCTGAGAGTCTGTGAACAAAAAGAAGCTTTAAACAACAAGAAGTAGTTCAATTATGTCACTGGTCGCTAATACCTGTCGTTTTATCAAAAAATTGTTGCCACAGGTTTTAATTACTGAACAAATAATTGTAATCATCTTCACCTGCAGAAGTTCAATAGACTTTGTGACGTGTGATTTCTGTATCCACAGTCTATTTTTATTGGGAGTTTGTGACAAATTTATTACATTCTTGGTTTACAGGACTCTATTGAAAGGTTAATAATTTATCTTCAATATGTTGAATTAGATGATGGACGGCATAGGTTAATTACGACGCCTACACTCAGCGTAGAGTTTTCTCTCGCAACTTCTTGTTTTAGTTCAGAAGTCTCTTTACTAAATTGTTTTTAAAATATATTTTTTTTCCAGTTTCACACTGAACTTGATTTATTATCTGGGTGGAATTTACACTCGGTTGGCGTTTTCAAATCTGTCCAATATGGCATTGTACTCTGCAGTTTGCACCAGGCTACTGGGCAGCCACCGTCAAAAAATAAGTTGTCCACGCATATAATATGACATTTCATTCGATTTAACAGAATGGGGCGGTCTGCATAGGAGCGAATGTACTTGCACTCAACAGCAAAATGTCTGGATTCTCGTGCATGTGTTCGACATGACTGTATGAAACACTTTGCACACGTGAAAAAATACAGGCTACTCAGTGTTATTGCTGAATAGTCGGACAAGATAATGTACAGTGGAAAGTGGGTTACGAGGACAATTAAACGATTTATGAAAATAATTCGAGGTTCCATTGTTTGAGGAGGGCAGATTCAAACATTAACCGTATACCTTTATCAATTACTAATCTCCGATCCATATTTATTCATTTCTAGCGATCACATTTACTGTTTATACACTTTTTAGCCGTCACTTCAAATCTAATGAAGTTTTTTTCGCGTCCAAAAATACGGCGAATTTTCCCCATTCTCCCATTGGCTTGTTTTGAAAAGTAGCCAATGGGATGTTTGTTTGTGAGCATCTTAGCTTCTATGGTGATTGTTGGCTTCGTTAGTTTCCAAGAAAAGAGGGTCAGGAAGCCCCGAGAAGGATAGAAAGAAGAAAAAAAGAAGACCCCGTCGACTAAGCGTAGGAATGCCCGACGTTTGGAGGCCTTCCTGGATAAGAAGAAAGAAAGGAGTGAGGGGGAGGAGGTTTCGGAGGCAGCCACCAGTTCCCATCCTAGTCCCACAGGCACACCCAACCAACAACCGGCTCCCAAGCCGACACAGTTGGATGAGGAACTTCCTGTGGAGATTGAGGAGGAACTGGAAGTTGCTTTTTCGCCACCTCCCAGCCCTCACTACCCTCTTCCTTCGCTTCCGGACAGCCCGGGCAAGGGACGCACCGTGATTCAGCCACCAGAGACCTAAGACATACAAAACATACGAAGCTTAAAGAACATGTTGAAAGAATGCAATCAGGTCCTGACCGACTCCCAAGAATTTAGGAAAACTCCGATGAAATCTCCAGAGTCGCTAGAAAAAGGAGTCAACAGCAAACAAACCAACAACAAGGCTCAACATGCAAATCACCATCATAGCCACTTCCTAAAAAGAAGACCCGCAAGAAGCTTAGACGTGGATAAGCTGCTTCCTTCTCTTTTCCTCCTTTACCTCGCTCAGACGTGGCACAAATCTCATACAGTCAATGAGGGTCGAACGGGGCTTGCCCCACGGCGTCCCTGCGCGCCTTCGGCGCGCTAAAACCATTTCATTTCCCTCATCCCATCATACACTCTCATCTCGACATTGACACTTGGTAATCCAGGTGTACAGACGCATACTTGAAAGCTCCTAATTAGCAACCACACTAATTAGTTGAAGATGGATTTCCTGCCTTCGCAAATCAAAGATACATTGATGGGACTGAACGCCAGCTCTCAAATTAACTGGTCTGTCTAAGTTAATGGGGGCAAAGTTCAGATCTCCATCAAATTTAACCAAGAACCCTCCCCAGGTAGTGGTAGTACCTTTTGCGGGGCTTCCCGCACTGGCCCACATCCGGGGAAAGAATTGAAGCACACCACCACGTCCAGCAAGGAAATTGGAACTTAAAAAGGCCAGAAGAAGAAGAGGAAGAAGACTCCATCAACCAGACGCCGGAACGCCAGGCATATGGAAGCTTGGCTGGAACGGAGATTAACGGGCACGGAGAACCAGGAGAAGGAGCAGGTGGCAACTGTCAAACCACCATCACCACCACATTCGTCTCCCTTGCCATCTTGTACCTCTTCACCTTAGAGGTCGGAAGGCAGGGAGGTGGAGGTGGAGGGGAGATGGAAGTCGATCAATCCGAACCAGGATCTCCCATCCGCTCGGATCAATACAGCCTCAGCTCCTCTCTCAACACCACGGATGATGACTCTGATAGCGACTCGGAATGGGGTGACTTCATCGACGAAATAGATCAAAGATGCATCTCAGCCTACGGCAGCCTCTCACTTGATTTCACCGGAACCATGGACCAGTACGGGCAATTCATCCTCACAAAATTGGACGAGGAATGCCAAAAGATAGCTCCGGAGCAACGCACGTACAGACAACTTGAGGCCATGAAAATCAGCTGCCCGGAATTCCCGAAAGATCTCCATTAGATCCCACAACGCTTTCCCCCTTTGCCACTGCCAGACAAGATAAAATTTCATACAGTCATTGAGGGTCGAAAGGGGCTAGCCCCACACCGTCCCTGCACGCCTTCGGCGTGTGAAACCATTCTTCTTCTTTTTATACTCATCTCAACGACGTAGTCGGTCAGACATTCGCACGGCTGAGTTCAGAGTGTGATCATTGGAATTGAAACAATTAAGACAACGTGGGAGTACTGGATCTACCGGCTAGACTACAAAAGACCATTTCAGCTCTGGGCGTCTCTTGTCCTATCACCTGGACTGTCCAGTAGAAGGGCGATAGCGTCTACCTGAGTCTGAAATTCACCTCTCACACTGGTCCTCACCTGAGGGGGTCAGGAGGAAGCCCCGAAAAGAGAGAGAAGATTAAAAAGAGACGGAAGAAAAGCCCGTCGACCAAGCGGAGCGATGCCCGGCGCTTGGAGGCTTTCCTGGAAAGAAGAAGGAGCGGAGTGGGGTGGTGGTTGGGGCTGGAGGTTCCGGAGGCAGCCGCCATTTCAACTCCTAGTCCTACAGGCACACCCAACCAACTACCGGCTCCCCAGCCTATACCGTTGAATGAAGAACGTCCTGTGGAGATTGAGAAGGAACTGGAAGTTGCCTTTTCGCCACCTCCTACCCCTCACTCACCTCTTCCTTCACCTCCGGACAAGGGACATACACTCATCCAACCATCACAGACCTCGGACACGACACGCGTGAAGAACATAATGCAACAATGTGATCAAATCCTGGCCGAGTGCCAAGAAGATGAAATGTGCTCCAATGAAATCAGCAGAATGGCTAGGGAATTCTTGAACAAAAGTAATCAACAACAAGAACTAACAAGCTTATCTCCGTCATAGCCACTTCCTAAAAAGAAGACCCACAGGAAACAAAAACGTGGATAAGCTGCTTCCTTCTCCTTTCCACCTTCACCACGCTCAGACATGGCGCAAAAATGTTATACAGTTAATGAAGATCGAACGGGGCTTGCCCCACAGCGTCCATGTGAGCCTTCGACGCGTGAAACCATTTCATATTCTTCTTCTCCTCATCTCAACACGGACAGCCAGCTTGTTTATTACCATTGAGACTGAAATAGTTCCATTGCACTCAGCAGATGAAATGGCTTCGCGCGCCGAAGGCGCACAGGGACGCAGTGGGACAATCCCCTTTCGGCCCTCTTTAACTGTATAAAATCTTTTGTAGCGACATGTCCAGGCGCGTGAAATAAGAAAAAGGGTCTGGTACTCGACAGATGTCCAGGATTAGGAGATCTTGGGAGTTGTTTTTTGTCAAGGTGGTAGCTGAAAGTAGCAATTTTCTTGTTTAAAAGTGTAAATATTTTCAGTAATCTTTCTGAATGGGTTAAACATAAAGCGTAAAGATAGGTATATGACGGAATCCCGAAAACCTATTTTTCAATAGTTCGAGCGGTGGTTATAAAGCCTGAAATTTAATGTCCATTATGGCGCATTTGTTGAAACGCCACATGGGCTATCTGATAATTGATCAAAGAAGTATTCTTCTGTAGTTATTATCTGGGTAATTATGGCCAGTTAATATGTAACTTTTGGAAAACAGTGCATCACACATGTTCTGGACACACACCAATGTTACGCATCTATCCTGTTCGAAATGTCAAAAGATACCAAAAAGTGAGTCTTTTAAAGGAACTTTAAAGCCAGTGTTAAATTAAAATAGATCTAAGCGGCCAAGTTCAAGAGAAGCGATTAACTGAGAATAAATGTTCTGGCTATCTAAATAAAAAAGGGGGATTTCTCGAAGAATTCATTCCAGCCAATTCCAGTCGGAGCTCATATTTAGAATAGGAGCAGTCGCGGGCCAAGTCGGTGGCCATATATGAAAATAGGATCAGAAACACGAAGTACGAGCCCAGGGAGATAATTTGCATTTAGGTAAAAGGCATTACCTGTTTTAGAAGGCAAGCTATACATAATCAGAGTAGGCTTCGCCTGTATGAACATTATTATTATGAGACAAACGAAAGTGGGGAGTTTAACCCAATTGGTGGCGACTGCTTGTGTGAAATGCGTCAAGTAAAGTGACAATAAGCTAGGTCGTACTGCGGCAGTGGTAGAGTGACATTCCGTCGCTTGTGAGAGCAAAGGCGTCCAGATAAAGTGACAATAAGATAGTGGCCGTGCGACGGCCGTGAAAGAAGTGAAGAGGCGACCAAGGAAGACATACCAGTGAAAAGGAGGAAGAACCAGCGACAACAGAGAATGCGGGCCCGCAAGTGACTCAAAAACTGTGGGTAGGGGGTGATTGATGTTTTGTATTCTTATTCTTATGGATTCCATGTAAGTCACAAATTATCATATTTATTTATTTGTATATATATTAAAATTGTTGTTTTCAGTGAACCCCTGTTGATTTTTGCTTTTCGAGGAGAAGTTATTAACCCATTCAGGATAAAAACCACCCCAACAAAAGTGAAACGGGCAGGTTCATTACGGCGAGACATACGTTCACGCACGGATTCAGGCAACACTCCTTGAGGTTTGGCTGAATACGCGGCGTGAATCTATTTCTCCCAGCAGCAACAAAGCCCCGGTTTCCGACATTTTTGATGATCGCTGGTCTGAACCCTCTGGTGAGGACCAGAGAGAGAGAGAGAGAGAGAGAGAGAGAGAGAGAGAGAGAGAGAGAGAGAGGGGGGGGGGTCCTCCCAGCAAAGGTGCTATCTTTCCCCGAGGGTACTGTGATGGTAATTGCACTCAATGATTGACAAAATCTATTTATAGGCTAACTGATCTTAATTACCCTTGATTAACAGGACTCAGATTTTTAATGCACTGTACACGCAATGAGATGTATAATTTCTATTCGCCGAGGAGTGGCTTTACATGAATGATATATTGTATGTATAATTTACACTCTCTGAATAGTGGATTTATAGGAATGACATATTGTATGTATAATTTCCAGTTGCTGAATAGTGGAATTATATGAATGACATATTGTATGTATAATTTCCAGTCGCTGAATAGTGGATTTATATGAATGACATGTTGAATGTATAATTTCCAGTCGAAGAGTAGGGGATTTATATGAATGACATATTGTATGTATAATTTCCCGTCGCTGAATAGTGGATTTATATGAATGACATATTGAATGTATGATTGCAGTCGCCGAGTAGTGGATTTGCATGAATGACATATTGGATGTATATGAATGCGACGATCGTGGCATGAACGTGGAACGTTTCATAAAAATTCGTTTTCTTATTCAATTACATTTCAGGTGTTAACAACACACTTGGGTAAAATAAGAAGGGTGGGGTGTGTGATATCATGATAATATGAAGGTGGTGAAGCGTATGTTTCTTTTGTCCACAAAAAATCAAAACAACTGCGTTGAAAACCCCCTTTTATTATCATCAGATACTATTTGCAATATGAATTTCGACGGGTCGTATTTGATGATATTTCAGTCAGTCGGTAAATGATGTTATCCAATATTTCCTTACTTGATATTTTCATTGACATTTCTTTGTATATTGTCTTTGTTAAAATAGCCATCTTCATTTAATTTTCTGATGTTCAACAAAACAATAATAATAGACAAGTTCGGCCAATCAGTCAAACGTTTTTTTCCTGTTGATTTACACAGCAATCTCAGTCGTGGGTTGATAGATTTTACTGGTAGTGAGCGAGAGGGAAGTTAACAAATCAAAATATCACCGCGTGCCACTGTCACATGACGATGCTTTACAGTACAATTATTGTTCGAAATGTTAATGATCTCGATTCAGGCACTGAGAAAGGCGTCTCCTTGTTGACTTGCAAAACTTCTTTGTAAAATGGAAGTTCAATAGACATAGTCGCCTTGATTCTAACAAATTAGGGAACGTCCGACAAAACAAGATACTTGGCAAGTGTGGTCAACGATAGTGCTGGTTAAAACTAAACACACGTTCACGCCGAGCGTTTTAACTGTAACGACGACATTTTTCTCATGGTTGATAGATAGATGTACATGTAACATCGTGATGATTGATACTGTAAATAATTTAATTCCACCTGGAAGTTACAAGTATTCCTTCTAATGAATGCACATCATTACGATCATCTACAATACTATCAAATAACAAACCCTTCTAAACAAGAGGTATAGTAAAGCAATATCTCTCGGGTTTCAATTACAGAGGGATACAGTTTACAATTAGAGGAACGGAACACTATCATCTACGAAAGAATAGGAAGTTCCACAAGCAGTAATTGGTGATATTCCAGTCGCGCACATGACTGATATATATAAATTGGTTACATATAATGTCTACAAACAGGTTGATTATTTTATATATTTCATTTCCGGTCAGAGACTGCCAATAATTGCGGTAGTATTGGGTCGAATATTTCAGTCTCAGTTAATTTTCTTTTCTTTTCTCAACTTTTGAAACATTATTTACGATGAATAAGACGAAAGAAGCTGTTTTGTTTTTGAAATTTTAGTCTCACGTTTTGCTTGATGGATGGACAAAAATTTATTGTGTTTATCCTTTTTGCGTGGAGGTTGTGTTGTTTTGTCTGGAACATGATTTCACATCAACACTCCAGTGATTTATATTTCCTTGCAAAACACGCGATCGCTGATAACAGACCTAAGCCACGCTCTTAAAAAAACAATTTTCGTCCATCTACTCGCTGGCGCTGCCATGAGAATCAAGTAACCTAACTCTCACATCTTAACTTTGTCTGTACAGTACCAACAAGATTCAGTTATCAATGCACAACGGACATAATAGCCCATATTCAATTTATTTAGAAACAGTATGTTATCTAACAAAGAATACACTGCAATAGTGGGGATCTTACCCGTCGTTGATACACGAGTAGATATCTTACCTGTGTTGGATAGGAAGTAGGTATCTTACACGTGGTGGATAGGAAGTAGGTATATTGCCTGTGGTGGATAGGAAGTAGGTATGTATCTTACACGTGGTGGATAGGAAGTAGGTATATTGCCTGTGGTGGATAGGAAGTAGGTATGTATCTTACACGTGGTGGATAGGAAGTAGGTATATTGCCTGTGGTGGAGAGGAAGTAGGTATCTTACACGTGGTGGATAGGAAGTAGGTATATTGCCTGTAGTGGATAGGAAGTAGGTATCTTACACGTGGTGGATAGGAAGTAGGTATATTGCCTGTGGTGGATAGAAAGTAGATCTCTTACACGTGGTAGATAGGAAGTAGGTATATTGCCTGTGGTGGATAGGAAGTAGGTATCTTACACGTGGTGGATAGGAAGTAGGTATATTGCCTGTGGTGGATAGAAAGTAGGTCTCTTACACGTGGTAGATAGGAAGTAGGTATATTGCCTGTGGTGGATAGGAAGTAGGTATCTTACACGTGGGCGATAGGAAGTAGGTATATTGCCTGCGGTGGATAGGAAGTAGGTATCTTACACGTGGTCAATAGGAAGTAGGTATATTGCCTGTGGTGGATAGGACGTAGGTATCTTATTGCCTGTGGTGGATAGGAAGTAGGTATATTGCCTGTGGTGGATAGGAAATGGGTATCTTACTTGTGGTTGTAAGGAAAGTAGGTATATTATTTGTAGTTGGTAGGAAAGTAGATATCTTACCTGTAGCGGATAGGAAGTTGGTATCTTACCCGTGGTGGATAGGAAGTAGATATCTTACCTGCGGTTGACAGGAAAGTGGATATCTTACCTGTGGTGGATAGGAAGTAGGTATCTTACTTGTGGTTGATAGGAAAGTGGATATCTTACCTGTGGTAAGTAGGTATCTTACCTGTGGTGGATAGGAAGTAGGTATATTACATGTGGTTGACAGGAAAGTGGATATCTTACCTGTGGTGGATAGGAAAGTAGGTATATTACCTGTGGTTGTTAGGAAAGTGGATATCTTACCTGTGGTGGATAGGAAGTAGATATCTTACTTGTGATTGATAGGAAAGTGGATATCTTACCTGTGGTAAGTAGGTATATTACCCGTGGTCTGACATCTAACTAGGAATACTGTGTATGAGTAGAGTAAGTGTCTTACCTGAGGTTGATGTTAGAGTAGGCCAGTTATCTGTGGTTGATAATAGAGAGGGCATCTAATCCGTGGTTGATGTTAGAGTAGAGCCTTACCAGTGGTTGATGTACGAGTAGGCACTTTACCTGTAAATGATGTACAAGCAGGTGTCTTACCTGTGGTTGATGTCACAGAAGGTATGTCACCTGTGATTGATGTTAGAGTAGGTGCCTTACCCGTAGTTGATTTAAAGGCAGGTATCTCGTCCGCTTTTGATTTAAGGGTAGCCATCTTACATAACCAGGAATACTGTGTAAGAGTGTGTAATTTACATGTGGTTGATGAAAGAGTATGTACCGTACCGGTGGTTCATGTACGAGTCGGCACCTTACCTGTGTTTGATGTGAAAGTAGGTATCTTACCCCTGTTTGATGTAACGGTAAGTATCTAAGAGTAGGTATATTACCTGTGGTTGATGGACGCGAATTCACCATTAACTGAGGTTGATGCAACAGTAGGTATCTTATCTGCGGCTGATGTAAGGGTGGATACATTACTAGCGATTGATGTAAGAGTAGGTATCTTATCTGAGGTTGATGAAAGAGTAGGTATCTTATCTGTGGTTGATGAAACAGTAGGTATCTTATCTGAGGTTGATGAAAGAGTAGGTATCTTATCCGTTGTTGAAGAAAGAGTAGGTATATTATCTGTGGTTGATGGAAGAGTAGGTATCTTACCTGTGGTTGATGCAAGAGTAGGTATCTTAGCTGTGGTTGATGAAAGAGTAGGTATCTTACCTGTGGTTGATGCAAGAGTAGGTATCTTAGCTGTGGTTGACGAAAGAGTAGGTATCTTACCTGTGGTTGATGCAAGAGTAGGTATCTTATCTGTAGTTGATGCAAGAGTAGGTATCTTACCTGTGGTTGATGCAAGAGTAGGTATCTTACCTGTAGTTGATGGAAGAGTAAGTATCTTACATGCACATGATGGGAGAGGAGGTATCTTACATCTGGTGGATGAAAGAGTAGGTATCCTATCCATGGTTGATGGACGAGTAGGTACCTTACCTGTGGTTGATGTTAGAGTAGGTATCTTATCTGTGGTTGATGAAAGAGTAGGTATCCTATGCGAGGTTGATGTACGAATAGATAGCTTATCTGTGGTTGATGAAAGAGTAGGTACCCTATCTGTGGTTGCTGGAAGAGTAGGTATCTTACATGTGGTTGACGGAAGAGTAGGTATCTTACCTGTCTTTGATGGAAGAGTAGGCATCTTACCTGTAGTTGATGGAAGAGTAGGTATCTTATACGTGGTGGATGGAAGAGTAGGTATCTTAGCTGTGGTTGATGAGAGATTATGTATCTTATCTGTGGTTGATGGGAGAGTAGGTATCTTATCCGTGGTTGAGGAAAGAGTAGGTATCTTATCTGTGGTTGATGAAAGAGTAGGTATCTTACCTGTGGTTGATGGACGAGTTGGTACCTTACCTGTGGTTGATGTTAGAGTAGGAATCTTATCTGTGGTTGATGAAAGAGTAGGTATCTTATCTGTGGTTGATGTAAGTGTAGGTTCCTTACCTGTAATTGATGTAAGTTTTGCTATCTTACCTGTAGTTGATGTAAGAGTAGGTATCTTATCTGTGGTTGATGTAAGAGTTGTCATCTTACTCTACTTGATGTAAGAGTGGGTATCTTTCCTGTGGTTGATGTAAGAGTGGGTATCTTATCTGTGGTTGATGTAAGAGTAGGCATCTTACCTGTTGTTGATGTAAGTGTAGGTATCTTACGTGTAGTTGATGTAAGAGTTGGTATATTATCTGTGGTTGATGGAAGAGTAGGCATCTTACCAGTAGTTGATGTAAGAGTAGGTATCTTAACTGTAGTTGATGGAAAAGTAGGTTTTTTACCTGTAGTTGATGGAAGAGTAGACATCTTACCTGTAGTTGATGTAAGAGTAGGTATCTTACCTGTAGTTGATGTAAGAGTAGGTATCTTACCCGTAGTTGATGTAAGAGTAGGTATCTTACCTGCAGTCGATGTAAGAGTAGGTATCTTAACTGTGGTTGATGGAAACGTAGGCATCTTACCTGTAGTTGATGTAAGTGGAGGCAGCCTATCTGTAGTTGATGTAAGTGTAGGCATCTTACCTGTTGTTGATGTAAGTGTAGGTATCTTACCTGTCGTTGATGTAAGAGTAGGTATATTACCTGTAGTCGATGCAAGAGTAGGTATCTTATCTGTGGTTGATGGAATAGTAGACATCTTACCTGTAGTTGATATAAGAGTAGGTATCTTACCTGTAGTTGGTGGAAGAGTAGGCATCTTACCTGTAGTTGATGTAAGTGTAGGTATCTTACCTGCAGTTGATGTAAGTGTAGGCATCTTACCTGCAGATGATGTAAGAGTAGGTATCTTACCTATAGTTGATGTAAGAGTAGGTGTCTTACATGTGGTTGATGTAAGAGTAAGTATCTTATCTGTGGTTGATGGAAGAGAAGGCATCTTACCTGTAGTTGATTCAAGTGTAGGTATCTTTCATGTAGTTGAGGTAAGAGTAGGTATCTTACCTGTAGTAGATGTATGTGTAGACATCTTGCCTGTAGTTGGTGTTAGAGCAGGCATCTTACCTGTAGTTGATGGAAGAGTAGGCATCTTACCTGTACTTGATGCAAGAGTAGGTATCTCACCTGTAGTAGACGTACGTGTAGGTACCTTACCTGTAGTTGATGGAAATGTAGACATCTTACCTGTAATTGATGTAAGAGTAAGCATGTTACCTGTAGTTGATGTGAGAGTAGACATCTTACCGGTAGTTGATGTAAGAGTAGTCATCTTACCTCTAGTTGATGGAAGAGTAGGCGTCTCACCTGTAGTTGATGGAAGAGTAAGCAACTTACCTGTAGTTGATGTAAGTGTAGGCATCTTACCTGAAGTTGATGTAAGAGTAGGTATCTTATCCTTGGTTGTTGGAAGAGTAGGTATCTTACTTGTGGTTGATGTAAGAGTAGGTACCTTATCCGTGGTTGATGTAAGAGTAGGTACCTTATCTGTGATTGAGGTAAGTGTAGGTATCGCACCTGTAGTTGATGTAAGTGGAGGTATCTTACCTGTGGTAGATGTAAGAGTAGGCATCTTACCTGTAGTTAATGTAAGAATAGGTATCTTACCTGTGGTTGATAAAAGAGTAGTTATCTTACCTATAGTTGATGTAAGAGTAGGTACCTTATCCGTGGTTGATGTAAGAGTAGGTACCTTTTCTGTTGTTGATGTAAGAGTAGGCATCTTACCTGTGGTTGATGTAAGAGCAGGTATCTTACCTGTGGTTGATGTAAGAGTAGGTACTTTATCCATGGTAGATGTAAGAGTAGGTACCTTACTTGTGGTTGATGTAAGTGTAGGTATCTTACCTGCAGTTGATGTAAGTGTAGGTATCTTACCTGTGGATGATGTAAGAGAAGGCATCTTACCTGTAGTTGATGTACGAGTAGGCATCTTACTTGTAGTTGATGTAAGTGTAGGCATCTTACCTGTGGTTGAGGGAAGAGTAGGTATCTTAGTTGTAGTTGATGTAAGTGTAGGCGTCTTATCTGTGGTTGATGGAAAAGTAGGTATCTTACCTGCAGTTGATGTAAGAGTAGGCATCTTACCTGTAGTTGATGTAAGAGTAGGTACCTTATCCGTGGTTGATGTAAGAGGAGGTACCTTGCCTGTGGTTGATGTAAGTGTAGGCATCTTACCTGTCGCTGATGAAAATGTAGGCATGTTACCTGCGGTTGATGGAAGGGTAGGCATCTTACCTGTAGTTCATGGAAGAATACGCATCTTACCTATAGTTGATGTAAGAGAAGGCATCTTATCTGTAGTTGATGTAAATGTAGATATCTTACCTGTAGTTGATGTAAGAGTAGGCATCTTACCTGTAGTTGATGGAAGAGTGAGCATCTTACCTGTTGTTGATGCAAGAGTAGTTATCTTACCTGTAGTTGATGTCCTGTAGGCATCTTACCTGTAGTTGATGTAAGAGTAGGTATGTTACCTGTAGTTGATGTAAGAGTGGGCATTTTACCTATCGTAGATGAAAGAGTAGGTATCTTATCCGTGGTTGATGGACGAGTACGTACCTCATCTGTGGTTGATCTTAGAGTAAGTATCTTATCTGTGGTTGATGAAAGAGTAAATATCTTATCTGTGGTTGATGAAAGAGTAGGTATCTTACCTGTAGTGGTTGTATGTGTAGACATCTTACCTGTAGTTGATGCAAGAGTAGGTATCTTAACTGTAGTTGATGTACGTGAAGGTATCTTACCTGTAGTTGATGGAGGAGAAGGCATCTTACCTGTAGTTGATGTAAGAGTAGGCATCGTACCTGTAGTTGATGTATGAGTAGGCATCTTAGGTGTGGTTGATGGAAGAGTAGATACATTACCTGTAGTTGATGGAAGAGTAGGTATCTTACCTGTAGTTGATGGAAGATTAGGTATCTTACCTGTAGTTGATGGAAGAGTAGGGATCTTACCGATGGTGGATGGAAGAGTAAGTGCATTACATGTGCTTGATGTCCACGTAGATATCTTATATGTGGTTGATGAAAGAGTAGATATCTTATCTGTGGTTGATGGAAGAGTAGATATCTTATCTGTGGTTGATGGAAGAGTAGATATTTTATCTGTGGTTGATGGAAGAGTAGGACTCTTTTCTGTGATTGATGTAACAGTAGGTATCTTACTTGTGGTTGATGTAAAAATCAGTATCTTATCTGTGGTTGATGAAAGAGTAGGTATCTTATCTGTGGTTGGTGGGAGAGTAGGTACCTTACATATGGTGGGCGTAAGGGTAAGTATCTGTTGGTGTAAGAGTAGGAATCTTACCTATGGTTGATGGAAGAGTAAGTAGCTTACCTGTGGTTGATGTAAGAGTAGGTATCTTACCTTTGGTTGATGGAAGAGTAGGTATCTTATGCGTGGTTGACGGAAGAGTAGGCATCTTGCCTGTGGTTGATGTAAGAGTAGGTATCTTACCTGTGGTTGATGGAAGAGTAGGTACCTTACATGCAGTTGATGGAAGAGTAAGTATCTTACCTGTAGTTTATGGAAGAGTAGGTATCTTACCTGTAGCTGATGGAAGATTATGTATCTTTCCGGCGGCGGATGGAAGAGCAAGTGCATTACATGTGCTTGATGTCCAGGCAGATATCTTATCTGTGATTGATAAAAGAGTAGCTATCTTATCTGTGGTTGATGGAAGAGTAGGTATCTTATCTGTGGTTGATGAAACAGTAGTTATCTTATCTGTGGTTGATGTAAACATAGGTATCTTATCTGTGGTTGATGAAAGAGTAGGTATCATATCTGTGGTTGATGTAAGAGGAGGTATCTTACTTGTGGTTGATGTAAAAATAAGTATCTTATCTGTGGTTGATGTAAGGGTAGGTATCTCATCTGTGGTTGATGAAAGAGTAGGTATCTTATCTGTGGTTGATGTAAGAGGAGGTATCTTACCTGTGGTTGATGTAAAAGTAAGTATCTTATCTGTGGTTGATGAAAGAGTAGGTATCTTTTCTGTGGTTGGTGGGAGAGTAGGTATCTTATCTGTGGTTGACGGAACAGTAGGTATGTTATCTGTGGTTGATGAAAGAGTAGGTATCTCATCTGTGGTTGATGGAACAGTAGGTATCTTATCTGTGGTTGATGAAAGAGTAGGAATCTTTTCTGTGGTTGATGAAAGAGTAGGTATCCTTTCTGTGGTTGATGAAAGAGTAGGCATCTTTCTTGTAGTTGAGGGAAGAGTAGGCAACTTTCCTGTAGTTGATGGAAGAGAAGGTATCTTACCTGTGGTTGATAGAAGAGTAGGTATCTTACCTGTAGTTGATGTACGTGAAAGCATCTTACCTGTAGTTGATGGAAGAGAAAGCATCTTAGCTGTAGTTGATGTATGAGTAGGCATCTTACGTGTGGTTGTTGGAAGAGTAGGTACATTACCTGCAGTTGATGGAAGATTAGGTATTTTACCTGTAGTTGATGGAAGATGATGTATCTAACCTGTAGTTGATGGAAGAGTAGGCATCTTACCTGTAGTTGATGTAAAAGTAGGCATCTTACGTGTGGTTGATGGAAGAGTAGGTACATTACCTGTAGTTGATGGAAGATTAGGTATCTAACCTGTAGTTGATGGAAGATTAGACATCGTACCGATGGCGGATGGAAGAGTAAGTGCATTACATGTGCTTGATGTCCACGTAGATATCTTATCTGTGGTTGATGAAAGAGTAGATATCTTATCTGTGGTTGATGGAAGAGTAGATATTTTATCTGTGGTTGATGGAAGAGTAGGAATCTTATCTATGGTTGATGTAACAGTAGGTATCTTACTTGTGGTTGATGTAAAAATCAGTATCTTATCTGTGGCTGATGAAAGAGTAGGTATCTTATCTGTGGTTGGTGGGAGAGTAGGTTCCTTATCTGTGGTTGATGAAAGAGTAGGTATCTTATCTGTGGTTGATGAAAGCGTAGGTATCTTATCAGTGGTTGGTGGGAGAGTAGGTATCTTACCTCTAGTTGATGGAAGAGTAGGCATCTTTTCTGTAGTTTTGATGTAAGAGTAGGCATCTTACCTGTAGTTGATGTAAGAGTAAGCATCTCACATGTAGTTGATGTAAGAGTAGGTACCTTACATGTGGTGGACGTAAGGGTAATTATCTGTTGGCGTAAGAGAAGGAATCTTGCCTGTGGTTGATGGAAGAGTAAGTAGCTTACCTATGGTTGATGTAAGATTGGGTATCTTACCTTTGGTTGATGGAAGAGTATGTATCTTATGCGTGGTTGACGGAAGAGTAGGCATCTTGCTTGTGGTTGATGTAAGAGTAGGTATCTTACCTGTGGTTGATGGAAGAGTAGGTACCTTACCTGCAGTTGATGGAAGAGTAGGTATCTTACCTGTAGTTGATGGAAGAGTAGGTATTTTACCCGTAGCTGATGGAAGAGTATGCATCTTTCCAGCGGTGAATGGAAGAGCAAGTGCATTACATGTGCTTGATGTCCAGGCAGATATCTTATCTGTGGTTGATAAAAGAGTAGATATCTTATCTGTGGTTGATGGAAGAGTAGGTATCTTATCTGTGGTTGATGGAAGAGTAGGTATCTTATCTGTGGTTGATGAAAAAGTAGGTATGCTATCTGTGGTTGATGTGAACATAAGTATCTTATCTGTGGTTGATGAAAGAGTAGGTATCTTATCTGTGGTTGATATAAGAGGAGGTATCTTACCTGTGGTTGATGTAAAAATAAGCATCGTATCTGTGGTTGATGAAAGAGTAGGTATCTTTTCTGTGGTTGGTGTGAGAGTCTGTACCTTATCTGTGGTTGACGAACAGTAGGTATCTTATCTGTGGTTGATGGAAGAGTAGGTATCTTATCTGTGGTTGATGAAGGAGTAGGTATCTTATCTGTGGTTGATGAAAGAGTAGGCATCTTTCTTGTAGATGAGGGAAGAGTAGGCAACTTTCAAGTAGTTGATGGAAGAGTAGGTATCTTACCTGTGGTTGATAGAAGAGTAGGTGTCTTACCTGTAGTTGATGGAAGAGTAGGTATCTTACCTGCAGTTGATATAAGAGTAGGCATCTTACCTGTAGATGATGGAAGAGTAGGTATCTTACCTATGGTTAAGGTAAGAGCAGGCATCTTACCTGTAGTTGATGTAAGAGTAGACATCTTACCAGTAGTTGATGTAAGAGTAGGTATCTTACCTGTAGTTGATGGAAGTGTAGGTATCTTACCTATATTTGATGTAAGAGTAGGCATCATACGTGTAGTTGATGTGAGAGTAGGCATCTTAGCTGTAGTTGATGTAAGAGTGGGTATCTTACCTGTGGTGGACGTAAGAGTAAGTATCTTACCTGCGGTTGATATAAGAGTAGGCATCTTACCTGTGGTTGACGGAAGAGTAGGTACCTTACCTGTGGTTGATGTAAGAGTAGCTATCTTACCTGTGGTTGATGGAAGAGTAGGTATCTTACCTGTAGATGATGGAAGTGTAGGTATCTAACCTGTGGTTGATGGATGATTAGGTATCTTACCTGTAGTTGATGGAAGAGTAGGCATCTTACCGATGATGGATGGAAGAGTAAATGCATTACATGTGCTTGGTGTCCACGTAGATATCTTACCTGTGGTTGATGAAACAGTAGATAACTTATCAGTGGTTGATGGAAGAGCAGATATCTTATCTGTGGTTGATGGAAGAGTAGGTATCTTTCTGTGGTTTATGAAGGAGGAGGTATCTTATCCGTGGTTGATGTAAAAATAAGTATCTTATCTGTGGTTGATGAAATAGTAGGTATCTTATCTGTGGTAGATGTTAGGGTAGGTATCTTACCTGTGGTTGATGTAAAAACAAGTATATTATCTGTGATTGATGAAAGAGTAGGTATCTTATCTGTGGTTGATGAAAGAGTAGGTATCTTATCTGCGGTTGGTGGGAGAGTAGGTATCTTACATGAAGGTGAGGGAAGAGTAGGTATCTTTCCTGTAGTGGATGAAGGAGTAGGTATCTTACATGCAATTGATGGAAGAGTAGGTGTCTTAAACGTGGTGCGTGAAAGAGTAGGTATCCTATTTGTAGTGGATGGAAGAGTAGGTATCTTACCTGTGGTTGATGGAAGTGTAGGTACTTTACCTGTAGTTGATGGAAGAGACGGTATCTTATCTGTGGTTGATGGAAGAGTAGGTATCTTACCGGTAGTTGATGTAAGTGTAGGTATCTTACACGTAGTGGATGAAAGAGTGGGTATCTTACCTGTAGTGGATGGTAGAGTAGGTATGTTAACTGTAGTTGATGGAAGAGTAGGTATCTTACCTGTAGTTGATGGAAGAGTAGGCATCTTACCTGTAGTTGATGGAATAGTAGACACCTTACGCGTAGTTGATGTAAGTGTAGGCACCTGTGCTTTATGGAAGAGGTGGTATCATACCCTTGGTTGATGTAAGAGTAGGCATCCTACCTGTGGTTGATGGAAGAGTAGGTACCTTATCCGTGGATAATGGAAGAGTGAGCACCTTACCTGTGTTCGATGTAAGAACAGTTATCTTACCTGTGGTTTGCTGGAAGAGTGGGTTCTTTAACTGTGGTTGATGTAAGAGAAGGTATCTTACCTGTGGTTGATGGAAGTGGAGGTATCTTACCTGTGGTTGATGTAAGTGTAGGTACCTTACCTGTGTTGATGTAAGAGTAGGGATCTTATCCGTGGTTGGTGGAACAGTAGGTATCTTACCTGTGGTTGATGTAAGAATAGGTATCTTGCCAGTGGTTGATGTAAGAGTAGGTATCTTACCTGTGGTTGATGTAAGAATAGGTACGTTACCTGTGATTGATGTTAGAGTAGTTATCTTACCTGTGGTTGATGGAAGAGGAGGTATCTTACCTGTAGTTGATGGAAGAGTATGTACCTTACCTGTAGTGGTTGTTGGTAGAGTAGGTATCTTACCTGTTGTTGATATAAGAGTAGGTATCTTATCTGCGGTTGAGGTAAGAGTAGGTACCTTACCTGTGGTTGATGTAAGTGTAGGTTTCTTATCTGTAGTTGGTGTAAGTGTAGGTATGTTCCCAGTGGTTGATGTAAGTGTAAGCATCTTACCTGTAGTTGATGTAAGAGTAGGTATCTTACCTGTGGTTGATGTAAGAGTAGGTATCTTACCTGTAGGTGATGTAAGAGTAGGTACCTTATCCGTGGTTGATGTAAGAGTAGGTACCTTACCCGTGGCTGATGTAAGAGTAGGTACCTTACCTGGGGTTGATGTAAGTGTAGGTATCTTACCAGTAGTTGATGTAAGTGTAGGTATCATACCTGTATTTGATGTAAGAGTAGGCATCTAACCTGTAGTTGATGTACGAGTAGGTATCTTACCTGTAGTTGACGTAAGTGTAGGCATCTTACCCGTAGTTGATGTAAGAGTAGGCATCTTACCTGTAGTTGATGTAAGAGTAGGTATCTTACCTGTAGTTGATGTAATTGTAGGTATCCTACCTGTAGTTGATGTAAGAGTAGGTACCTTATCCGTGGTTGATGTAAGAGTAGGTGCCTTACCCGTGGTTGATGTAAGAGTAGGCATCTTACCTGTAGTTGATGTAAGTGTAGGCACGTTGCCTGTAGTTGATAGAGGAGTTGGCATCTTACCCGTAATTGATGGAAGAGTAGGCTTCTTACCTGTAGTTGATGGAAGAGAAGGCATCTTACCTGTAGTTGATGTAAGTATAGATATTTGACCTGTAGTTGATGTAAGAGTAGGCATCTTCCTGTAGTTGATGGACGAGTAAGCATCTTACCTGTAATTGATGCAAAAGTAGGTATCTTACCTGTAGTTGATGTACGTGTAGATATCTTACCTGTAGTTGATGGAAGAGTAGGCATCGTACCTGTAGTTGATGTAAGAGTAGGCACCTTACCTGTAGCTGATATAAGTGTAGGCACCTTATCTGTAGTTGATGTAAGTGTAGGCATCTTATCTGCAGTTGATGTAATAGTAGACATCTTACCTGTAGTTGATGTAAGTGTTGGTACCTGTGGTTGATGGAAGGGGAGGTATCATACCCGTGGTTGATGTAAGAGTCGGCGTCTTACCTGTGGATGATGGAAGAGTAGGTACCTTATCCGTGGATAATGGAAGAGTGGGTACATTACTTGTGGTTGATGTAAGAATAGGTATCTTACCTGTGGTTGATGGAAGAGTGGGTACTTTACCTGTGGTTGATGGAAGGGTAGGTATCTTACCTGCGGTTGATGGAAGAGTAGGTATCTTACCTGTAGTTGATGTAACCGTAGGAATCTTATCTGCGGCTGATGGAAGTGTAGGCATCTTACCTGTAGTTGATGGAAGAGTAGGCATCTTAGCTGGAGTTGATGGAAGAGTGGATACCGTACCTGTGATTGATGTAAGGGTAGGTACCATAACTGTGGTTGATGGAAGAGGAGGTATCTTCCCTGTGATTGATGTAAGTGTAGGCATCTTACCTGTAGTTGATGCAAGAGTAGGTATCGTACCTGTAGTTGATGTACGAGTAGGTATCTTACCTGTAGATGATGGAAGAGCAGGCATTTTACGTGTAGTGGATGCAAGAGTAAGCATCTTAAATGTAGTTGATGTAAGAGTAGGCATCTTACCTGTAGTTAATATAAGTGTAGCCACCTTACCTGTAGCTGATGTAAGAGTAGGCATCTTATCTGTAGTTGATGTAGTAGTAGACATCTTACCTGTAGTTGATGTAAGAGTAGACGTCTTACCTGTAGTTGATGTATGTGTAGATATCTTACCTGTAGTTGATAGAGGAGTTGGTGTCTTCCAGGTGGTGGGTGAAAGAGTAGGTATCCTATCTGTAGTTGATGGAAGGGTAGGTAACTTACCTGTAGTTGATGGAAGGGTAGGTATTTTACCTGTCGTTGATGGAAGAGTAGGTATCTTGCCTGTAGTTGATGGAAGAGGAGGTATCTTACCTGTGGTTGATGGAAGGGTAGGTATCTTACCTGTGGTTGATGGAAGAGTAAGCCTCTTACCTGTGCTTGATGGCAGAGAAGGTATGAAGGTATCTTACATGCAGTTGATGTAAAAGTAGGTATCCTATCTGTGGATGATAGAAGAGTAGGTATCTTACATGTAGTTGATAGAAGAGTAGGCAACCTACCTGTAGTTGACGTAAGAGTTGCCATCTTACATGCATTTGATGTAAGAGTAGACATCTTACCCGTAGTTGATGTAGGAGTACGCATCTTACCTGTGGTTGATGGAAGATTCGGCATTTTACCAGTAGTTGATGTAAGTGTAGGTATCTCACCTGTAGTTGATGTAAGAGTAGAATCTTATCTGTAGTTGATGTAAGAGTAGGTATCTTATCTGTAATTGATGTAAGCGCAAGCGTCTTACCTGTAGTTGATGGAAGGGAAGGTATCTTACCTGTAGTTGATGTAAGAGTAGGTATCTTACCTGTGGTTGATGGAAGATTAGACATCTTACCAGTAGTTGATGTAAGTGTATGTATCTCACCTGTAGTTGATTTAAGAGTAGAATCTTATCTGTAGTTGATGTAAAAGTAGGTATCTTATCTGTAATTGATGTAAGCGCAGGCGTCTTACCTGTAGTTGATGGAAGGGAAGGTATCTTACCTGTAGTTGATGTAAGAGTAGATATCTTACCTGTGGTTGATGGAAGATTAGACATCTTACCAGTAGTTGATGTAAGTGTAGGTATCTCACCTGTAGTTGATTTAAGAGTAGAATCTTATCTGTAGTTGATGTAAGAGTAGGTATCTTATCTGTAATTGATGTAAGCGCAGTCGTCGTACCTGTAGTTGATGGAAGGGAAGGCATCTTACCTGTAGTTGATGTAATAGTTGACATCTTACCTGTAGTTGATGTAAGAGTAGGCATCTTACCTGTAGTTGATGTAAGAGTAAGCATCTTACCTGTAGTTGATGTAATAGTAGACATCTTACCTGTAGTTGATGTAATAGTTGACATCTTACCTGTAGTTGATGTAAGAGTAGGCATCTTACCTGTAGTTGATGTAAGAGTAGGTATCTTACCTGTGGTTGATGGAAGAGTAGGTATCTTACCTGTGGTGGATGGAAGAGTATGCATCTTAACAGTAGTTGATGTAAGTGTAGGTATCTTACCTGTAGTTGATGTAAGCGTTGGCATCTTACATGCAGTTGATGTAAGAGTAGGTATCTTACCTGTAGTTAATGTAAGCGTAGGCATTCTACCTGTAGTTGACGTAAGTGTTGGTATCTTACCTGAAGTTGATGTAAGAGTAGACATCTTACCCGTAGTTGATGTAAGAGTAGGTATCTTACCTGTAGTTGATGTAAGCATAGGCATTCTACCTGTAGTTGACGTAAGGGTAGGTATCTTACATGTAGTTGATATAAGAGGTGACATCTTACCTGCAGTTGATGTAAGAGTAGACATCTTATCTGTAGTTGATGTAAGAGTAGGCATCTTACCTGTAGTTGATGCAAGAGTAGGTATCTTACCTGTAATTGGTGTAAGAGTAGGTATCTTACCTGTAGTTGATGTAAGAGTAGGCATCCTACCTGTAGTTGATGTAAGTGTAGGTATCTTACCTGTAGTTTATGTAAGAGTAGGCATCTTAGCTGTAGTTGACGTAAGTGTAGGTATCTTACCTGTAGTTGATGTAAGTGTAGGTATCTTACCTGTAGTTGATGTAAGTGTAGGTATCTTACCTGTAGTTTATGTAAGAGTAGGCATCTTAGCTGTAGTTGATGTAAGTGTAGGTATCTTACCTGTAGTTGATGTAAGTGTAGGTATCTTACCTGTAGTTGATGTAAGTGTAGGTATCTTACCTGTAGTTGATGTAAGTGTAGGCATCTTACCTGTAGTTGGTGTAAGTGTAGGTATCTTACCTGTAGTTGATGTAAGAGTAGATATCTTACCTGTGGTTTATGGAAGATTAGGCATCTTACCTGTAGTTGATGTAAGAGTAGATATCTTACATGTAGTTCATGTAAGAGTAGGTATCTTACCTGTAGTTGATGTAAGTGTAGGTATCTCACCTGCAGTTGATGTAAGTGTAGGTATCTTACCTGTAGATGATGTAAGTGTAGGTATCTTACCTGTAGTTGATGCAAGAGTAGGCATCTTAACGGTAGATTATGTAAGTGTAGGTATCTTACCTGAAGTTGATGTAGGAGTAGCTATCTTACCCGTAGATGATGTAAGAGCGGACATTTTTCCTGTGGTTGATGGAAGAGTAGATATCTTACCTATAGTTGATGTAAGAGCGGGCATCGTACCCGTGGTTTATGTGAAAATAAGTATCTTATTTGTGGGTGATGGAAGAGTAGGTATCTTAGCTGCAGTTGATGTAAGTGTTGTTATCTTACCTGTGGTTGATGTAAGAGTAGGCATCTTACCTGCAGTTGATATACGAGTAGGTATCTTACCTGTAGTTGATGCAAGAGTAGGTATCTTACCTGTAATTGGTGTAAGAGTAGGTATCTTACCTGTAGTTGATGTAAGAGTAGGCATCCTACCTGTAGTTGATGTAAGTGTAGGTATCTTACCTGTAGTTTATGTAAGAGTAGGCATCTTAGCTGTAGTTGATGTAAGTGTAGGTATCTTACCTGTAGTTGATGTAAGTGTAGGTATCTTACCTGTAGTTGATGTAAGTGTAGTTATCTTACCTGTAGTTGATGTAAGTGTAGGTATCTTACCTGTAGTAGATGTAAGTGTAGGTATCTTACCTGTAGTTGATGTAAGTGTAGGTATCTTACCTGTAGTTGATGTAAGTGTAGGTATCTCACCTGTAGTTGATGTAAGTGTAGGTATCTCACCTGTAGTTGATGTAAGAGTAGAATCTTATCTGTAGTTGATGTAAGAGTAGGTATCTTATCGGTAATTGATGTAAGCGCAGCCGTCTTACCTGTAGCTGATGGAAGGGAAGGTATCTTACCTGTAGTTGATGTAATAGTTGACATCTTACCTGTAGTTGATGTAAGAGTAGGCATCTTACCTGTAGTTGATGTAAGAGTAAGCATCTTACCTGTAGTTGATGTAATAGTAGACATCTTGCCTGTAGTTGATGTAATAGTTGACATCTTACCTGTAGTTGATGTAAGAGTAGGCATCTTACCTGTAGTTGAGGTAAGAGTAGGTATCTTACCTGTTGTTGATGGAAGAGTAGGTGTCTTACCTGTGGTGGATGGAAGAGTATGCATCTTAACAGTAGTTGATGTAAGTGTAAGTATCTTACCTGTAGTTGATGTAAGCGTTGGCATCTTACATGCAGTTGATGTAAGAGTAGGTCTATTACCTGTAGTTAATGTAAGCGTAGGCATTCTACCTGTAGTTGACGTAAGTGTAGGTATCTTACCTGTAATTGATGTAAGAGTAGACATCTTACCTGTAGTTGATGTAAGAGTAGGTATCTTACCTGTAGTTGATGTAAGCATAGGCGTTCTACCTGTAGTTGACGTAAGGGTAGGTATCTTTCCTGTAGTTTATGTAAGAGTAGGCATCTTAGCTGTAGTTGATGTAAGAGTAGGTATCTTGCCTGTAGTTGATGCAAGAGTAGGTATCTTACCTGTAGTTGATGCAAGAGTAGGTATCTTACTTGTAATTGATGTAAGCGTAGGCATCCTACCTGTAGTTGATGTAAGTGTAGGTATCTTACCTGTAGTTTATGTAATAGTAGGCATCTTAGCTGTAGTTGATGTAAGAGTAGGTATCTTACCTGTAGTTGATGTAGGAGTTGACATCTTACCTGCAGTTGATGTAAGAGGAGGTATCTTACCTGTAATTGATGTAAGCGTAGGCATCCTACCTGTGGTTGATGTAAATGTAGGTATCTTGACATCATACCTGTAGTTGATGTAAGAGTTGACATCATACCTGTGGTTGATGGAAGAGTAGGCATCTTACCTGTAGTTGATGGAAAAGTAGACATTTTACCTGTAGATGATATAAGAGCGGACATCTTACCTGTAGTTGATGTAAGAGTAGACATCTTACCTGTAGTTGATGTGAGAGCGGGCATCGTACCCATGGTTTATGTGAAAATAAGTATCTTATTTGTGGTTGATGAAAGAGTAGGTATCTTAGCTGTAGTTGATGTAAGAACAGGTATCTTACCTGTAGTTGATGTAAGTGTAGGTATCTTACCTGTGGTTGACGTAAGAGTAGGCATCTTACCTGCAGTTGATATACGAGTAGGTATCTTACCTGTCGTTGATGTAAGTGCAGGTATCTTACCTGAAGTTGAGGTAAGAGTATGTATCTTACCTGTATTGGATGGAAGTGTAGGTATCTTAACTTTAGTTGACGGACGAGTAGGTATCTTACCTGTAGTTGATGTAAGAGTAGGTATGTTACCTGTAGTTGATGTAAGAGTAGGTATCTTACCTGATGTTGAGGTAAGAGTAGGTATCTTACCTGTAGTTGATGTAAGAGTAGGTATCTTACCAGTAGTTGATGTAAGTTCAGGTATCTTACCTGAAGTTGAGGTAAGAGTAGGTATCTTACCTGTAGTGGATGGAAGTGTAGGTATCTTAACTTTAGTTGACGGACGAGTAGGTATCTTACCTGAAGTTGAGATAAGAGTAGGTATGTGCCCTGTAGTTGATGCAAGTGTAGGCATCTTACCTGTAGTTGATGGAAGTTTAGGTATCTTATCTTTGGTTGATGTAAGAGTAGGTATCTTACCTGCAGTTGATGTAAGTGTAGGTATCTTACCTGCAGTTGATATACGAGTAGGTATCTCACCTGTAGTTGATGTAAGTGCAGGTATCTTACCTGTACTTGATGTAAGAGTAGGTATCTTACTTGCAGTTGATATACGTGTAGGTATCTTACCTGTAGTTGATGTAAGTGTTGCTATCTTACCTGTACTTGATGTAAAAGTATGCATCTTACCTGTAGTTGATGTAAGTATAGGTAACTTACCTGTAGTTGATGTAAGAGTAGGTATCTTACCTGTACTTGATGTATGAGTACGTATCTTACCTGTAGTTGCTGTAAGTGTAGGTATCTTACCTGTAGTTGATGTAAGTGTAGGTATCTTACCTGTAGTTGATGTAAGTGAAGGTATCTTACCTGTAGTTGATGTAAGTGTAGGTATCTTACCTGTAGTTGATGTAAGTGTAGGTATCTTACCTGTAGTTGATGTAAGTGTAGGTATCTTACCTGTAGTTGATGTAAGTGTAGGTATCTCACCTGCAGTTGATGTAAGTGTAGGTATCGTACCTGTAGATGATGTAAGTGTAGGTATCTTACCTGTAGTTGATGCAAGAGTAGGCATCTTAACGGTAGATTATGTAAGTGTAGGTATCTTGCCTGAAGTTGATGTAGGAGTAGCTATCCTACCCGTAGATGATGTAAGAGCGGACATTTTTCCTGTGGTTGATGGAAGAGTAGATATCTTACCTATAGTTGATGTAAGAGCGGGCATCGTACCCGTGGTTTATGTGAAAATAAGTATCTTATTTGTGGTTGATGGAAGAGTAGGTATCTTAGCTGCAGTTGATGTAAGTGTTGTTATCTTACCTGTGGTTGATGTAAGAGTAGGCATCTTACCTGCAGTTGATATACGAGTAGGTATCTTACCTGTAGTGGATGGAAGTGTAGGTATCTTAACTTTAGTTGACGGACGAGTAGGTATCTTACCTGTAGTTGATGTAAGAGTAGGTATGTTTCCTGTAGTTGATGTAAGAGCAGGTATATTCCCTGTAGTTGATGCAAGTGTAGGCATCTTACCTGTAGTTGATGGAAGTTTAGGTATCTTATCTTTTGTTGATGTAAGAGTAGATATCTTACCTGCCGTTGATGTAAGTGTTGGCACTTTAACTGAGGTTGATGGAAGAGTAGGTATCTTACCTTTAGTTGATGTAAGAGTAGAAATCTTACCTGTACGTGATGTAAGAGTATGTATCTTACCTGTAGTTTATGTAAGTGTAGGTATCTTACCTGTACCTGATGTAATAGTAGGTATCTTACCTGTAGTTGATGTAAGAGTAGACATCTTACCTGTAGTTGATGTAAGAGTAGACATCTTACTTGTGGTTGATGGAAGATTATGCATCTTACCTGTAGTTGATGTAAGAGTAGGTATCCTTCATGTAGTTTATGTAAGTGTAAGTATCTTACCTGTACTTGATGTAAGAGTAGGTATCTTACCTGTAGTTGATGTAAGTGTAGGTATCTTACCTGTGGTTGATGTAAATGTAGGCATCTTACCTGTGGTTGATGGAAGAGTAGGCATCTTACATGTAGTTGATGTAAGAGTAGGTTTCTTACCTGTTGTTGATGTATGAGTAGGTATCTTACCTGTAGTTGATGTAAGAGTAGGCATCTTACCTGTAGTTGATGTAAGAGTAGGTTTCTTACCTGTAATTGATGCATGAGTAGGTATCTTACCTGTAGTTGATGTAAGAGTAGGCATCTTACCTGTAGTTCATGTAAGTGTAGGTACCTTACATGTAGTTGATGTCGGAGTAGGTATCTTATCTGTAGTTGATGTAAGAGTTGATATCTTACCTGCAGTTGATGTAAGAGTAGGTATCTTACCAGTAGTTGATGTAAGAGTATACATCTTATCTGCACTTGACGTAAGAGTAGGTACCTTACCTGAAGTTTATGTAAGAGTAGGTACCTTACCTGCAGTTGATGTAAGAGTAGGTATCCTACCTGTACCTGATATAAGTGTAGGTATCTTACCTGTGGTTGATGGAAGATTAGGCATCTTACCTGTAGTTGATGTAAGAGTAGATATCTTACATGTAGTTCATGTAAGAGTAGGTATCTTACCTGTAGTTGATGTAAGAGTAGGTATCTTACCTGTAGTTGATGTAAGTGTAGGCATCTTACCTGTAGTTGATGTAAGTGTAGGCATCTTACCTGTAGTTGATGTAAGAGTAGATATCTTACATGTAGTTCATGTAAGAGTAGGTATCTTACCTGTAGTTGATGTAAGTGTAGGCATCTTACCTGTAGTTGGTGTAAGTGTAGGTATCTTACCTGTAGTTGATGTAAGAGTAGATATCTTACCTGTGGTTTATGGAAGATTAGGCATCTTACCTGTAGTTGATGTAAGAGTAGATATCTTACATGTAGTTCATGTAAGAGTAGGTATCTTACCTGTAGTTGATGTAAGAGTAGGTATCTTACCTGTAGTTGATGTAATTGTAGGTATCTTACTTGTGGCTGATGGAAGAGTAGGTATCTTACATGTAGTTGATGTAAGAGTAGATATCTTACATGTAGTTCATGTAAGAGTAGGTATCTTACCTGTAGTTGATGTAAGTGTAGGCATCTTACCTGTAGTTGATGTAAGTGTAGGCATCTTACCTGTAGTTGATGTAAGAGTAGATATCTTACATGTAGTTCATGTAAGAGTAGGTATCTTACCTGTAGTTGATGTAAGAGTAGGTATCTTACCTGTAGTTGATGTAAGTGTAGGCATCTTACCTGTAGTTGATGTAAGAGTAGATATCTTACATGTAGTTGATGTAAGAGTAGATATCTTACACGTAGTTCATGTAAGAGTAGGTATCTTACCTGTAGTTGATGTAAGAGTAGGTATCTTACCTGTAGTTGATGTAAGTTTAGGTATCTTACATGTAGTTGATGTAAGAGTAGATATCTTACATGTAGTTCATGTAAGAGTAGGCATCTTACCTGTAACTGATGTAAGAGTAGGCATCTTACATGTAGTTGATGTAAGAGTAGGTATCTTACATGTAGTTGATGTAAGTGTAGGTATCTTACATGTAGTTCATGTAAGAGTAGGTATCTTACCTGTAGTTGATGTAAGAGTAGGTATCTTACCTGTAGTTGATGTAAGTGTAGGTATCTTACTTGTGGCTGATGGAAGAGTAGGCATCTTACCTGTAGTTAATGCAAGAGTAGGTATCTTAACTGTAGTTGATGTAAGTGTAGGCATCTAACCTGTAGTTGATGGAAAAGTAGGCATCTTACATGTAGTTGATGTAAGAGTGGGCATCTTACCTGTACCTGCTGTAAGAGTAGGCACCTTACCTGTAGTTGATGTAAGAGTAGGCATCTTACCTGTAGTTGATGTAAGTGTAGGCATCTTACCTGTAGTTGATGTAAGTGTAGGTATCTTACCTGTAGTTGCTGTAAGTGTAGGTATCTTACCTGTAGTTGATGTAAGTGTAGGCATCTTACCTGTGGCTGATGGAAGAGTAGGCATCTTACATGTAGTTGATGTAAGAGTAGGTATCTTACCTGTAGTTGATGTAAGTGTAGGTATCTTACCTGTGGTTGATGGAAGAGTAGGTATCTTACCTGTAGTTGATGTAAGTGTAGGCATCTTACCTGTAGTTGATGAAGGTGTAGGTATCTTACCTGTAGTTTATGTAAGAGTAGGTATCTTACCTGTAGTTGATGAAGGTGTAGGTATCTTACCTGTAGTTGATGTAAGAGTAGGTATCTTATGTGTAGTTGACGTAAGTGTAGGCATCTTACCTGTGGTTGATGGAAGAGTAGGTATCTTACCTGTAGTTTATGTAAGAGTAGGTATCTTACCTGTAGTTGATGAAGGTGTAGGTATCTTACCTGTAGTTTATGTAAGAGTAGGTATCTTACCTGTAGTTGATGAAGGTGTAGGTATCTTACCTGTAGTTTATGTAAGAGTAGGTATCTTACCTGTAGTTGATGTAAGAGTAGGTATCTTATGTGTAGTTGACGTAAGTGTAGGTATCTTACTTGTTGTTGATGTAACAGTAGGTATCTTACCTGTAGTTGATGTAAGAGTAGTCATCTCACCTGTAGTTGATGTAAGTGTAGGTTCCTTACCTGTAGTTGATGTAAGTTTTGCTATCTTACCTGTAGTTGATGTAAGAGTAGGTATCTTATCTGTGGTTGATGTAAGTGTAGTCATCTTACTCTACTTGATGTAAGAGTGGGTATCTTTCCTGTGGTTGATGTAAGAGTGGGTATCTTATCTGTGGTTGATGTAAGAGTAGGCATCTTATCTGTTTTTGATGTATGTGTAGGTATCTTACGTTTAGTTGATGTAAGAGTTGGTATATTATCTGTGGTTGATGGAAGAGTAGGCATCTTACCAGTAGTTGATGTAAGAGTAGGTATCTTACATGTAGTTTATGTAAGAGTAGGCTTTTTACCTGTAGTTGATGGAAGAGTAGACATCTTACCTGTAGTTGATGTAAGAGTAGGTATCTTACCTGTAGTTGATGTAACAGTAGGTATCTTACCTGTAGTTGATGTAAGAGTAGGTATCTTACCTGCAGTCCATGTAAGAGTAGGTATCTTAACTGTGGTTGATGGAAACGTAGGCATCTTACCTGTAGTTGATGTAAGTGTAGGTAGCCTATCTTTAGTTGATGTAAGTGTAGGCATCTTACCTGTCGTTGATGTAAGTGTAGGTATCTTACCTGTCGTTGATGTAAGAGTAGGTATATTACCTGTAGTTGATGCAAGAGTAGGTATCTTACCTGTGGTTGATGTAAGAGTAGGTATCTTATCTGTGGTTGATGGAATAGTAGACATCTTACCTGTAGTTGATGTAAGTGTAGGTATCTTACCCGCAGTTGATGTAAGTGTAGGCATCTTACCTGCAGATGATGTAAGAGTAGGTATCTTACCTGTAGTTGATGTAAGAGTAGGTGTCTTACCTGTGGTTGATGTAAGAGTAGGTATGTTATCTGTGGTTGATGGAAGAGAAGGCATCTTACCTGTAGTTGATTCAAGTGTAGGTATCTTTCATGTAGTTGTGGTAAGAGTAGGTATCTTACCTGTAGTTGATGTAAGAGTAGGTATCTTATCTGTAGTTGATGGAAGAGTAGGTATCTTACATGTAGTTCATGTAAGAACAGGTATGTTATCTGTAGTTCATGTAAGAGTAGGTATCTTACCTGTTGCTGATGTAAGAGTAGATCTCTTATCTGTGGTGGACGTGAGAGTAGGTATCTTACCTGTGGTTGATATTTGTGTAGGCATCTTACCTGTAGATGATATTAGTATAGGCATCTTACCTGTAGTTGATATTAGTGTATGCACCTTACCTGTAGTTGATATTAGTGTCGACATCTTGCCTGTAGTTGATATTTGTGTAGGCATCTTACCTGTTGTTGATATTAGTGTAGGCATCTTACCTGTAGTTGATATTAGTATATGCATCTTACCTGTAGTTGATATTAGTATAGGCATCTTACCTGTAGTTGATATTAGTATAGGCATCTTACCTGTAGTTGATATTACTGTCGACATCTTGCCTGTAGTTCATATTTGTGTAGACATCTTACCTGTAGTTGATATTAGTGTAGGCATCTTACCTGTAGTTGATATTAGTATATGCATCTTACCTGTAGTTGATATTAGTATAGGCATCTTACCTGTAGTTGATATTAGTATAGGCATCTTACCTGTAGTTGATATTAGTGTCGACATCTTGCCTGTAGTTGATATTTGTGTAGACATCTTACCTGTAGTTGATATTAGTGTAGGTATCTTACCTGTAGTTGATATTAGTATATGCATCTTATCTGTAGTTGATATTAGTATAGGCATCTTACCTGTAGTTGATATTAGTATAGGCATCTTACCTGTAGTTGATATTAGTATCGACATCTTGCCTGTAGTTGATATTTGTGTAGGCATCTTACCTGTAGTTGATATTAGTGTAGGCATCTTACCGGTAGTTGATATTAGTATATGCATCTTACCTGTAGTTGATATTAGTATATGCATCTTACCTGTAGTTGATATTAGTGTAGGCATCTTACCTGTAGTTGATATTAGTGTAGGAATCTTACCTGTAGTTGATATTAGTGTAGACATCTTACCTGTAGTTGATATTAGTGTAGGCATCCTACCTGTAGTTGATAATAGTATATGCATCTTACCTGTAGTTGATATTAGTGTCGACATCTTACCTGTAGTTGATATTGGTATAGGCATCTTACCTGCAGTTGATATTAGTATAGGCATCTTACCTGTAGCTGATATTAGTATAGGAATGTTACCTGTAGTTGATATTAGTATAGGCATCTTACCTGTAGTTGATATTAGTGTAGGTATCTTACCTGTAGTTGATTTTAGTGTATGCATCTTACCTGTAGTTGATATTGCTATAGGCATCTTACCTGTAGTTGATGTAAGTGTAGGCATCTTACCAGTTGTGGACGTAAGAGTTGGAATCTTACCTGTAGTTGATATTAGTATAGGTATCTTACATGTAGTTGATATTAGTGTGGGCATCTTGCCTGTAGTTGATATTGGTATAGGTATCTTACATGTAGTTGATAGTAGTGTAGACATCTTACCTGTAGTTGATTTTAGTGTAGGCATCTTACCTGTAGTTGATAGTAGTGTAGACATCTTACCTGTAGTTGATTTTAGTGTAGGCATCTTACCTGCAGTGGGTAGTAGTGTAGGCATCTTACCTGTAGTTGATTTTAGTGTAGGCATCTTACCTGTAGTTGATATTGGTGTATGCATCTTACCTGTAGTTGATATTACTATAGGTATCTTACATGTAGTTGATAGTAGTGTAGACATCTTACCTGTAGTTGATATTAGTATAGGTATCTTACATGTAGTTTATAGTAGTGTAGGCATCTTACCTGTAGTTGATATTAGTGTAGGCATCTTACCTGTAGTTGATATTAGTATAGGTATCTTACATGTAGTTGATAGTAGTGTAGACATCTTACCTGTATTTGATTTTAGTGTAGGCATCTTACCTGTAGTTGATATTAGTGTATGCATCTTACCTGTAGTTGATATTAGTATAGGCATCTTACATGTAGTTGATATTAGTGTGGGCATCTTATCTGTAGTTGATATTAGTGTATGCACCTTACCTGTAGTTGATATTAGTGTAGGCATCTTACCTGTAGTTGATATTAGTATAGGCATCTTACCTGTAGTTGATATTAGTGTAGGTATCTTACCTGTAGTTGATTTTAGTGTAGGCATCTTACCTGTAGTTGATATTAGTGTAGGCATCTTACCTGTAGTTGATATTAGGATAGGTATCTTACCTGTAGTTGATATTAGTGTAGGTATCTTACATGTTGTTGATATCAGTGTAGGCATCTTACCTGTAGTTGATATTAGTGTAGGCATCTTACCTGCAGTTGATGTAAGTGAAGGCATCTTACCGGTTGTGGACGTAAGATTTGGCATATTACATGTAGTTGACATTAGTGTCGACATCTTGCCTGTAGTTGATATTGGTAAAGGCATCTTACCTGTAGTTGATATTAGTATAGGCATCTTACCTTAGTTGATATTAGTGTCGACATCTTGCCTGTAGTTGGTATTGGTATAGGCATCTTACCTGTAGTTGATATTAGTGTAGGCATCTTACCTGTTGTTGATATTAGTGTAGGCATCTTACCGGTTGTGGACGTAAGAGTTGGCATCTTACATGTAGTTGATATTGGTATAGGTATCTTACATGTAGTTGATAGTAGTGTAGACATCTTACCTGTAGTTGATTTTAGTGTAGGCATCTTACCTGTAGTTGATATTAGTGTATGCATCTTACCTGTAGTTGATATTAGTATTGGCATCTTACCTGTAGTTGGTATTGGTGTGGGCATCTTACCTGTAGTTGATATTAGTATAGGCATCTTACCTGTAGTTGATATTAGTGTAGGCATCTTACCTGTAGTTGATTTTAGTGTAGGCATCTTACCTGTAGTTGATATTAGTGTAGGCATCTTACCTGTAGTTGATATTAGTATAGGCATCTTACCTGTAGTTGATATTAGTGTAGGTATCGTACGTGTAGTTGATATTAGTGTAGGCATCTTACCTGTAGTTGATATTAGTGTAGGCATCTTACCTGTAGTTGATGTAAGTTTAGGCATCTTACCGGTTGTGGACGTAAGAGATGGCATCTTACATGTAGTTGATATTAGTGTCGACATCTTGCCTGTAGTTGATATTGGTATAGGCATCTTACCTGTAGTTGATATTAGTGTCGACATCTTGCCTGTAGTTGGTATTGGTATAGGCATCTTACCTGTAGTTGATATTAGTGTAGGCATCTTACCTGTAGTTGATATTAGTGTAGGCATCTTACCGGTTGTGGACGTAAGAGTTGGCATCTTACATGTAGTTGATATTGGTATAGGTATCTTACATGTAGTTGATAGTAGTGTAGACATCTTACCTGTAGTTGATTTTAGTGTAGGCATCTTACCTGTAGTTGATATTAGTGTATGCATCTTACCTGTAGTTGATATTAGTATAGGCATCTTACCTGTAGTTGATATTAGTGTAGGCCTCTTACATGTAGTTGATATTAGTGTCGACATCTTGCCTGTAGTTGATATTGGTATAGGCATCTTACCTGTAGTTGATATTAGTGTCGACATCTTGCCTGTAGTTGGTATTAGTATAGGCATCTTACCTGTAGTTGATAGTAGTGTAGACATCTTACCTGTAGTTGATATTGGTGTAGACATCTTACCTGTAGTTGATATTAGTGTCGACATCTTGCCTGTAGTTGATATTAGTGTAGGCATCTTACCTGTAGTTGATATTAGTGTAGGCATCTTACCTGTAGTTGATGTAAGTGTAGGCATCTTACCGGTTGTGGATGTAAGAGTTGGCATCTTACCTGTAGTTGATATTAGTGTCGACATCTTGCCTGTAGTTGATATTGGTATAGGCATCTTACCTGTAGTTGATATTAGTGTCGACATCTTGCCTGTAGTTGGTATTGGTATAGGCATCTTACATGTGGTTGATATTAGTGTAGGCATCTTACCTGTAGTTGATATTGGTGTAGGCATCTTGCCTGTAGTTGATATTAGTGTAGGCATCTTACCTGTAGTTGATATTGGTGTAGGCATCTTGCCTGTAGTTGATATTGGTATAGGCATCTTACATGTAGTTGATATTAGTGTCGACATCTTGCCTGTAGTTGATATTGGTATAGGCATCTTACCTGTAGTTGATATTAGTGTCGACATCTTGCCTGTAGTTGGTATTAGTATAGGCATCTTACCTGTAGTTGATAGTAGTGTAGACATCTTACCTGTAGTTGATATTGGTGTAGGCATCTTACCTGTAGTTGATATTAGTATAGGCATCTTACCTGTAGTTGATATTAGTGTAGGCATCTTACCTGTAGTTGATTTTAGTGTAGGCATCTTACCTGTAGTTGATATTAGTGTAGGCATCTTACCTGTAGTTGATATTAGTATAGGTATCTTACCTGTAGTTGATATTAGTGTAGGTATCGTACGTGTAGTTGATATTAGTGTAGGCATCTTACCTGTAGTTGATATTAGTGTAGGCATCTTACCTGTAGTTGATGTAAGTTTAGGCATCTTACCGGTTGTGGACGTAAGAGATGGCATCTTACATGTAGTTGATATTAGTGTCGACATCTTGCCTGTAGTTGATATTGGTATAGGCATCTTACCTGTAGTTGATATTAGTGTCGACATCTTGCCTGTAGTTGGTATTGGTATAGGCATCTTACCTGTAGTTGATATTAGTGTAGGCATCTTACCTGTAGTTGATATTAGTGTAGGCATCTTACCGGTTGTGGACGTAAGAGTTGGCATCTTACATGTAGTTGATATTGGTATAGGTATCTTACATGTAGTTGATAGTAGTGTAGACATCTTACCTGTAGTTGATTTTAGTGTAGGCATCTTACCTGTAGTTGATATTAGTGTATGCATCTTACCTGTAGTTGATATTAGTATAGGCATCTTACCTGTAGTTGATATTAGTGTAGGCCTCTTACATGTAGTTGATATTAGTGTCGACATCTTGCCTGTAGTTGATATTGGTATAGGCATCTTACCTGTAGTTGATATTAGTGTCGACATCTTGCCTGTAGTTGGTATTAGTATAGGCATCTTACCTGTAGTTGATAGTAGTGTAGACATCTTACCTGTAGTTGATATTGGTGTAGACATCTTACCTGTAGTTGATATTAGTGTCGACATCTTGCCTGTAGTTGATATTAGTGTAGGCATCTTACCTGTAGTTGATATTAGTGTAGGCATCTTACCTGTAGTTGATGTAAGTGTAGGCATCTTACCGGTTGTGGATGTAAGAGTTGGCATCTTACCTGTAGTTGATATTAGTGTCGACATCTTGCCTGTAGTTGATATTGGTATAGGCATCTTACCTGTAGTTGATATTAGTGTCGACATCTTGCCTGTAGTTGGTATTGGTATAGGCATCTTACATGTAGTTGATATTAGTGTAGGCATCTTACCTGTAGTTGATATTGGTGTAGGCATCTTGCCTGTAGTTGATATTAGTGTAGGCATCTTACCTGTAGTTGATATTGGTGTAGGCATCTTGCCTGTAGTTGATATTGGTATAGGCATCTTACATGTAGTTGATATTAGTGTCGACATCTTGCCTGTAGTTGATATTGGTATAGGCATCTTACCTGTAGTTGATATTAGTGTCGACATCTTGCCTGTAGTTGGTATTAGTATAGGCATCTTACCTGTAGTTGATAGTAGTGTAGACATCTTACCTGTAGTTGATATTGGTGTAGGCATCTTACCTGTAGTTGATATTAGTGTCGACATCTTGCCTGTAGTTGATATTAGTGTAGGCATCGTACCTGTAGTTGATGTAAGTGTAGGCATCTTACCGGTTGTGGACGTAAGAGTTGGCATCTTACGTGTAGTTGATATTAGTGTAGGCATCTTACCTGTAGTTGATATTGGTGTAGGCATCTTGCCTGTAGTTGATATCGGTATAGGCATCTTACATGTAGTTGATATTAGTGTCGACATCTTGCCTGTAGTTGATATTGGTATAGGCATCTTACCTGTAGTTGATATTAGTGTCGACATCTTGCCTGTAGTTGATATTAGTATAGGCATCTTACATGTAGTTGATATTAGTGTCGACATCTTGCCTGTAGTTGATATTGGTATAGGCATCTTACCTGTAGTTGATATTAGTGTCGACATCTTGCCTGTAGTTGGTATTAGTATAGGCATCTTACCTGTAGTTGATAGTAGTATATGCATCTTACCTGTAGTTGATATTAGTATAGGCATCTTACCTGTAGTTGATATTAGTGTAGGCACCTTGCCTGTAGTTGATATTAGTATATGCATCTTACCTGTAGTTGATTTTAGTATAGGCATCTTACTTGTAGTTGATATTAGTGTAGGCATCTTACCGGTTGTGGACGTAAGAGTTGGCATCTTACATGTAGTTGATATTGGTATAGGTATCTTACATGTAGTTGATAGTAGTGTAGACATCTTACCTGTAGTTGATTTTAGTGTAGGCATCTTACCTGTAGTTGATATTAGTGTATGCATCTTACCTGTAGTTGATATTAGTATAGGCATCTTACCTGTAGTTGATATTAGTGTAGGCCTCTTACATGTAGTTGATATTAGTGTCGACATCTTGCCTGTAGTTGATATTGGTATAGGCATCTTACCTGTAGTTGATATTAGTGTCGACATCTTGCCTGTAGTTGGTATTAGTATAGGCATCTTACCTGTAGTTGATAGTAGTGTAGACATCTTACCTGTAGTTGATATTGGTGTAGACATCTTACCTGTAGTTGATATTAGTGTCGACATCTTGCCTGTAGTTGATATTAGTGTAGGCATCTTACCTGTAGTTGATATTAGTGTAGGCATCTTACCTGTAGTTGATGTAAGTGTAGGCATCTTACCGGTTGTGGATGTAAGAGTTGGCATCTTACCTGTAGTTGATATTAGTGTCGACATCTTGCCTGTAGTTGATATTGGTATAGGCATCTTACCTGTAGTTGATATTAGTGTCGACATCTTGCCTGTAGTTGGTATTGGTACAGGCATCTTACATGTAGTTGATATTAGTGTAGGCATCTTACCTGTAGTTGATATTGGTGTAGGCATCTTGCCTGTAGTTGATATTAGTGTAGGCATCTTACCTGTAGTTGATATTGGTGTAGGCATCTTGCCTGTAGTTGATATTGGTATAGGCATCTTACATGTAGTTGATATTAGTGTCGACATCTTGCCTGTAGTTGATATTGGTATAGGCATCTTACCTGTAGTTGATATTAGTGTCGACATCTTGCCTGTAGTTGGTATTAGTATAGGCATCTTACCTGTAGTTGATAGTAGTGTAGACATCTTACCTGTAGTTGATATTGGTGTAGGCATCTTACCTGTAGTTGATATTAGTATAGGCATCTTACCTGTAGTTGATATTAGTGTAGGCATCTTACCTGTAGTTGATTTTAGTGTAGGCATCTTACCTGTAGTTGATATTAGTGTAGGCATCTTATCTGTAGTTGATATTAGTATAGGTATCTTACCTGTAGTTGATATTAGTGTAGGTATCGTACGTGTAGTTGATATTAGTGTAGGCATCTTACCTGTAGTTGATATTAGTGTAGGCATCTTACCTGTAGTTGATGTAAGTTTAGGCATCTTACCGGTTGTGGACGTAAGAGATGGCATCTTACATGTAGTTGATATTAGTGTCGGCATCTTGCCTGTAGTTGATATTGGTATAGGCATCTTACCTGTAGTTGATATTAGTGTCGACATCTTGCCTGTAGTTGGTATTGGTATAGGCATCTTACCTGTAGTTGATATTAGTGTAGGCATCTTACCTGTAGTTGATATTAGTGTAGGCATCTTACCGGTTGTGGACGTAAGAGTTGGCATCTTACATGTAGTTGATATTGGTATAGGTATCTTACATGTAGTTGATAGTAGTGTAGACATCTTACCTGTAGTTGATTTTAGTGTAGGCATCTTACCTGTAGTTGATATTAGTGTATGCATCTTACCTGTAGTTGATATTAGTATAGGCATCTTACCTGTAGTTGATATTAGTGTAGGCCTCTTACATGTAGTTGATATTAGTGTCGACATCTTGCCTGTAGTTGATATTGGTATAGGCATCTTACCTGTAGTTGATATTAGTGTCGACATCTTGCCTGTAGTTGGTATTAGTATAGGCATCTTACCTGTAGTTGATAGTAGTGTAGACATCTTACCTGTAGTTGATATTGGTGTAGACATCTTACCTGTAGTTGATATTAGTGTCGACATCTTGCCTGTAGTTGATATTAGTGTAGGCATCTTACCTGTAGTTGATATTAGTGTAGGCATCTTACCTGTAGTTGATGTAAGTGTAGGCATCTTACCGGTTGTGGATGTAAGAGTTGGCATCTTACCTGTAGTTGATATTAGTGTCGACATCTTGCCTGTAGTTGATATTGGTATAGGCATCTTACCTGTAGTTGATATTAGTGTCGACATCTTGCCTGTAGTTGGTATTGGTATAGGCATCTTACATGTAGTTGATATTAGTGTAGGCATCTTACCTGTAGTTGATATTGGTGTAGGCATCTTGCCTGTAGTTGATATTAGTGTAGGCATCTTACCTGTAGTTGATATTGGTGTAGGCATCTTGCCTGTAGTTGATATTGGTATAGGCATCTTACATGTAGTTGATATTAGTGTCGACATCTTGCCTGTAGTTGATATTGGTATAGGCATCTTACCTGTAGTTGATATTAGTGTCGACATCTTGCCTGTAGTTGGTATTAGTATAGGCATCTTACCTGTAGTTGATAGTAGTGTAGACATCTTACCTGTAGTTGATATTGGTGTAGGCATCTTACCTGTAGTTGATATTAGTGTCGACATCTTGCCTGTAGTTGATATTAGTGTAGGCATCGTACCTGTAGTTGATGTAAGTGTAGGCATCTTACCGGTTGTGGACGTAAGAGTTGGCATCTTACGTGTAGTTGATATTAGTGTAGGCATCTTACCTGTAGTTGATATTGGTGTAGGCATCTTGCCTGTAGTTGATATCGGTATAGGCATCTTACATGTAGTTGATATTAGTGTCGACATCTTGCCTGTAGTTGATATTGGTATAGGCATCTTACCTGTAGTTGATATTAGTGTCGACATCTTGCCTGTAGTTGATATTAGTATAGGCATCTTACATGTAGTTGATATTAGTGTCGACATCTTGCCTGTAGTTGATATTGGTATAGGCATCTTACCTGTAGTTGATATTAGTGTCGACATCTTGCCTGTAGTTGGTATTAGTATAGGCATCTTACCTGTAGTTGATAGTAGTATATGCATCTTACCTGTAGTTGATATTAGTATAGGCATCTTACCTGTAGTTGATATTAGTGTAGGCACCTTGCCTGTAGTTGATATTAGTATATGCATCTTACCTGTAGTTGATTTTAGTATAGGCATCTTACTTGTAGTTGATATTAGTGTCGACATCTTGCCTGTAGTTGATATTAGTGTCGACATCTTGCCTGTAGTTGGTATTGGTATAGGCATCTTACATGTAGTTGATGTAAGTGTAGGCATTTTTCCTGTAGTTAATATTAGAGCAGGTATCTATCTATTTATTTATTTATTTATTTGTTTTTTAGTGTTTTAAGATCATATACTTATGCACATTGGCTAATCAGGACCGTGACCGTTTTGCGGGTGGAGGACGTCGGAGTACCCGAGAGAACCACCGAACAACGACGAGCTGCTGCCAGCTCCCCAACCTCGTAACTCCGCTCTGCAGCACAGGCAGGATTAGATTGGATGAAGACATGCGTACCATCGGCGTGCAGTACGCCTTAATACACGGCGTCATAGTGCCCCCATGTGGACAATCGGGGTTAAGTGCCTTGCGTAAGGACACAATGCGGCAGACCGAATTGATCGCTCAGACGGTCACCCATCCAGTGATTAACCGGGCTCGACGTTGTTTAACTTCGGTGATCTGACGAGAACCGGTTACCACAAAGAGTAGGTATCTTACCTGTGGTTGATTTAAGTGTCGGTATCTTACCTGTAATTGATGTAAGTGTAGGTATCTTACCTGTAGTTGATGTAAGAGTAGGCATCTTACCTGTGGTTGATGTTAGAGTAGGCACCTTACCTTTGGATGATGTAAAAGTAGGTACCCTGCCTGTGGTTTATGTAAGGATAGGTATCATACCTGTAGTTGATGGAAGAGTAGGTACCCTCCCCGTGGAATATGTAAGGGTAGGTACATTGTTTGTGGAGTATGTAAGAGTAGATATCTTACCTGCGCTTGATGGAAGGTCAGGTATCTTACCTGTGGTTGGTGTAAGAGTAGCTATAATACCTGCAGTTGATGGAATCGACAGTATCTTACCTGTGGTTTATGTAAGAGTTGGCATCTGACCTGTGGTAATTGCGCACTGAACTTTTATTATGGTGGCCACTCATGTGCATTATGTGTCTGAGTTCAAGACCTGCGCCATTCATTTTGAGATATGTCAGCCACAAATCTTAAAACCTGTTTTTTCTTTACTGGAGTGGAAGTGTACCATATCGACTCAGATGTGAGGTTTGACATTGCATTTTTGGAACAGTAGTTAAACAGACTTCTTGCACTTGAACGGCTGCAGTAAAGTAACTGGACAAAGCTAATCGTATATGGCATACATGCATTTATCAGCGGGGTGTGGGGTGGGCCAGGGGTGGGGGTGGGGTTCGTCATCTCCCAGACCCCCCTGCCAGTAGTTTTTTCTGCGCATTTTTCATGGATTATTTTTACATAGTGTCTGTATGTGCCCCATTTTGTACACTTTTTTTTATTAATTTCGATTGTCGATTGTCATTGAACTCACTCAATTGTTCATATGGCAATCGTTCAAATCGCGAGATTTGTTTAATTGAAAGCGATACAAAATTGTCATTTGTGTCTTCAAGTAATCTAATTATTTCCACGATCTCCAACTAGACATTCCATATTCGTCACCCATGATGATCTGATGATTTTCATCATAACAACTGGGAAAATTGTCAGTCACTGGTTTGTTTACTTTTTATTATTTACCGAACTTGAATGCAGACGATAACATCAACGGACGGTACACGGAGATGCTGGGATAGACGGGCCTCCATTAAAACTTGAACCTTTCCTCAGTTTTAATGCAGTAATTTTATAGGGGTTTTTAAAGTAAAATAATATTTGTTACTGGCTGAGTTGATATTCAATTGACGATTAATGTATATTCTGCTGACAAGGTGGACAGAGCTTACTTGATAGCTTCAGTCCAAATTTCCTAATAATTCCACTTAGTTAAAAACATTGTCGTGTGTTTCTATTCAGATTATACAATTTTTTGACAAATGTCACCTGGTACAGAATGAACCAATCATATGTCGGAAGCTGAAAACTGATTAAATTATTGCCTTATCACACCGGTACCAATATTAATGTCTTTGGCATGGTTTACCGGCTATTACATGTTTGGGTTGTAAAAGTAACCTCGATAGTTGTATTACTTGCGTCTGGTTTGTCTCTTCAAAACGTTTAGAAACAAGCCCATCTACTTTGCCTCTGTAAGCACTCTCCAGTCTTAGTTGGTAACTAGAAGGCAGGTCACCAACGAATATTAACTTTTGATCCTTGCTCCATAAAATTGTTCTTTGTCCTGTTTAGGTGAACCTTCACCCTGTGTGATTTATTTTTGGGTAAGGTGAGTTTGTCTTCTACGACAACACTTTCATTATATGAGATACAGTATCCAGTCACACCACTCTAGCTGTAACTGCCAATACAATTTTCTGAAGCCGGATTCTTATTTTTGGAATGTGTCTGTACCCGGGGTGAAAACAATGCATTTACCCTGCGTTTTAGTTTCAATGTTTTCTGTATCTTCCGAAAGTCTATTTTTTCCTCTTTTCATACTTTTGCCCGCAATAAAAAAAAAATAGTGACGACCTAGACGGGGTTATTCTGTAGAATCACGGGCTTTTCCTGGCGTACACAACTTTTAGCCCTTTGAATGAATAATAGTCATAGCTTTGAAACTCTCAATCTTGAAATTTGCCGTCTTTGCGTATGACAGAGTGGTGATTGGCCGCTTTTATTTTATTCCTAATACTATCAGAGAGGCGTTTGTGACAATACTCGGAGTAACTTGTTAGTCAGGAAAATTCGTCAGTAATGGACTATACTCGCATATCTGCGCTCCAACTGTTGGATACTATCACGGGCGCAATGACAGGAGAATGTTTGTATGGAAGAATCACTGCGAGCTGGTGTATGCTCTCTTGTACCTCTGATGGAAGTGTCCTTGGCAAGAGCCAAATAGCAGCAACGAGTTAACAAAACAGGTTGTCTATCAGTTGCCTATAATCAAATAATCCAATTACAGCTGTATTCAAATTAAAGTCGATTCTATAGAGAAATTGGTGTTAGGTCCCCAAACACTGCGAACAAACCTTATACAAACTCACACTTATTCACAACTACCCGAGGTCCCCGTGCTGTTCACTATTATTTCAGTAGCCCTTCGAGCCCCCAGATTCACCGTGGTTGGAGGATTCACCATTATGGCAACAACAAACGCAATATGGACCCATCCCTTTCGGGTAAAATTACCTCAGGTGACAAATTTCAGCTAGATATCTGTAAATGTAGGAGTCCAGCCTGACGTTGCATGAAAGGTTGATCATTTGTAGGGTTAAAATAACTATGTATACCTAAAATCTCCCCGCCATGTTAGTCCTAATAAATATACCCCCACCCCCAGTTACCAAAGTTCAGATCCATATCTCTGAACATATACGTGTACATACCGCTAACTCAATCGAAACCCTTCAAAACTAATTTTAAAGCAGAAAAAACGTCACTCAAATAGACTTTCACTCTTACCAGGGTCAAAAAGCTCCTATGGAAATTTTCTTCTTTTCCATAAAATAATTTATTCAGAAAACATCACAAAAGTAGACCCTCGCCTCAACCGGTGGTCAAGGGGTCTTATGAGGAGGGGGGTTGGGGGGGGATGGTTGGTGCAGATACCATTTATCTATCATCGAGTACACCGCAGTAAATTGGAACTATGCAAAGCCATATAAACAAAACGTTTTTGTTAAAGCACAACATGGCATTAAGTTCTGAACCAGTCATACGATAGATAACAATAATTTTTGAACAAATGAAGAATTAGTCCCTGGAGCTGAAACTATGAATACATGGAAATTACTCAGGGTCGTACACCAGGACCATAGGCAAAATTCTCTCAACTTAGATAACGCTCTGCATACGTATTTGACTCTTTTTCAGAGCTCGGAAAGATGGCAGGTAGATATACTTAGAGATGACAGGTAGATATACTTAGAGATGGCAGGTAGATATACTTAGAGATGGCAGGTAGATAGACTTAGAGATGACAGGTAGATAGACTTAGAGATGACAGGTAGAAATACTTAGAGATGGCAGGTAGATATACTTAGAGATGGCAGATAGATAGACTTAGAGATGGCAGGTAGATAGACTTAGAGATGGCAGGTAGATAGACTTAGAGATGACAGGTAGATATACTTAGAGATGACAGGTAGATATACTTAGAGATGACAGGTAGATATACTTAGAGATTACGGGTAGATATACTTAGATATGACAGGTAGATATACTTAGAGATGGCAGGTAGATATACTTAGAGATGGCAGATAGATAGACTTAGAGATGGCAGGTAGATAGACTTAGAGATGGCAGGTAGATATACTTAGAGATGGCAGGCAGATAGACTTAGAGATGACAGGTAGATAGACTTAGAAATGGCAGGTAGATATACTTAGAGATGGCAGGTAGATAGACTTAGAGATGGCAGGTAGATATACATAGAGATGGCAGGTAGATAGACTTAGAGATGACAGGTAGATATACTTAGAGATGGCAGCGGGTAGATATACTTAGAAATGAGATGGCACATAGAAAGACTTAGAGATGGCGGGTAGATATACATAGAGATGTCAGGTAGATAGACTTAGAGATGACAGGTAGATATACTTAGAGATGACAGGTAGATATACTTAGAGATGGCAGGTAGATATACTTAGAGATGACAGGTAGATATACTTAGAGATGACAGGTAGATAGACTTAGAGATGACAGGTAGATATACTTAGAGATGACAGGTAGATATACTTAGAGATGACAGGTAGATATACTTAGAGATGACAGGTAGATATACTTAGAGATGACAGGTAGATAGACTTAGAGATGACAGGTAGATATACTTAGAGATGACAGGTAGATAGACTTAGAGATGGCAGGTAGATATACATAGAGATGGCAGGTAGATAGACTTAGAGATGACAGGTAGATATACTTAGAGATGACAGGTAGATATACTTAGAGATGGCAGGTAGATATACTTAGAGATGACAGGTAGATATACTTAGAGATGACAGGTAGATAGACTTAGAGATGACAGGTAGATATACTTAGAGATGACAGGTAGATATACTTAGAGATTACGGGTAGATATACTTAGATATGACAGGTAGATATACTTAGAGATGACAGGTAGATAGACTTAGAGATGGCAGGTAGATATACTTAGAGATGACAGGTAGATATACTTAGAGATGACAGGTAGATATACTTAGAGATTACGGGTAGATATACTTAGAGATGACAGGTAGATATACTTAGAGATGGCAGGTAGATATACTTAGAGATGACAGGTAGATATACTTAGAGATGACAGGTAGATAGACTTAGAGATGACAGGTAGATAGACTTAGAGATGACAGGTAGATATACTTAGAGATGGCAGGTAGATATACTTAGAGATGACAGGTAGATATACTTAGAGATGACAGGTAGATATACTTAGAGATGACAGGTAGATAGACTTAGAGATGACAGGTAGATATACTTAGAGATGACAGGTAGATATACTTAGAGATTACGGGTAGATATACTTAGATATGACAGGTAGATATACTTAGAGATGGCAGGTAGATATACTTAGAGATGGCAGATAGATAGACTTAGAGATGGCAGGTAGATAGACTTAGAGATGGCAGGTAGATATACTTAGAGATGGCAGGCAGATAGACTTAGAGATGACAGGTAGATAGACTTAGAAATGGCAGGTAGATATACTTAGAGATGGCAGGTAGATAGACTTAGAGATGGCAGGTAGATATACATAGAGATGGCAGGTAGATAGACTTAGAGATGACAGGTAGATATACTTAGAGATGGCAGCAGGTAGATATACTTAGAAATGAGATGGCACATAGAAAGACTTAGAGATGGCGGGTAGATATACATAGAGATGGCAGGTAGATAGACTTAAAGATGACAGGTAGATATACTTAGAGATGACAGATAGATATACTTAGAGACTCTGCCATCTCCTTGCAATATACCCGCACGTTGTAGGAGTCACTTTACAATGTATGCAGTAATGAATGAATGAATGAATGAATGAATGAATGAATGAATGAATGAATGAATGAACGAATGAACGAATGAATGAATGAATGAATGAATGAATGAATGAATGAATGAATGAATGAATGAATAAATGAATGAATGAATGAATCCATCTAAATAAAATGCGATAGCCTTTGACTTGACAAGCATTGTTAACTAAATTCTACTAGGTGTTTCCGATCTGCCATGGTTACCAAAAAACCCCAAAATTTTCTACTCAAAGTTTGTTAAGCACCAAGTACATCCAACTACCTGTTTTACGTTTTGGTTGAAATATTGTAATGAAAAGTGTATATATTGTATAATTATATCTTTAATGATTTATGTACAGAAATTAAGATTGTATTTGTGTCTGACATTATTTTTTAGCTTTTGAATACGATAACCACGGAAAATGGATGTTATTGGGAAAAGAGGAAATTTTCCAATATGCCAAAAAGTAGACGGAGGGAACTGGTATGGCTTCAATATCGTGTATGAGACCCATTACTGTTAATTACAGCTTGACAACGCCTTCTCATGCTCCCAATCAGGTTCCTGGTGGTCCTTTGTGGGGTGTTGTTCCATTCTTGGACCAGCATGGCACCAAGCTCCTGAACACTTCTTGGCTGGACTCGATGGGCTGAAAGTGCAAGCTGCAACTCATTCCAGACATGTTTAATTGGATTGAGGTCCGGGGATCTTGCTGGCCAGTCCATACGCTCAATCCCCTTCCTCTGTCGGTACTCCCGGACAGCATGGGCAACATGAGGATTATCATCCATCACCCACTGCACCTGCATACAATCTGACGTGGACATCCAGGATCTCATCAATTTTCCCTTGTGCAGTCAATGTACCACGTTCAAGGACACAGAGCTATGTACGCCCATCCCAGCTGATGCCGACCAGACCATGATTGACCCTCCACCATAGCGGTCATGCTCAGCAATGTTCGCTGCATGGAATCGCTCTCCTGGTCTTCTCCATATCCAGGAACGCCTATCTGTGTGGTCTAGGCAGTATCTTGACTCATCTGTAAAAAGGAAAGGTCGTCAATCTTCTCTGGTTCATCCAACGTGGCCCATTCATATCGTGCCTGGCGGTGGTTCTCGGACAGTGGAATGCGAATACATGGTCTTCTCGATCGGAAACCACCTTCGTGCAACCTTGCCCGGATAGTCTGCGTCGAAACATTTACCCCGGATGCATTCTGAAGGTCACTGAGAAGCTGGGTTGCTGTAGCAAAGCGGTTCCTACGGGCCTGAATGATCAAAAACCGGTCTTCAGCTGCAGATGTTGCACTGTCTCTGCCACCACCATGCCGTCTTACTGGTGTGCCATACTGCTGAAATATTGCCTAGGCTCTGGTGATCACCGTATGGTGCACAGCAAGGGTTTCACCAACCTGACGACGGGTAGCCCCCTTGCTCCACCATCCCTACAGCCCGCCACATTTCTGCTTCAGACAAATGTCTTCTTACATTTGCCACATTCAATCATTAAATCACAGGGGTTTGTGTTGAAATGAAGATTGAATACCCTACACACACCATGTACATGTAGACAGTACACGAAAACGTCATGAAAATCAAGGGGTACATGCTTTCCATGACTGTCACGAAAAGTCTGCCTGTCAAGAGAGCTGGTGTAAATACTGGGGCCATCTCAATACATTCATCAATCATATTATTTTTTTATTTATTGGTGTTTAAGGTCACATACTTATGCACAATGGCTAATCATGACCGTGGCAGTTTTACGGATGGAGGAAGCTGGAGTACCCGGAGAGAACCACCGATCAACGACGAGCAGCTGCCAGCTCCCCAACATCGTAACTCCGCACTGCACCACAGGCAGGGTTAGATTGGTTGAAGACATGCGCACCATCGACGTGCAGTACGCCTTAGTGCAAGGCGTCATCGTGCGTTCATGTGGACAATCGGGGTTAAGTGCCTTGCCCAAGGCCACAATGCGGGAATCCGAATCACCCATCCCAGGACTAACCGGGCTCAACGTTGCTTAACTTCGGTGATCTGACGAGAACCGGTTACCGCAATGCCACCGCGCCCCCTCCTCAATCATATCCACCAAAAATATCGCAAATATGTCACAAGCAAATTTCACAATGATGTGTCAAATATTTAATGCTTATCAAACTTTGAGTAGTATAGTTTAAAGCAAGCCGTATTTCAGGTGATTGAGTACAAGTCAATTTTTCTGAGTTGTTGTGGCTGAAGATTTTACCAGTGTGGCAGCATCATTTGCAACTGGGACTTATCCCATATCCCTTTTCTGGTAAAACTACCTCAGGTGAATGATTTCATCTCGATATTGGTAAATGTATGAGTGCAGGGCGGTGTTGTGCGAAGGTTGTGAATAAAGCGTTAAAACAACTTTGTACCTAAAACTCTCCTGTCATGTTAGTCCTAATAAAAATACCCATTAAGAACAAAATTTCAGCCCCATATCTCTGAACAGGTAAGTGTGCATTCCGGTATTGTTCTGGTTGAAATGTTAACACAACGTCAAAAGAAAAATCTATCCAACCCATGTAGCTCCTGATAAAAAAATCAACCTCACGCACAAATGTCAGCGCAATATCTCGATATCTGTATGTGTGCACCACGTTATTGCTCAGCGTGAATATTTCATTATTTAGGGTTAATGGTACAGCACATAAAAACTCACCCTACCCGTGTTATTTCTGATAAAACATTACCAATTAATGACATTTTTCAGCTCAATGTACGTGAAAATAAATAGTTAATTTTGAGATCTCCTTTTGGCAGAAATTTTTTTGTGAAGTTTTGCAAATAGTTTGGTTTGTGATTGTTAAGCTTACTTCTGACCAATCTACGAACAACACCACGGATATATACTGCATCTTGTTGCCCCCCCCCCCCCCCCCCCACATACCCTAACTGGTGATAAAGGGGTTATGAGATAATATGGCAATTCTCTTCTTTTTTGCTTAAAACCACTTGAAATCCTTCAAAACTCATTTTAATGCAGAAATACAATATCCAAATAGACACTTGCCCTTACCTGGGTTCAAAAGGTCATAATGGTCAGATCACTCGAAATCATTCAAAACACATTTATAGCAGAGAAAACACCACCCAAATCCAAATTGATCCTCGTCCAAACTAGGCCAAGGAGTCATGAGGATCATAGAGAATTTTGCTTCCTTTTTTGTGGATTTAAAAATATCACTTCAAATTCTCCAATAGTCATTTTAAAGCAAAAAACATCATCCAAATAGATCTTCCCCGATCTGGTCCAAGGGTTCATTATGGTTTTCCTCGTTTTTCATAAAATCACTCAAAATCTTTCAAAACACACTTTAAAGGTAAAAAAAATATCAACCAAGTTTACCCTCGCCAAACTAGGGTCAAGGGCTCATATTGGTAATTGTGAATCCTTTTTTCATGTGGTGATATTCTAGAATCCCTTGAAATTCATCAAAACACATTTTACAGCAGAAAAAAAACACCACCCATATTGACCCTCGTCCTAACTTCGGTCAAAGGCTCATCGGTCAAGGTGAATTTCGTATCCTTTTTTTTTTGGTAGATTAAAAATCACTTGAAATCCTTCAATAGTCATTTTAAAGCAGAAACACATCATCCAAAGAGACCTTCCCCAATCTGGGGCCAAGGGCCATGAAGGTGATGGGGAATTTCTTTTTTATGTGGTGGTATTCTAAAATGCCTTGAAATTCATCAAATGTTCATCATGTTGAAGCAGAAAAAAAACATCACTCAAATTGACACTTGCCCTAACTGGTGTCAGTGTGTCATAAGGTTCATGGTGAATTGCTTTCCTTTTTTTGGCATGACACTTGACATATACCACAACTCATTTTAAAGCAGGAAAACATCATCCAAAATGCCCCCCCCCCCAATCACTGGTCATGGGGTAAGAAGAGTCATACGGTGATTTTCATTTTTTTGCAAAAAATAACTCAAAATTCTTCAAAACTCATTTTATAGCAGAAAATAAAACACTTAAATTGATCTCCACCCTAACTGGGGTAAAAGAGTCAAAAAATGAATTTTCCTTTTTTGCATAAAATTGCTTGAAATCCTTCAAAAATAAATTGAAAGCAGAAATCATCATTCAAATAAGCACGGAACAGCAAAAATGTTTCTCTATTAACTAAAATTCGGGGCCAAGGGGTCAAATGATGATTTCTTCCTTTTTTGCATAAAATCAAAATCCTTCAAAACTCTTTTTAAAGGAGAAAAACAGCGCCCCAATAGACGCCCCAATAGACGCCCATCATAACTGGGTGAAGGGCTCATACGACGCATATGGAGATTTCTTTTTCCATAAAATCATTCAAAACTCATTTTAAAGCAGAAAAAACATCACAAAAATACACCATCGCTCTAATCCGTGGTCAGGGTGTCATATGGGTTTGGGATTGCGGGTGGGGTGGGATGTGGTTCGCAAATACAAGTTCTTGGCAATGATTACTTTGCACCACCAGCGTTCAATAGCCTTTGACTTTACAGACATTATTAATCACGGGGGCTTATTCTCACATACCCAGTCGACATCAATTACAGTGCTGATCAGAGATGGCTATAGTTTGTTTTTCTTAATTGCCTACTGAAGTTCTCACTTACCCAGTATTGTTGTTTTAGTTGACGCACCCTTTGCTTCTTGCACCGTGTTCACAGTTGGCAGTAATCAACCTGTTATCTGGTCACTGTTTTTATGTATCAATGTAGCCGACATCATCCGCCCTGATATATATTCACATTGTTTGCTAGATGTTCAAGGAACTTTAGGATAGAGTCTGTGAGGACTGCCTCGCAACTCTGCTGAAGCGCGATTGAAACGCGTTTAATAAGATCTATATAACAAAACCCTCCACATACTCCAGGATAGTGAATCAATGGTGAAGCTGAACGAACACCGAACCCTAAACAGAAAAACAAAATAATCCACAGTAAATTAAAATTACTCAATAGAATTAAACTGCGTGGAGTCAGTGAGGATTGCCTCGCTACTCAATGAGGTCTTTAGGATTGAGTCTGTGAGGATTGCCTCGCAACTCTGCGTGTTGGGAGTGGACTCCGAAGAAACACACCCCTTACCCCATCCATAGCAACAATCACACAGCAGGCACAATATACAATAGCGGATACCTATCTTTCTCTCTACCTTTTACTTTTCTAACTGAACATTCTCAAATTTTCTTGCAACACTCTTATCAAGAAGACGCATGGAAATGGTAGACAAAGCGTAGGAGGAATTGGTGCAACCTACCTTTCTGCAACATATACAAGAAACCACCAAACGCTAGGCAAGGATTGAAACAAGCTTGTCTGGCTGGGAACGAGTGTACATTTGATATAAATAAACATTTGAATAAAGATTTAACAGCCCTTTTAAGGGCTTGAGGGTGTGTGTCAGTGATTTTTTTTTGGGGGGGGGTGGGGTGGGGTGGAGGAGGTCATTTGGGATTCCCGAAGGATAACCAGATACCTCAAAATCACATACGGCATCCTATCTCCCAGAAGGCTTGATGGATGACTCCCGGTTTCTTAAAACTAAACTGTTGGAGCTTTCTCCACTTCTTTTTTGTAACCGCTATGGTCATATACCGGGGCCGCTACCAAACCGGCGTTGCTGTTTGGTTTTCTTTTCTCTTCTTCCCTTAAATTTGCCATCGCACAACATTACATTCTGGCTGGCCACCATGGTGGGACTCAAACCTCTACCATCGCCGAACTGGAACCGAACAGAGCTCGCTCTCTAATAGTTTTAAAGGCGTTGGGGGATTGAGTATTGACCATCTAACACTCCAGCTTAAACTGCCGGGTATTCTAACCGCGTGCATAACCCCCTCAGACTCCATTTTGGGCAATAGGAAAGCTAGGCCTGTGTGATCCAAGGAAAAAAAAATAAGGTTAACCGGGTCGCAAGGGATTTGTAAATCCCACATCGTCCCTGCGCGCCTTCGGCGCGCTAAAACCTTTCATTCATTCATGTTCAAGGACTTAGTTCGGCTTATTCTCACATACCCAGTCGACATCAATTACAGTGCTGATCAGAGATGGCTATAGTTTGTTTTTCTTAATTGCCTACTGAAGTTCTCACTTACCCAGTATTGTTGTTTTAGTTGACGCACCCTTTGCTTCTTGCACCGTGTTCACAGTTGGCAGTAATCAACCTGTTATCTGGTCACTGTTTTTATGTATCAATGTAGCCGACATCATCCGCCCTGATATATATTCACATTGTTTGCTAGATGTTCAAGGAACTTTAGGATAGAGTCTGTGAGGACTGCCTCGCAACTCTGCTGAAGCGCGATTGAAACGCGTTTAATAAGATCTATATAACAAAACCCTCCACATACTCCAGGATAGTGAATCAATGGTGAAGCTGAACGAACACCGAACCCTAAACAGAAAAACAAAATAATCCACAGTAAATTAAAATTACTCAATAGAATTAAACTGCGTGGAGTCAGTGAGGATTGCCTCGCTACTCAATGAGGTCTTTAGGATTGAGTCTGTGAGGATTGCCTCGCAACTCTGCGTGTTGGGAGTGGACTCCGAAGAAACACACCCCTTACCCCATCCATAGCAACAATCACACAGCAGGCACAATATACAGTAGCGGATACCTATCTTTCTCTCTACCTTTTACTTTTCTAACTGAACATTCTCAAATTTTCTTGCAACACTCTTATCAAGAAGACGCATGGAAATGGTAGACAAAGCGTAGGAGGAATTGGTGCAACCTACCTTTCTGCAACATATACAAGAAACCACCAAACGCTAGGCAAGGATTGAAACAAGCTTGTCTGGCTGGGAACGAGTGTACATTTGATATAAATAAACATTTGAATAAAGATTTAACAGCCCTTTTAGTTTAAACAATATTTATTCAGAACTGAACATGATATAATACATACAAAAGACTGATAATGTTACATTAACTGTACAGAATTTATAATAAAATGTATGCAGTACAGCAAGACATGTAGAAGTAGATGACAATATCAAGTGAGAGGATTCGGCAGAAAGCTCTTAGCTTATATAAGCCGTCTCCTAGAACATTTCTAAATTACAAAGTATATAGGTGGTTGCTAAAACTGAGTAAAATATTGTTTGAACTCATTGTCGTTGTTGGATAGAAAGAGAAAAGTGTCAGAACTAGGGAAAAAAGAGGGAAAAAATGAAGAAACAAGAAGAAAAGCACAAGAGAAGAAGAAAAAAATTAAACGAACAAAAAAGAAAAAAAAGTCAAGAAAGGAAAAACAAATAGACTAATGGAAACAAAGACGCAGAATAATCTGCAGATGAAACCAACTTGAAAGCAGTATTAATACCAGAAGCGATCACATGAGTGTAGTCTATGACTCTATTGATGAACAGTACCATCGTCGCAAACAGACAAGAGACGAGTCAAGAGTCCGCGCCTGGACTGTTCTCACCACTCTTCCAGCTCAGAGGAGTTAAAAATTAATTTCAACAGGATACTGTTGGTACGGAGAGACAGTGCAGGGGCGGACTCCGGGCAGTCCGCGGTATACTTCCCCAGGAAGGTTAGTGTCAAAAATGTTATTGTGATGTATTTACTGGTGCATATACACCTGTCGATATACCATAATGAAACAAGTCTACATATATACTGCAACTCAGTGAAAGCGCCCACTTTGTATGATATATTCTTGCACGACTCTGAACACAAGATAGTTGTCAGTGATGCTCAAATGCTGAGACCCATACAGGAGCATAGAAAGATCAAAGGTAAACGGCAATGTATTAATTGTTAGATTACGTACATCTGTATAGCTTGTACAGTACAGAAGAAAGTGTTCAGTCGTTTCTATGCCACCACACAGACACAGAGGTGAAGACGAGAGGTGATTATCATACAGATGGGCGTTAACACCGCTACAGTGCAGACGCAACCTACAATGATAAATTTGAGCTGCTCGAGATTTGGCCCCGGCATAGAATGTGGGCGGACGTTGATTCCCGCCATTTAGGAACCTTCTGAAATTTATGATGGAACAGTTTTCCCTAACCGAGACGGGCAACATATTCCATTGTTTGGTAACATCTGGAAGAAACGAAGACTGGTACAAACTAGTATGACAAAACGGAACTCGGTGGGTTTTATTTGATCGAGTATTGTGGTGAAGACTGATGGACGAAGTAACTGGCGGTACTTTGTTTGAAAGGTATGGAGGAACAAGTTTATGATACATCTTGAAGAATTGAAGTAGCTTGTGCTTTCGGCGCCTTTCCTGCAGTGAATCCCATCGAGTTTCCGCGTAGAGTAAACTTTTACTGGCACTAGTTGTAGCACCAGTAACAATTCTCGCTGCAGCTACTTGAATTTTTTCTAGATTCGCAGCCTGTGTACTTGAACAGTTGTCCCAAACACAGTCTGCATATTCCAGGAGGGGCCTAATAAATGCGAAGTATATCTTTTCTAAGACCTTGCGATCAAGAGTGAACTTGTGAGCTCTCAACATGTCTATACGAGTCCAAGCCTTGGCGCAGATATGATCAAAATGCTCGTTCCAAGTACAGGATTTATTTAGGGTCACACCCAAATGCTTGTGAGTAGTTACTTCGGTAATTCGAGTTCCACTTAGATATAAAGGTGGGTGCGTAGGAGCAATGATCTTACGCGAAATTAACATAGTCTCTGTTTTTTGAGGATTAAACTCAATCAACCATGATTTGGCCCAATGTTCTATCTTGGCCAAATCATGGTTGATTAATGCTGCAGCTTGGCCGGGGTTCTCTACAATGAGATAAAGAGATGTATCATCAGCAAATAGCCGTATACTACTCTGTAAGTTTTCGGTAATGTCGTTGATGTATATTAAAAATAACAGCGGACCTAGAATGGATCCTTGTGGAACTCCAGAAGTTACTGGTCTCCAAGGAGATGCCTCGGAGGCTATCAAAACCCGTTGAGACCTATTCGAAAGGTAAGACTTTAGGAAGGAAAGCAAGTCGCCTGTTATTCCTATCTTTTCTAGCTTGTGGATAAGACCAGTGTGCCAAACCTTATCAAATGCCTTACTCACGTCACAAAAAACAACCCTAACTTCTTTCCCTTCATCAAGAGCATGACAGAATTCATCATAGATGTCTGTCAGTTGTAAAACCGTTGAATCACCAGGGGTAAAACCAGACTGGAACTGACTAAGGATATTATTATCGCAAATGAAACGCCATAACCGCTTGAACACACATTTTTCGAATAGTTTCCCAACACAACTAATCAGCGATATCGGGCGATAATTGGTAACTAAGTTAGAAGGATTCTTTTTTAAAACTGGCGTCACGTTGGCTTTTTTCCATAAGGCTGGGAAATAGTTGTTACTCAGAAGTATGTTAAAAATGACTGTAAGTGGTTCGCACAGAGAGCGACGACATTCCTTTAGTAGTCGGGGACTTACAAGGTCAGGACCGGATGCTTTCGATGCCTTGATACTCTTGATTGCTTCAAAGACCTCACTACTGTGTAATATTATTCCGTCGAGGGACTGGTGCGCATGGAAGGGATAATTTGGCAAAGAAGTATTAGTGTCATCCAAGGAAGAAATAGAACAAAAGTATTCGTTGAGGATTTCTGCCTTTTCATGGTCAGTGGAGTATAATTTATTCAAATGGGTGATAGTAGGGATTCCCGATGTATTATTAAAAATAAATGTTTTCAGGGTTTTCCACCACTCAGAAGAGGGTGTCTCAGGGCAACCTAATTTTGCTTGAACTTTTGATGTGTAGGTTGCTTTTGCCTTCCTGACCGATGCGACAACTTCATTTCGTTTACATTTGTATTTCGCCCAGTCACGAAGTAGGCCTGTGCACTTTGCTGTCCGGTACAATCGTTTTCTTTGTCTTAGTAACAGCCGTATTTGATTATGCATCCATTTGGGCTGATTGGTCCTAGAAGTTATGATTTTGTTGGGAATGAAAGTAGATGCAGTGTCGAGTAGTTGATCGGTGAATTTAGAAACTAGGGTATCAGGGCATAAAATATCAAGTAGGTTTTCCCAATTTAAATTTTTGTACGCTGTGTTAAGCTCCTCATAATTCCCTTCTGCATACAACCATATGCGTCTCTTAAATTTATGAGATCGGGGTTTTGTGAACTGGATTACAGTAGTTACAAACTTCATGGAAATGACCCCTTGGGGAGCCCATTTGATTCTCGTTGAAGTCACCAGTAATAACTAGGTCAGGGATCAAGGTATCTTTCGCTCTATCAATTGATTCTGTAATATAATCCCAAGCATCTTGGGAACTATTGGGCGGGCGGTAAAATACCCCGAGCAATAGGGACTTGTGGTGTTTCGTGAACACTTCGACCCATAGACATTCGATGCCATTCACCTCAAGATCGCTTCTCCGCCGAAAGCACAAGCCATTCTTCACATAGACAGCAACGCCACCTCCTCTTGTCATGCGGTCAAACCGCAGGGGTTCCTGGAATCCGTGAATCATAATGTCAGACGTCAAATCAGTGCTTTGTAGCCAGGTCTCCGTGAGAGCTAGTACATCATAGGATAGTGATTCATATTGCATAACGTCTAATTTGGGCTTTAGGCTTTGGATATTCAAATGGAAAATTTTTAATGTATTTAGGGTATTTTCAGTGGACAAAGAGTCTGGTCCTGGGTTTGATTCTATGTCTCCTGACATGAGCAGAATCATCTCTCTGACCAAGGTTAAAAAGGCTGCAGAATACCAAGTAGGGAAAGCAGTCAAAGCGTATCCTATGCCAGTTTGAAGTGGCGGTGTCAGTAGGATCGTATCATTTTTGTGAACAAATTGAGGTTTTTGGACTTTCGCACAATTATCAGGTTTTTTCTGACAATCTGAGATAACTTGTTTTGACAAGAGATGAAACAATGCTGTCATGACAGTAAAGCTTTTCAGTAAGTCAATACCGATATACCTCATATATACATATGTCAGGACGCACAGGGACTGTTGCTTTTGTAATTTATGTTTTAGTCCACAAACATAAACTACGGTATTGAATGTACCAATTCGGGCACGGTACGAGTCAAGGCTACACACCATGTGATCGGTGGATGGTAAAATAAGCAGGGAGCCCGAGCGTTAGTAGCATTCAATAGCAGAAATGTTCTGTACTGGTAAGAGCTGAAATCAAGTTGGTCTTTGTGGGAAAATGGTTTCATAGTAAAGGAAATAGAAAAACAAAAATCAAGCGAACAAAAGGAAAATATGATACAATGTAATATCATAATGGAGTTTTTATCAAGTTATGATGGAGCGAGTTGCTTATTAAAAGTCGAACGCCATGGATTGTTAGGTGGATCTTACAGTTAAGTGAGTTTGATTACTGGGCCTTCATTAAATTCTGGGCGTGAGTCGGTCAGAAGATGATAAGTGAAGGAACATGATATTCAAATGGGACATTGTGCAACGTCGAGCACATCTTGACCCTCTCCGATGTTGAGCAACGTTATTGGGACGCAGAACATCAATTAAGGGCTACTCTTGGCTGTACAAAATTCAAATTGAGGGTCACACTCGACTGAACCAAATTCATCAGGTTAATGTATCACTTGCAAACTCAATGGAACATTAAAAGTTGAGAGAGAAGAAACAGCGAGGAAGCTCTTCAGTCACGAAAAATGGCGAAAATAAACGGAAGGACTGCCTGAAAGGTTGAAGTGATACAAGACAAGTGCGATCAACCCCGTATCGTACCATAAGATTAATCCGTCTTGCAACAGATGAGATTTCACGTGAAGAAAAAGAAGAAAAAAAAGAAGAAATTAACAATAATAATAATAATAATAATAATAATAATAATAATAATAATAATAATAATAATAATAATAATAATAATAATAATTATTATTATTATTATTATCATTACCACTACCATCATCATCATCATCACTACCATCATCACCATTACCCTTATTACAATAATAATAACAACAATAATAGCAATTACACGCAGGGATAGCAGTTTTGTCGCTTGCAAGAAGAAATTAACAATAATAATAATAATAATAATAATAATAATAATAATAATAATAATAATAATAATAATTATTATTATTATTATTACCATCATCATCATCATCATCATCACTACCACCACTACCATCATCACCATTACCCCTATTACAACAATAATAACAACAATAATAGCAATTACACGCAGGGATAGCAGTTTTGTCGCTTGCAAGAAGGAGAGGTGATAAGGGTGACCCAGTTGTTTCTGTTCAGTGATGAATTAGGCGCAAGATTCGAAGAAGTGATTGGCCAAGGGTCACTAACTGAAAACGACAGAGGGTAATGTCGAATCAGGATTCTTAGCATTCCAATCATTCAATACGAGCAGTCCGCAGCTACCTACTAAAGAACTGTTATTTGGTACCCGCACTTTCAAGATGAAAAGTTAACGAAAATGTCAGATTGCCAGGCTTCGAAAGTAATTTGTGGGCTGCTGTCGCCTTGCCACAGCTAAACAAACATTCATTAATAATATATATACAAACACATCTATATGTACAAATCATATAATCGGGGGTCAATAAGAGTGTTAGATTATTCGGTAACTCATCATGATAGATACACACTGATGTAGCTTGAAATGGGCTTGGTCACCCCCCCCCCCCACAATAATTTATAACAAAACAGTAATGTAAATAAGTTGACAATATTGGAACTGATCCGACACTCAGGCAATTAGCAAGGTCACTACTGGGACAACCCCCCCCCCCCCCCCTCAACGCAGACGATATAGAAAATCATTAATTTAAATAAAAAATTTTTTTTTTTTAATTTTTCAAAAATATTTCAACAATATTTCAACAAAACCACACCATGCGACCCTCGCTGAAACAATCTCGCTTGAACGAAGGGTCACATGACAGGGCTCCGTCGAAAATCCTTGAAAGATAATATTTTTTCAATTTCTATTTGCTTTGTTGTAGGTAGATGGAGATTGCATATTGTCGAGTTTCAATAATTTATAATAAAACAGTTATGTAAATAGGTTGAGAATATTGGAACTGATCCGACACTCAGACTAGAAAATATTTTTTCAATTTCTATTTGCTTTGTTGTTGGTGGATGGCGATTGCATATTGTCGAGTTTCAATAATTTATAACAAAACAGTTATGTAAATAGGTTGAGAATATTGGAACAGATCCGACACTCAGGCAAGTTTATAATTAGGTGAACACATTGTTCAAAGAAAACTTTGCTCAGTTCTATCGAACTCACAATTATATTATCCAAAATGTTGGAGATTTTCAACTTTTCGGCGTTGAGGGTACGACACACAGGCCCCGTTCCAGACACTACTGGGACAACCCCTCACCCATCGCAGACGATATAAAAAACATTATTTTAAATAACAATTTTTTGTTACTTTTTCAAAAATATTTCAACAAAACCCCACCATGCGACCCTCGCTGAAACGCGCTCGCTCCAACGATGGGTCACATGACATGGTTCCGTCGAAAATCCTTGAAAGATAATATTTTTTCAACTGCCGAATTTGCATACCACGCGAGCGGACGGGGGAGATTCGTTGGGTAAAGGGTCAATAATCCACAAGTGTCAGAGACAGGTCGTTTATGTTCTACAGCGACAGACATGAAATTCTTGATGTTGGGAATTATCAACAGACAGAAGGAAGTTGTGGCAGGTAAGCCTATTGAATACATACGAAAGCAGGAATTACACTATAGTGGACTGAGATGTGTTAAGATTAATTTTTTGTACAATGCGATATTTTTTTTCCAGATCATTCATCTGGCAAGGGCTTGTGATCCTTTCGATGGAGCCATCCTTGTGTTTGACAAAAATGACTCCATCGAAAGTCCACGTATCATGCAGCTTCTGATCACGAACCATGATCCGAGCTCTTCGAGCCATAGTAGCGCGAGCCCTTGTAAGGTCTTCATTTATGAAGATACCAGAATGGTTTGGCTTTTGGTGACCAGAATTTTGCGAAAATTTAACAGATTTCAGATTAGCTCGAGAGCGAAAGAGTTTATTGCGCAATCTGTAACTATTGAGCCTAAAAATAATTGGCCGGTCCTCCACAGGTTTTCCATTACGCACTTTCGGACCCACACGGTGGCTCCGAGAAATTTCATCGATTGACATTTTGATACCAATTTTGCTTGCAACGTCCAAAACAATGCTGTCCGTATCCTCACCAGGCTTCTCAACAACACCCGTAAGTCGCAGGTTTGTCCGCCGACCGTACTGCTCCAGGTCGTCGACCTTGTCAGCGAGTTCCTGAATTTGCCTGTCTTTTGTACGCAGCTCATCTGTCAGTGTACGGACTGATTGTTCCAACTCGTCGATACGTTCGCTGGCTGCCTCGCGGAAAACGGATTTCAGGGACTCCCTCACAGACGGATTTTGGAGCACTTTCATGAAGGCAACGGTCATACGGTCGTCACCACTCAGCTGGGTAAGACGTTCACTTTGAATACCAGAACTCCAAAAATCTGAAAGATCAAGCTCTTCATCCGAGCTTGCGTAGTCACGGGCCTTTTTATTCTCGGCTGGAGAGGGGGTCGAGCTAACAACAGACCTGTTTCTTTTATTGTTTTCATTTGCATTGTCTTGTGGAATAGTAGCAATATCAGTAACAGTATTTAATTCGTCCATGACGACAGCTGTGTGTAAGTGTTTTTGTAAATGTTTTTTCTCGGTGTCTTCCCTTGCCTTGACCCGAATAACAAAATCGTGTAACCAACACTACACTCAGGAGACCACGATGAGTAAAAGTCTTGACACCGGCATCAGAGCGGAACAGTATACATCACAGATACAGATGTGCACAAAAATAATAGCGAACAAGTCTCGAGAATCGGTATTTACCTCATCAAGATTTCAGCATAGCCTCACGATTAATCAAGATTAATCACAGAGAAATGATATAAAGTTGCTCAAGTTACACAATCAATTGAATCCTCTTGTGAAGCACAAACTTGAGGCAATAGTTAACAAGGAAGTACATTACTCAGTGAGATATTTCTCATCATTGAAAGCGAAGCGTCGTTACCAACGTAAACAATGATAAAAAATGGTGGATTCAACATCAAGCTTCGACAAAACGTAAATCAGTTTTCCTCAGCCATCAGAACACCTTGATCAGAAATTCTCGCTTGAATATCGCATTAAGTGTGTCCTTATCAGCATGCTCTATAAAATCCAGACCCACAAAACAAATGAAAATCCATCATAAAAGGCTTTGAAGCAAGAGCAATTTTTTCAGTGTGCAACCACCATTGGTCACGTGATTTCTCCCTTTTAAGGGCTTGAGGGTGTGTGTCAGTGATTTTTTTTTGGGGGGGGGGGTGGGGTGGGGTGGAGGAGGTCATTTGGGATTCCCGAAGGATAACCAGATACCTCAAAATCACATACGGCATCCTATCTCCCAGAAGGCTTGATGGATGACTCCCGGTTTCTTAAAACTAAACTGTTGGAGCTTTCTCCACTTCTTTTTTGTAACCGCTATGGTCATATACCGGGGCCGCTACCAAACCGGCGTTGCTGTTTGGTTTTCTTTTCTCTTCTTCCCTTAAATTTGCCATCGCACAACATTACATTCTGGCTGGCCACCATGGTGGGACTCAAACCTCTACCATCGCCGAACTGGAACCGAACAGAGCTCGCTCTCTAATAGTTTTAAAGGCGTTGGGGGATTGAGTATTGACCATCTAACACTCCAGCTTAAACTGCCGGGTATTCTAACCGCGTGCATAACCCCCTCAGACTCCATTTTGGGCAATAGGAAAGCTAGGCCTGTGTGATCCAAGGAAAAAAAAATAAGGTTAACCGGGTCGCAAGGGATTTGTAAATCCCACATCGTCCCTGCGCGCCTTCGGCGCGCTAAAACCTTTCATTCATTCATGTTCAAGGACTTAGTTCCCATATAAGTCTTGCGTTCCTCCAGTGATATCATTCCAAAATGGCAAATGCTCAAGTAAACGTTCATTACATCCCAAACGACAGAGGTGGTAGATATCTTGTGTTTAATAACTTCAAGTTTAGTATTAAGACTCGGCGAAATGATTCTGTTCATTGGAAATGTTGTGTAAAAACTTGTAATGCAACTGTTAATACTAAGAACGACTTGTTGACATCGTTGCGAAATGTTCACAACCATGAAGCTGACAGTTCCAAAATAGTTGTAGCCACTGTCCTGGCAGAACTCAAGACATTAGTCCGCGAAAACAGCAGACCAATCAGTACATTATACCAAGAAGAACTAGCAAGTAAGTATTTCTTCATTAAACTTTTTTCTGAAAATTGATTTTTCAGTAAATATATCATTGGTTTGATTGAAAATTACATATCATATTTCAAAAACATTTGACATTCTTTTTTTTTTGAAAGGTGTGTTGGGTGAGGGGTTAACAAAAATAATTGCGGAGATAAATTGCATATATGTATACGTACATTTTAAAATATTGGTTACAATGCATACAGATGTATATAATAAATATTTCTCTCTCTCTCTCTCTCTCTCTCTCTCTCTTTCTTTCTCACTACCCTCTCTCTCTCTCTCTCTCTCTCTCTCTCTTTCTTTCTCACTACCCCCCCCCTCTCTCTCTCTCTCCTTACATTCGGTCTCTCATGATCTCTCCCATGGTATTTTTTATATTGCTAACATTATGTTCTTGTTGTTGCAGACCTTAGAAGAGTTGACACTGATCCAGATATCCTAGCTAAAATGCCAACGTTCTACTCAGCAAAAGCATCACTTTACAGATCACGAGCGAAGACTCAACCAAAACTTCCAAAACAACGGAGCGACATCAGCCTACTGGATCAATATACAAAATCGTCGAAAGGATCAAATTTCTTACTTGCAATCGACGGTAACAACAATGACAAACTGCTGGTTTTTGCTACTGATGACAACCTGTATCACCTTTCGCTGGCTTCAGTTTTTTATTGTGACGGAACGTTCGAGAAATCACCGAAGATTTTTCATCAACTTTATTCAATCCACGCCTTTGTTGATGGTCAAATGCGTCCTCTCGTGTATGGTCTTCTACCAAATAAAACAGAAGCAACGTACGAGAGATTTTTCCGTCTCGTCAGTGAGAGAGCTGAGAACAACCGAACTCTATTGACACCAACGCAAATATTCATGGACTTCGAAACAGCAGCCCAAAATGCAGCAAGGACAGTGTTTCCATCGTCTATTCTGAAGGGATGTTTTTTTCACTACAGTCAGGTAGTGTATAAATATGCAACAAAAGAGTGTAAACTTCAAAGTGACTATCAGGACAACGAGGACGTGAGGAGGCTAGTAAGAAGATCCATCGCTTTGCCATTTCTTCCTATGGGAGAGATGAGTGACGCATGGTTCGACATTTTACAAGAGTCCCCGGAAGGTAGCGGCGTCACGAAGTTTAACGACTACATGACAAGTTATTGGGTGGAGGGAGCTCATGGACGTCAAGTGTGGAATCATCATGAAACACAGGGGCCGCGAACTACAAATCACGTCGAGGGATGGCATAGCCAAAGCCAAACATCTTTACATTGACTGAATTTCTCAGACAAGAGCAAGCCTATCAAGAAGTGTCTATCATACAAACTGCAGCTGGTGCCAGGAGCAGACCTCGGCAACAACGATATGTCCAAATCGACAACAAACTCAACCATTTAAAGTTAATGTACTTGCAGGGGCGAATGAACAATCTTCAATTCTTAGATGCTGTGGGCCACAATACTGGCTTTTGAATGACTTTGTGTTTATTCTTATGTATTCTTGCTGTCTGTCATTGTAATACTGAAATTATGTTATGAGTTAATGTATTTATTGTTGCTGTCTGGCGTTTGAATGGTTAATCGGTAATAAATTTAATTAATGATAATCTACGTCTTGTTCATAACTCCCCAAAAAATTAATAATACGGACTATAAGCGGCGACCCTTTGATGTCACCACTTTCAACACCTATACTCAAAACAATAGCTGCTGGGTAAGTGAGAACATCCCATCACGGGAGAGCAAAAATGTTTCTCTGTCAACTAAAATCTTGGCACATCTCCAAAACAGTTCAAAGAACGCCGTATTCGGGTGACTGAGTCCAAACCAATGTTCTGAATTTGAAAGTTCTTCTTGTTCCATGTTGTCTCCAACCCATGTTTATGCCCCTCAAACTGATCCCAAAGGTCATAGCCCAGCATCTTTATATATATATATATATATATCATTCCACTATGATCATGTACAGTGATTTACCATATGTTAACCCATCATTTGCCAGTTATGAGATCTAGGATTTTATGTTAACCCATCATTTATCAGTTTATGAGATCTAGGATTTTATGTTAACCCTTCATTTATCAGTTTATGAGATCTAGGATTTTATGTTAACCCATCATTTATCAGTTTATGAGATCTAGGATTTTATGTTAACCCTTCATTTATCAGTTTATGAGATCTAGGATTTTATGTTAACCCATCATTTATCAGTTTATGAGATCTAGGATTTTATGTTAACCCTTCATTTATCAGTTTATGAGATCTAGGATTTTATGTTAACCCATCATTTCTCAGTTATGAGATCTAGGATTTTATGTTAACCATTTATCAGTTTATGAGATCTAGGATTTTATGTTAACCATTTATCAGTTTATGAGATCTAGGATTTTATGTTAACCATTTATCAGTTTATGAGATCTAGGATTTTATGTTAACCATTTATCAGTTTATGAGATCTAGGATTTTATGTTAACCCTTCATTTCTCAGTTATGAGATCTAGGATTTTATGTTAACCCATCATTTATCAGTTTATGAGATCTAGGATTTTATGTTAACCCTTCATTTATCAGTTTATGAGATCTAGGATTTTATGTTAACCCATCATTTCTCAGTTATGAGATCTAGGATTTTATGTTAACCATTTATCAGTTTATGAGATCTAGGATTTTATGTTAACCATTTATCAGTTATGAGATCTAGGATTTTATGTTAACCATTTATCAGTTTATGAGATCTAGGATTTTATGTTAACCATTTATCAGTTTATGAGATCTAGGATTTTATGTTAACCATTTATCAGTTTATGAGATCTAGGATTTTATGTTAACCATTTATCAGTTTATGAGATCTAGGATTTTATGTTAACCCATCATTTCTCAGTTATGAGATCTAGGATTTTATGTTAACCATTTATCAGTTTATGAGATCTAGGATTTTATGTTAACCATTTATCAGTTTATGAGATCTAGGATTTTATGTTAACCATTTATCAGTTTATGAGATCTAGGATTTTATGTTAACCATTTATCAGTTTATGAGATCTAGGATTTTATGTTAACCCATCATTTCTCAGTTATGAGATCTAGGATTTTATGTTAACCATTTATCAGTTTATGAGATCTAGGATTTTATGTTAACCATTTATCAGTTTATGAGATCTAGGATTTTATGTTAACCCATCATTTCTCAGTTATGAGATCTAGGATTTTATGTTAACCATTTATCAGTTTATGAGATCTAGGATTTTATGTTAACCCATCATTTCTCAGTTATGAGATCTAGGATTTTATGTTAACCCATCATTTATCAGTTTATGAGATCTAGGATTTTATGTTAACCATTTATCAGTTTATGAGATCTAGGATTTTATGTTAACCCATCATTTCTCAGTTATGAGATCTAGGATTTTATGTTAACCCATCATTTATCAGTTTATGAGATCTAGGATTTTATGTTAACCATTTATCAGTTTATGAGATCTAGGATTTTATGTTAACCATTTATCAGTTTATGAGATCTAGGATTTTATGTTAACCATTTATCAGTTTATGAGATCTAGGATTTTATGTTAACCCATCATTTCTCAGTTATGAGATCTAGGATTTTATGTTAACCATTTATCAGTTTATGAGATCTAGGATTTTATGTTAACCATTTATCAGTTTATGAGATCTAGGATTTTATGTTAACCCATCATTTCTCAGTTATGAGATCTAGGATTTTATGTTAACCATTTATCAGTTTATGAGATCTAGGATTTTATGTTAACCCATCATTTCTCAGTTATGAGATCTAGGATTTTATGTTAACCCATCATTTATCAGTTTATGAGATCTAGGATTTTATGTTAACCATTTATCAGTTTATGAGATCTAGGATTTTATGTTAACCCATCATTTCTCAGTTATGAGATCTAGGATTTTATGTTAACCCATCATTTATCAGTTTATGAGATCTAGGATTTTATGTTAACCATTTATCAGTTTATGAGATCTAGGATTTTATGTTAACCATTTATCAGTTTATGAGATCTAGGATTTTATGTTAACCCATCATTTATCAGTTTATGAGATCTAGGATTTTATGTTAACCATTTATCAGTTTATGAGATCTAGGATTTTATGTTAACCCATCATTTCTCAGTTATGAGATCTAGGATTTTATGTTAACCATTTATCAGTTTATGAGATCTAGGATTTTATGTTAACCATTTATCAGTTTATGAGATCTAGGATTTTATGTTAACCATTTATCAGTTTATGAGATCTAGGATTTTATGTTAACCCATCATTTATCAGTTTATGAGATCTAGGATTTTATGTTAACCATTTATCAGTTTATGAGATCTAGGATTTTATGTTAACCATTTATCAGTTTATGAGATCTAGGATTTTATGTTAACCCATCATTTATCAGTTTATGAGATCTAGGATTTTATGTTAACCATTTATCAGTTTATGAGATCTAGGATTTTATGTTAACCATTTCTCAGTTATGAGATCTAGGATTTTATGTTAACCATTTATCAGTTTATGAGATCTAGGATTTTATGTTAACCATTTATCAGTTTATGAGATCTAGGATTTTATGTTAACCATTTCTCAGTTATGAGATCTAGGATTTTATGTTAACCATTTATCAGTTTATGAGATCTAGGATTTTATGTTAACCATTTATCAGTTTATGAGATCTAGGATTTTAAAACCTTTGGACTCGTCGTGGATAAAATCGAAATTTATTTTGTATTTATGATAATGGTGTTTTGTTGATTCATAGTCCCGACATTGTAGGCCAAAATGTCCGATTTCCACACCCATTTTTGATGTTTTGGACAATTTTGGCAGAAAAATAATCTTGATAAACGTTTATTTTCAGATGGTTATGGAAACGTGTATTCATGACAAATCAGTGAAAATTTCAGGTCATCCGCCCATTTGGAAATTTTAGCCAATAAAAAATCGCGTTTATTGACGAGGTCGGGCAGAAGAAAGTTAACACCAGAAGTGAAAAGCTTATTTTCAGAGAATACTAGTCTTGAAAAGTGTTGGAAAAAGAAAGAAAGAAAGAAACAAACAAACAAAAAATAATTTTTTTCCCGAACAATAATAAATGTCTTTTCCTTTCAGGAAAACCCAAAATGATGTCCATGGTAACTGTATCGTGAATCTCACTTATTTAAACAACTTTTCGTCGTGAAGATACATTTTCTGGTTCCTTCGTAATATTCCCACTTTGCAGACAGTAAATACTGACATGACTGACATACCATGTTTTAGTGAAATGATTATATTGTGAAAGTGGCACAGTTTTCCGACTATCATGTCGTCTTTCGTCGCTTTGGAGAGAGCTCATTATAACACCAACTTCAGTCGAAACCCAATAACTCATTTCATTCTAATATTTTTTTTCACTTTCGTGCGAAAAATGTTAACACATATTTCTCCCTGAACTGAAAGTTGCGAATATGTCGAAATATAGAAAATATTCTCTAATCAAAACGCCACTCACCCGTCATAAATTGTATGTTTCCAAACTGTAAACGATCAATTGCTGGTACATTTTCTGAGTTTACTGTGACAACATTTAGCGTCTGTCAATTTTCTTGAATTCTTGAATCTCGGACATTATCCTTCGGGTTTAACTCTTTACTCAACCCGAATAGCAGACGACACTTGCAAAGTAAAAAATCTTCAATAACTACTTTTTTCATTCTTGCCTCAAACACATAGGTTATAACTCATCATCGGAACAAACTTAACGAGCTTGTTCCAACGAAGGTTATGACCTATGTGTTTGAGAAAAAAATGGAAAAAATAGTTATTTAAGAATTTTTGTGGTATCAGAAGGAGCGAGTTTATCAATAGTGTTCCCAACCCTACCATTGGATACACGGCTACGTTCATATGTCCCTCACAGAAAGTTATCAAGAAGAAAAATGGTACTTAGATGGAGGAAGACGCCAACACATGACATATGACTGGCACCATGATAAAGTCAGTAGATGTGATCTAGGAGCCAGGAAGACTGGCCAAGGTGCTAGGACGAGATTCAAGTCGTTCGCGCAGTACCTCATCCAGTCTTTGCTTGATTGACTTTCAGACTGCTTAGGAACCACACAGACCTTCGTTATACACGAGGAAGATAAATCTGTATGGGCAGCGCGCCCTTCGGAAATCTCTTAGTTCTATTGCACTACGTGCTATAAGGTGTAAATTAAAAAAAAAGATTCTGGAAGAATTTCACCTGATAAACAGGTATTTGTGAGGGTCATTTGTGGTGATTCGATATACTCCTATTAAATCGAATGACTTACCTTTGCTTCTGGGAAAAGTCGAGTCAAATAAAGTTCGTTTCTGTAAAAACGTCCAATTTCTGTTGCTTTTCATGGAGGTCGGGTTGTTTGTGGTAATTAGATATACCCCCATTTAATCGCGCCTTCCCAAAGAACACAACCAGTTCGGCTGTAGGAGGTTTCAGTTGTACAGTAAAGGTCTGCCACCCTAGAAGACAAGTTGATGGCCTCCAGTATACAAAATGGTCGACGGAAAGACGTGTCGGCCCAACAACCCGCCCCGCGAATGCGCAATGGTACCACCCATCAACACGGTAACGACGACACAACATGACAGCTCACGCGAGCGTCCAGGAAATCCACAGTGCATCGCGGTATGACGTAACGCCAGGGGTCCTACAGAAAATTGGCCGAAAAGGGCAAGCACTACTCATGCATGTTTCGTCACTTTGTTTTACTGTTATGATGTTTTCAACAGCCAGGATCGTATGGAAGAAACCAGAGTACCCGGAGAAAACCGACAAACAATGGGGACAAAATATCGTTGTCCCTAACGTATTGATCTGGCGAGGGAAGGATTAGCAAGGATTAGTAATAACTGAAGGCAAGTGCATCGTCTACGTTCTGTACGCTTTTGTTTTGTATGCCACCATGCTCCCAGGTGGACAATCCGGATTACGTGCCTTCCCGAACGACACGATGCATATGAAGCGAGTAAGGATCGAACTGTCGGCCTTTCGATCTGCAGTTCAAAGTCGAGAGAGAGCTCTGAGAGTACCAGAGAGGTTGTCCTGAGTAGAGCGTTCCCCCATGCAGGATATAAGGGATGGACCTAACAGTAAAAAATATCTAGTTTGGACCACCAAGGAGGGAATTTCTTCTTCGAAATATGTTGTTTGTTTTTTGATTTGTTTGGTTGCTGTTAGCTTTGGGTTGTTGTGTTGTTTTTTTCTGTCACTATAGAGGCCAAATAACTGACACCTCTTATTAAACTCCCACTCACGCTATACATTTGACAGTTGACTTTCAATCTAGCATAAGAATTTCTAGAAAATTTAATGTTTTTATTATTTACAGCAAACGCAAATACTTTTACTAAAAGAACAGAAAAGCGAGGGAGTAAAACAAAGGTTCAGTCCCTAAAATTGAAAGAGGAAGGACTTAGCGACCTCAGTTTCGACTCGCTATGTGAAAGAGCCCATTCCATTCATGTGCCATGAAGGACAAAACTAGATCGATCCTCGAAGTAAAAATAGCTTACAATGGGGAAAAAATAATGACCGTGGGAAGATTGTTTATTACAATGCCATATGCTGTCATTATAGAAAATAAAAAATAATAAGAAGCAATATTATCAATTCGTATTGTCGTATATTACCTTCAATCACGGAGTAGTCCAATGTAATTAATGCACAGGAAACTGCATTTAATCTTCATCATAAATATTGATTTATGTCAACGTCGCTGGGATTCTTTAACAAGAACTTGAAATATCGAGCTTTCAACTCTCTCTATCCCCTCCCTCACTTTCTCTCTCTCTCTCTCTCTCTCTCTCTCTCGCCCTCTCATTCTCTGACGAATAACTGCTGGTACTCCGGCCTGATGCCAACATCTCCCGATAGAATCTCCGGAAATGGAGTCGTGCTTGATTACCACAGTAGACAGGTTTTTCTTTGCTGATACAATTGGTCCTGTTATCCAACTGTTTGACTCCGAGTTCTCTAAAGTCTGTAGCGTAAACGATTGCCAAGAAACAGATTTTATACATTTGTTTCTGTCTCGATATAGCTGTAGATGCTGAAGGTAACCTTAGACACAAATAAACAAATAAATATGTGTTACAACCATCGAAAAGATTTAACGTGTGTGCGCATTGTAAATCAACAGAAGAGAATCCAGGTAACCGCTTACAGCCAGTTAAATCCAAAGTTTGTTCGCCTTTCATTTATAAAGTCAGTGACATCCGTGAAGACAGAAAACATTATTTACATTATTTATCTTTATTAATTAAGCAATATTTAAACTCTCGCCCTATAAGTTGTTTTCAGTCGAGTGCGTCTGCCTCTCAAGAAAAAAAAATGAAGGTCCTATTTCCAGGATTGTCAGAAGGTTATCTTCGACAAGTCCATTTCTCATCAAATTATAACATTGTTTTCCATTTTTGACCTTTTGAAGGTTGGAGGCATCACAGTTTGAAAAATATCCGAACAATCAATTTTTATGTCTACCATTTGATGTGATCATCTTTTGTAATGCAGGAATGGATACTTTTGTACTTAAGCGTCCCAGATACTTTTCCCCGGCGCTCAAATTACGACACGAGCAGTGCAATAGAGAGATTTTTCCCCACTGCATGTGCGTTTTCAGAAGGATTTTACACACTGATTATAATGCGAACGTTATGAGTGGTAAACGATTGACGTTTTTTTCTTCTCTGATTGCAGCTTCGACACAACATATGGTACGCGAGATTTCCACACTAATGGTGAAAAAACTAAGAGCAACGCAAACAGAGAAAGACTATTTATAATTATAAACCAGTAAATAAAGAAACACAACTTCACTATTTATAATTATAACCCAGTAAAAAAAGAAACACAACATCACTATTTATAATTATAACCCAACGAATAAATAGAGAAACACTACATCACTATTTATAATTATAACCCAGTAAATAAAGAAACACAACATCACTATTTATAATTATAAACCAGTAAATAAAGAAACACAACTTCACTATTTATAATTATAACCCAGTAAATAAAGAAACACAACATCACTATTTATAATTATAAACCAGTAAATAGAGAACACAACATCACTATTTATAATTATAGCCCAACGAATAAATAAAGAAACACAACATCACTATTTATAATTATAAACCAGTAAATAGAGAAACACAACATCACTATTTATAATTATAACCCAGTTAATAAAGAAACACAACATCACTATTTATAATTATAACCCAGTTAATAAAGAAACACAACATCACTATTTATAATTATAACCCAGTAAATAAAGAAACACAACATCACTATTTATAATTATAAATCAGTAAATAAAGAAACACAACATCACTATTTATAATTATAAACCAGTAAATAAAGAAACACAACATCACTATTCATAATTATAAACCAGTAAATAAAGAAACACAACATCACTATTTATAATTATAACCCAACAAATATATAGAGAAACACAACATCACTATTTATAATTATAACCCAGTTAATAAAGAAACACAACATCACTATTTATAATTATAAACCAGTAAATAGAGAAACACAACATCACTATTTATAATTATAAACCAGTAAATAAAGAAACACAACATCACTATTTATAATTATAACCCAATAAATAAAGAAACACAACATCACTATTTATAATTATAAACCAGTAAATTGAGAAACACAACATCACTATTTATAATTATAACCCAGTAAATAAAGAAACACAACATCACTATTTATAATTATAAACCAGTAAATAAAGAAACACAACATCACTATTTATAATTATAAACCTTAAATAGAGAAACACAACATCACTATTTATAATTATAAACCAGTAAATAAAGAAACACAACATCACTATTTATAATTATAAACCAACAAATAAATAAAGAAACACAACATCAATATTCATAATTACAACCCAGTAAATAAAGAAACACAACATCACTATTTATAATTATAACCCAGTAAATAAAGAAACACAACATCAATATTTATAATTATAACCCAGTAAAAAAAGAAACACGACATCACTATTTATAATTATAACCCAGTAAATAAAGAAACACAACATCACTATTTATAATTATAACCCAACGAATAAATAGAGAAACACTACATCACTATTTATAATTATAACCCAGTAAAGAAAGAAACACAACATCTCTATTTATAATTATGACCCAGTTAATAAAGAAACACAACATCACTATTTATAATTATAACCCAGTTAATAAAGAAACACAACATCACTATTTATAATTATAACCCAGTTAATAAAGAAACACAACATCACTATTTATAATTATAACCCAGTAAATAAAGAAACACAACATCACTATTTATAATTATAACCCAGTTAATAAAGAAACACAACATCACTATTTATAATTATAACCCAGTAAATAAAGAAACACAACATCACTATTTATAATTATAACCCAGTAAATAAAGAAACACAACATCACTATTTATAATTATAAACCAGTAAATAAAGAAACACAACATCACTATTTATAATTATAAACCAGTAAATAAAGAAACACAACATCACTATTTACAATTATAACCCAGTAAATAAAGAAACACAACATCTCTATTTATAATTATAACCCAACGAATAAATAGAGAAACACAACATCACTATTTATAATTATAACCCAGTAAATAAAGAAACACAACATCACTATTTATAATTATAAACCAGTAAATAAAGAAACACAACATCACTATTTATAATTATAAACCAGTAAATAAAGAAACACAACATCACTATTTATAATTATAACCCAACGAATAAATAAAGAAACACAACATCAATATTTATAATTATAACCCAGTAAATAAAGAAACACAACATCACTATTTATAATTATAACCCAACGAATAAATAAAGAAACACAACATCAATATTTATAATTATAAACCAGCAAATAAAGAAACACAACCTCACTATTTATAATTATAACCCAGTAAATAAAGACACACAACATCACTATTTATAATTATAACCCAGTAAATAAAGAAACACAACATCACTATTTATAATTATAACCCAGTAAATAAAGAAACACAACATCACTATTTATAATTATAACCCAGTAAATAAAGAAACACAACATCACTATTTATAATTATAACCCAGTAAATAAAGAAACACAACATCACTATTTATAATTATAACCCAACGAATAAATAGAGAAACACAACATCAATATTTATAATTATTACCCAGTAAATAAAGAAACACAACATCACTATTTATAATTATAACCCAACGAATAAATAAAGAAACACAACATCAATATTTATAATTATAACCCAGTAAATAAAGAAACACAACATCACTATTTATAATTATAACCCAACGAATAAATAAAGAAACACAACATCAATATTTATAATTATAAACCAGTAAATAAAGAAACACAACTTCACTATTTATAATTATAACCCAGTAAATAAAGACACACAACATCACTATTTATAATTATAACCCAGTAAATAAAGAAACACAACATCACTATTTATAATTATAACCCAGTAAATAAAGAAACACAACATCACTATTTATAATTATAACCCAGTAAATAAAGAAACACAACATCACTATTTATAATTATAACCCAGTAAATAAAGAAACACAACATCACTATTTATAATTATAACCCAGTAAATAAAGAAACGCAACATCACTATTTATAATTATAAACCAGTAAATAAAGAAACACAACATCACTATTTATAATTATAAACCAGTAAATAGAGAAACACAACATCACTATTTATAATTGTAAACCAGTAAATAAAGAAACACAACATCACTATTTATAATTGTAAACCAGTAAATAAAGAAACACAACATCACTATTTATAATTGTAACCCAGTAAATAAAGAAACACAACATCACTATTTATAATTATAACCCAACGAATAAATAGAGAAACACAACATCACTATTTATAATTATAAATCAGTAAATAAAGAAACACAACATCACTATTTATAATTATAAACCAGTAAATAAAGAAACACAACATCACTATTCATAATTATAAACCAGTAAATAAAGAAACACAACATCACTATTTATAATTATAACCCAACAAATATATAGAGAAACACAACATCACTATTTATAATTATAACCCAGTTAAAAAAGAAACACAACATCACTATTTATAATTATAAACCAGTAAATAGAGAAACACAACATCACTATTTATAATTATAAACCAGTAAATAAAGAAACACAACATCACTATTTATAATTATAACCCAATAAATAAAGAAACACAACATCACTATTTATAATTATAAACCAGTAAATTGAGAAACACAACATCACTATTTATAATTATAAACCAGTAAATAGAGAAACACAACATCATTATTTATAATTATAACCCAACAAATAAATAGAGAATCACAACATCACTATTTATAATTATAACCCAGTTAATAAAGAAACACAACATCACTATTTATAATTATAAACCAGTAAATAAAGAAAGACAACATCACTATTTATAATTATAAACCAGTAAATAAAGAAACACAACATCACTATTTATAATTACAAACCAGTAAATAGTGAAACACAACATCACTATTTATAATTATAAACCAGTAAATAGAGAAACACAACATCATTATTTATAATTATAACCCAACAAATAAATACAGAATCACAACATCACTATTTATAATTATAACCCAGTTAATAAAGAAACACAACATCACTATTTATAATTATAAACCAGTAAATAGAGAAACACAACATTACTATTTATAATTATAAACCAGTAAATAAAGAAACACAACATCACTATTTATAATTATAAACCAGTAAATAAAGAAACGCAACATCACTATTTATAATTATAAACCAGTAAATAGAGAAACACAACATCACTATTTATAATTATAAACCAGTAAATAGAGAAACACAACATCATTATTTATAATTATAACCCAACAAATAAATAGAGAATCACAACATCACTATTTATAATTATAACCCAGTTAATAAAGAAACACAACATAACTATTTATAATTATAAACCAGTAAATAGAGAAACACAACATCATTATTTATAATTATAACCCAACAAATAAATAGAGAATCACAACATCACTATTTATAATTATAACCCAGTTAATAAAGAAACACAACATCACTATTTATAATTATAAACCAGTAAATAGAGAAACACAACATCACTATTTATAATTATAACCCAGTAAATAAAGAAACACAACATCACTATTTATAATTATAGCCCAGCAAATAAAGAAACACAACATCACTATTTATAATTATAACCCAGTAAATAAAGAAACACAACATCACTATTTATAATTATAACCCAGTTAATAAAGAAACACAACATCACTATTTATAATTATAAACCAGTTAATAAAGAAACACAACATCACTATTTATAATTATAACCCAGTAAATAAAGAAACACAACATCACTATTTATAATTATAACCCAGTTAATAAAGAAACACAACATCACTATTTATAATTATAACCCAGTAAATAAAGAAACACAACATCACTATTTATAATTATAACCCAGTTAATAAAGAAACACAACATCACTATTTATAATTATAACCCAGTTAATAAAGAAACACAACATCACTATTTATAATTATAACCCAGTAAATAAAGAAACACAACATCACTATTTATAATTATAAACCAGTAAATAAAGAAACACAACATCACTATTTATAATTATAAACCAGTAAATAAAGAAACACAACATCACTATTTATAATTATAACCCAGTAAATAAAGAAACACAACATCACTATTTATAATTATAAACCAGTAAATAAAGAAACACAACATCACTATTTATAATTATAACCCAGTAAATAAAGAAACACAACATCACTATTTATAATTATAAACCAGTAAATAAAGAAACACAACATCACTATTTATAATTATAACCCAGTAAATAAAGAAACACAACATCACTATTTATAATTATAACCCAGTAAATAAAGAAACACAACATCACTATTTATAATTATAACCCAGTAAATAAAGAAACACAACATCACTATTTAAAATTATAACCCAGTAAATAAAGAAACACAACATCACTATTTATAATTATAAACAGTAAATAAAGAAACACAACATCACTATTTATAATTATAACCCAGTAAAGAAAGAAACACAACATCACTATTTATAATTATAACCCAGTTAATAAAGAAACACAACATCACTATTTATAATTATAACCCAGTAAATAAAGAAACACAACATCACTATTTATAATTATAAACAGTAAATAAAGAAACACAACATCACTATTTATAATTATAACCCAGTAAATAAAGAAACACAACATCACTATTTATAATTATAAACCAGTAAATAAAGAAACACAACATCACTATTTATAATTATAACCCAGTTAATAAAGAAACACAACATCACTATTTATAATTATAACCCAGTTAATAAAGAAACACAACATCACTATTTATAATTATAACCCAGTTAATAAAGAAACACAACATCACTATTTATAATTATAACCCAGTAAATAAAGAAACACAACATCACTATTTATAATTATAACTCAACGAATAAATAGAGAAACACAACATCACTATTTATAATTATAACACAGTAAATAAAGAAACACAACATCACTATTTATAATTATAACACAGTAAATAAAGAAACACAACATCACTATGTATAATTATAAACCAGTAAATAAAGAAACACAACATCACTATTTATAATTATAACCCAGTAAATAAAGAAACACAACATCACTATTTATAATTATAAACCAGTAAATAAAGAAACACAACATCACTATTTATAATTATAACCCAGTAAATAAAGAAACACAACATCACTATTTATAATTATAAACGAGTAAATAAAGAAACACAACATCACTATTTATAATTATAGACCAGTAAATAAAGAAACACAACATCACTATTTATAATTATAAACCAGTAAATAAAGAAACACAACATCATTATTTATAATTATAACCCAACAAATAAATAGAGAATCACAACATCACTATTTATAATTATAACCCAGTAAGTAAAGAAACACAACATCACTATTTATAACTATAACCCAGTAAATAAAGAAACACAACATCACTATTTATAATTATAACCCAGTAAATAAAGAAACACAACATCACTATTTATAATTATAAACCAGTAAATAAAGAAACACAACATCACTATTTATAATTATAAACCAGTAAATAAAGAAACACAACATCACTATTTATAATTATAAACCAGTAAATAAAGAAACACAACATCACTATTTATAATTATAACCCAGTAAATAAAGAAACACAACATCACTATTTATAATTATTACCCAGTAAATAAAGAAACACAACATCACTATTTATAATTATAAGCCAGTAAATAAAGAAACACAACATCACTATTTATAATTATAAGCCAGTAAATAAAGAAACACAACATCACTATTTATAATTATAACCCAGTAAATAAAGAAACACAACATCACTATTTATAATTATAACCCAGTAAATAAAGAAACACAACATCACTATTTATAATTATAAACCAGTAAATAAAGAAACACAACATCACTATTTATAATTATAACCCAGTAAATACAGAAACACAACATCACTATTTATAATTATAAACCAGTAAATAAAGAAACACAACATCACTATTTATAATTATAACCCAGTAAATAAAGAAACACAACATCACTATTTATAATTATAACCCAGTAAATAAAGAAACACAACATCACAATTTATAATTATAACCCAGTAAATAAAGAAACACAACATCACTAGTTATAATTATAACCCAGTAAATAAAGAAACACAACATCACTATTTATAATTATAAACCAGTAAATAAAGAAACACAACATCACTATTTATAATTATAAACCAGTAAATAAAGAAACACAACATCACTATTTATAATTATAACCCAGTAAATAAAGAAACACAACATCACTATTTATAATTATAAACAGTAAATAAAGAAACACAACATCACTATTTATAATTATAACCCAGTAAAGAAAGAAACACAACATCACTATTTATAATTATAACCCAGTTAATAAAGAAACACAACATCACTATTTATAATTATAACCCAGTAAATAAAGAAACACAACATCACTATTTATAATTATAAACAGTAAATAAAGAAACACAACATCACTATTTATAATTATAACCCAGTAAATAAAGAAACACAACATCACTATTTATAATTATAAACAGTAAATAAAGAAACACAACATCACTATTTATAATTATAACCCAGTAAATAAAGAAACACAACATCACTATTTATAATTATAACCCAGTAAATAAAGAAACACAACATCACTATTTATAATTATAACCCAGTAAATAAAGAAACACAACATCACTATTTATAATTATAACCCAGTAAATAAAGAAACACAACATCACTATTTATAATTATAACTCAGTAAATAAAGAAACACAACATCACTATTTATAATTATAAACAGTTAATAAAGAAACACAACATCACTATTTATAATTATAACCCAGTAAAGAAAGAAACACAACATCACTATTTATAATTATAACCCAGTTAATAAAGAAACACAACATCACTATTTATAATTATAACCCAGTAAATAAAGAAACACAACATCACTATTTATAATTATAAACAGTAAATAAAGAAACACAACATCACTATTTATAATTATAACCCAGTAAATAAAGAAACACAACATCACTATTTATAATTATAAACAGTAAATAAAGAAACACAACATCACTATTTATAATTATAACCCAGTAAAGAAAGAAACACAACATCACTATTTATAATTATAACCCAGTAAATAAAGAAACACAACATCACTATTTATAATTATAACCCAGTAAAGAGAGAAACACAACATCACTATTTATAATTATAACCCAGTTAATAAAGAAACACAACATCACTATTTATAATTATAACCCAGTAAATAAAGAAACACAACATCACTATTTATAATTATAACCCAGTAAATAAAGAAACACAACATCACTATTTATAATTATAACCCAGTAAATAAAGAAACACAACATCACTATTTGTAATTATAAACCAGTAAATAAAGAAACACAACATCACTATTTATAATTATAACCCAGTAAAGAAAGAAACACAACATCACTATTTATAATTATAACCCAGTAAATAAAGAAACACAACATCACTATTTATAATTATAAACCAGTAAATAAAGAAACACAACATCACTATTTATAATTATAACCCAACGAATAAATAGAGAAACACAACATCACTATTTATAATTATAAACCAGTAAATAAAGAAACACAACATCACTATTTATAATTATAACCCAGTAAATAAAGAAACACAACATCACTATTTATAATTATAACCCAGTAAATAAAGAAACACAACATCACTATTTATAATTATAAACCAGTAAATAAAGAAACACAACATCACTATTTATAATCATAACCCAGTAAATAAAGAAACACAACATCACTATTTATAATTATAACCCAGTAAATAAAGAAACACAACTTCACTATTTATAATTATAACCCAGTAAATAAAGAAACACAACATCACTATTTATAATTATAACCCAGTAAATAAAGAAACACAACATCACTATTTATAATTATAAACCAGTAAATGAAGAAACACAACATCACTATTTATAATTATAACCCAACAAATAAATAGAGAAACACAACATCACTATTTATAATTATAACTCAATGAATAAATAGAGAAACACAACATCACTATTTATAATTATAAACCAGTAAATAAAGAAACACAACATCACTATTTATAATTATAACCCAGTAAATAAAGAAACACAACATCACTATTTATAATTATAACCCAGTAAATAAAGAAACACAACATCACTATTTATAATTATAACCCAATAAATAAAGAAACACAACATCACTATTTATAATTATAACCCAGTAAATAAAGAAACACAACATCACTATTTATAATTATAACCCAGTAAATAAAGAAACACAACATCACTATTTATAATTATAACCCAGTAAATAAAGAAACACAACATCACTATTTATAATTATAAACCAGTAAATAAAGAAACACAACATCACTATTTATAATTATAACCCAGTAAATACAGAAACACAACATCACTATTTATAATTATAAACCAGTAAATAAAGAAACACAACATCACTATTTATAATTATAACCCAGTAAATAAAGAAACACAACATCACTATTTATAATTATAACCCAGTAAATAAAGAAACACAACATCACAATTTATAATTATAACCCAGTAAATAAAGAAACACAACATCACTATTTATAATTATAACCCAGTAAATAAAGAAACACAACATCACTATTTATAATTATAAACCAGTAAATAAAGAAACACAACATCACTATTTATAATTATAAACCAGTAAATAAAGAAACACAACATCACTATTTATAATTATAACCCAGTAAATAAAGAAACACAACATCACTATTTATAATTATAACCCAGTAAATAAAGAAACACAACATCACTATTTATAATTATAACCCAGTAAATAAAGAAACACAACATCACTATTTATAATTATAAACCAGTAAATAAAGAAACACAACATCACTATTTATAATTATAACCCAGTAAATAAAGAAACACAACATCACTATTTATAATTATAACCCAGTAAATAAAGAAACACAACATCACTATTTATAATTATAACCCAGTAAATAAAGAAACACAACATCACTATTTATAATTATAACCCAGTAAATAAAGAAACACAACATCACTATTTATAATTATAAACTGTAAATAAAGAAACACAACATCACTATTTATAATTATAACCCAGTAAAGAAAGAAACACAACATCACTATTTATAATTATAACCCAGTTAATAAAGAAACACAACATCACTATTTATAATTATAACCCAGTAAATAAAGAAACACAACATCACTATTTATAATTATAAACAGTAAATAAAGAAACACAACATCACTATTTATAATTATAACCCAGTAAATAAAGAAACACAACATCACTATTTATAATTATAAACCAGTAAATAAAGAAACACAACATCACTATTTATAATTATAACCCAGTAAATAAAGAAACACAACATCACTATTTATAATGATAACCCAGTAAATAAAGAAACACAACATCACTATTTATAATTATAACCCAGTAAATAAAGAAACACAACATCACTATTTATAATTATAAACAGTAAATAAAGAAACACAACATCACTATTTATAATTATAACCCAGTAAATAAAGAAACACAACATCACTATTTATAATTATAAACAGTAAATAAAGAAACACAACATCACTATTTATAATTATAACCCAGTAAATAAAGAAACACAACATCACTATTTATAATTATAAACAGTAAATAAAGAAACACAACATCACTATTTATAATTATAACCCAGTAAAGAAAGAAACACAACATCACTATTTATAATTATAACCCAGTAAATAAAGAAACACAACATCACTATTTATAATTATAACCCAGTAAATAAAGAAACACAACATCACTATTTATAATTATAAACAGTAAATAAAGAAACACAACATCACTATTTATAATTATAACCCAGTAAAGAAAGAAACACAACATCACTATTTATAATTATAACCCAGTTAATAAAGAAACACAACATCACTATTTATAATTATAACCCAGTAAATAAAGAAACACAACATCACTATTTATAATTATAAACAGTAAATAAAGAAACACAACATCACTATTTATAATTATAACCCAGTAAATAAAGAAACACAACATCACTATTTATAATTATAAACAGTAAATAAAGAAACACAACATCACTATTTATAATTATAACCCAGTAAAGAAAGAAACACAACATCACTATTTATAATTATAACCCAGTAAATAAAGAAACACAACATCACTATTTATAATTATAACCCAGTAAAGAAAGAAACACAACATCACTATTTATAATTATAACCCAGTTAATAAAGAAACACAACATCACTATTTATAATTATAACCCAGTAAATAAAGAAACACAACATCACTATTTATAATTATAACCCAGTAAATAAAGAAACACAACATCACTATTTATAATTATAACCCAGTAAATAAAGAAACACAACATCACTATTTATAATTATAAACCATTAAATAAAGAAACACAACATCACTATTTATAATTATAAACCAGTAAAGAAAGAAACACAACATCACTATTTATAATTATAACCCAGTAAATAAAGAAACACAACATCACTATTTATAATTATAAACCAGTAAATAAAGAAACACAACATCACTATTTATTATTATAACCCAACGAATAAATAGAGAAACACAACATCACTATTTATAATTATAAACCAGTAAATAAAGAAACACAACATCACTATTTATAATTATAACCCAGTAAATAAAGAAACACAACATCACTATTTATAATTATAACCCAGTAAATAAAGAAACACAACTTCACTATTTATAATTATAAACCAGTAAATAAAGAAACACAACATCACTATTTATAATCATAACCCAGTAAATAAAGAAACACAACATCACTATTTATAATTATAACCCAGTAAATAAAGAAACACAACTTCACTATTTATAATTATAACCCAGTAAATAAAGAAACACAACATCACTATTTATAATTATAACCCAGTAAATAAAGAAACACAACATCACTATTTATAATTATAAACCAGTAAATAAAGAAACACAACATCACTATTTATAATTATAACCCAACAAATAAATAGAGAAACACAACATCACTATTTATAATTATAACTCAATGAATAAATAGAGAAACACAACATCACTATTTATAATTATAAACCAGTAAATAATGAAACACAACATCACTATTTATAATTATAAACCAGTAAATAAAGAAACACAACATCACTATTTATAATTATAAACCAGTAAATAAAGAAACACAACATCACTATTTATTATTATAACCCAGTAAATAAAGAAACACAACATCACTATTTATAATTATAACCCAGTAAATAAAGAAACACAACATCACTATTTATAATTATAAACCAGTAAATAAAGAAACACAACATCACTATTTATAATTATAAACCAGTAAATAAAGAAACACAACATCACTATTTATAATTATAACCCAGTAAATAAAGAAACACAACATCACTATTTATAATTATAAACCAGTAAATAAAGAAACACAACATCACTATTTATCGCAGACAAGAACGGAACGACCTACCAGATAGGCAAAAAAATCACCTGCATGTCCAGGAATGTGATAAGTGCAATGAAGTTGTGTACGTGGGAGAGACGGGGACAAAATTGTATGAGAGAATGCAAAACCATCTGAGTAGAATAAAACTTGAGGTTATGGATGAACCAATACCACATCATTTTCTGACCAAAAACATAGTATAAAGAATTTTAAGATTATTGGGATTGAACAAATTAATCAACAAAATACAGCTTACAGGAGGGGTCGCGAAGCATTTTGGATTAACAAACTTCAAACACTAGAACCCAATGGGCTCAATAGACAAGAATAATTCCAAATATTCTCATTTATAAACTTGCTGAACCGGGGGGGGGGGGGGGGGGGGATATAAATTAGTGTATAGAGCAATTACACCTAAAAACGCATTCATGTTGAACATAGCGGGTATATGTTGTGAGATTATGATCATTTGGTATATGTCAGTGCGTACGTCATGTGTATATGGGGGGGGGGGGGGGGGGAGGGGGAGTATGGAATCCTAGCCTACGATTGTCAGTGTAGACATTATAGGAGGGGCTGCACTTAGATCAGTGGTGGGGGGCATATATATTCTGCAATAGTGGGTGGGGACAAAACATTTACACACCCTGGAAAGATCGGGCGGGGGGGGGGGGGTGGCGGGTGGATGGGGTTATTACTACGCAAGGACGGTATAAAAAGATTCTATTTTTCATCAACGGTATTGATGTCTGATTGACGCGGGTTGGGTACTGGGGCGGAGATATGGAGGCGCGCTTTTAAATGATTGAATGATTCGGGCTAAGGAGTGGTTGGATGTGTGAATACAGTATACGAACTTACTTGCCTCTGCCTCTGTTACCAGGGCGAGGTTTTAGAAATAGTGTCTAATTCATATTTGCTTTTTACGTAATAACGCGGAACATATCTTTACTTGTTGCCACCCAAGGAAGATATTATACGGTATTTTTGCATAATTACACTTGAATACAAAAAGCAAAGTGAAGCGCGGAACATATCTTTACTTGTTGCCACCCAAGGAAGATATGATACGGTTATTTTGCGCGTAATAGACTCGTGTACGGGGAATAACATGAAACGGGGAACATACCTTTGCCACCCAATGGAGATATGATACGGGGATTGTACAAGCAATACACTTGAATATGGAGAACAACGCGTTTGAACAATTCGGGTCAAGGAATGGTTGAATGTGTGAATATTGCATGCGAACTCGCTTCTGCCTCTGTTATCAGGGCGAGGCTGAGATAAATGATTGAATGCTCCTAATTCTAAGGCTGAAAACAAAATTTGCGCATAAAACGCGGAATATATCTCCACTTGTTACCACCTAATGAAGATCTGTCCATAATTTACAATTAAAAACAGTGAACAACGTGCAATGCGGAACATATCTTTACTTGTTGCCACCCAAGGAAGATATGTATCGGCGATTTTATAGACGGGTTTGTGATTAGGAGCTAGGCGGCCACTTGCTAAATAATAAATCGATATGTAAGACGTACGCGTATCTCAATCAATTTTATAATTCCCATTCAACAATTAGGATCTGTGTGACGCTAAAGCTTACGTTCCCATGACGCGATACACATTGGTACGGCACTTAACGTAACGGAATAACAATTAGTTTTGAATTTTGGTTGGAAATTGACGTCACGGAGAGGAAGCAACGGAAAATTCTCTGTCAAAATTTTTGTTTTCTTTTTGGTTTAAATACAGTTTTAAGTTGTAGGGGGCAACAGAAGTTGCTCAGAATCAAAGTTTGTTCTTTTTGAAGTTATAAGAAGCTCAGAAAGTTTAATTGTCTGGTTAAATTCAATTTTTTTCGGAAATGTAATTTTCGTTTACATCGAAAATTGGTGACTGATTTCGTTCAACGGTTTTACAAACTTCGTCAAATTGTGTAAAAACACACAAACTCTTTCTGCTGTGACCTCGACGGGGAAAACGCCTTTAAAGAACAGATAAACTGTGATCAATCTATTCTTGATAAACTAGATTCTCAACTTTCTGATGTTTTTCTTCGAATTTCTCTGAACTTCTTCATTTCACTCCAAACTTCAGCTGGTGTCTGGGTGATCGTAGTCTTAATTCTAACTGCACATTTTGAGAAACTCTAGATTAGCTATGTCTTCAGTAATAACCCGTAAGAAATCAACAAACTTTTCACCTTTATCACAGCAAACTACAAGCAGTGAGAAATCTGATGATTCAAGCTCCACTAGGAACTATACCTTAAACAGGAAAAGGGCAGTCAAGAAAAAGCTAAAATCTGCCCTCACTCTGAAGTACAACCTTGAGGCGAAAGCTGGTATGAATTACACAATAGAACTTAGCACGGGTGTGTACGAAATGTTTAAATGTGCCCTAATAAAAGTTATACAAAATTCAATAGACTGCACAGCAGAAGTAGAAAAATTTGGTGACAAAAGCAAAGAAGGACTCAAAGTTGATGAAATTGTGCGAATTTACAACAAAACCTCCAGAGGACGACCAGGTAGAATTCAAAAATATGTTGTCAACTGCTATAATACAAAATCATCAGTTCTTGTCAATGGAAAGGAAGCAAGCTCATTATTCATTGACAAACATCTACCATTAATTGAAAATGAAGTTTTTTAAAATCCTGCTGTCAATACAATCGATGATTTCTGCAGAAGAATGCTCTCCACGTCACCTACAGAAGTCTTTCATAATAAGAGTGACTCGACAAATAAAAGTTCTCAGCTTATAAGTCGAAAGACTGTACTAAAGTCAATGGAACCACCACTACCAAATCTGGTTGCAAACGATTGTACCAACAAAATTAACACTCAGACTAAAAGCACTTACAGTATAAATACACTCATTGAAGAAAAATATCAAGCATCAACACCTGAATTGAAGACGAAATTGGACGTACTCTGTGAGTTGTGCCAGCAACCGTCAGTCAGCAACTCAATTTGGTGTGCTCATTGCAATACGTGGTATCATTACCAGTGCCTCAAACTCTCAAGTGATGAAATAAGAACCTACGAAGGTGAAGATGAAAGTATTGGTTATGTTTGTCCCGGCTGTACCAAATCTGATCATAATGAATTCGGAAAAGTTCAACCAAACTCGCAGGATATGAAGTCACCTGATACCAGTCACCACGGAATTAACCATCCATGTAGTGAAGGTCTCACTGATTCAGAGGGAAATATTGAACAAACTGAAGATAAACAGTACAGTTCATTGGAAACTACTTGTAGTATTAATAAGAGTATTTTATCTGAATCAGCTAGTACCCAGACTGAAAGTACTGATCCTAGAATCACCCGTATAGATGCTGAGAAGATGATCAAAGACTGGAATGTTAGAGAAAAGAAAATAAATGAAAAAGAAAAAGATTTGGAACAAAAACAATCAACTATTAGAGAAGAGCAAAAACAATTAGAACTACAGAAATCAGTAATAAGCAAGTTAGAAAATAAAATAGAAGAGTTAAGTAACTCCAATAGAATTCTAAGAACAAAAGTATTGATGTTTGAGTCAGAACACATCAATGTTGATAATAAAAAACAACACACAAAACAATTAACATCAAAAGATATCACCTCCTCCAGGATTTGAGAACCAAAATTCAGCGAACAGCAATGAATTATTGTGGATGAAAATGAACTCGATTTATCAAAAACAAATTGAAATGGAGATTGCACAACTGAAGATGCATCAAAATGTACAAGACCTACAGAACGCCCACATGTACTGCACATAACGGCAACCATTATATCCCCCATGTTCTCAGGGAGTTTGGAATGATCAACATTACAGTTCACCATCCTTTCCAATTTACTGCAATCCTCATGTTCAGGAAAATTATCAAAGTCCATCATATTCATCACAAAATACAGCCTTCAATAATGCGTTCAATCATCCAATGTTCCAGACTACTCAAACCAACAAGATTTCTGGTTCTGCTCAATCCACAAATATGTCTAGTCATCCAAACATAAGGAAGCAAAATAAAGTAGACTCAAATGGAATATTTGATGATTTCTCTCAACATGCTATGAAAACTAATGCTATTAAAAAAGACACTGCTGACATAACAGTTAACAATAGGATGACAGAACAGTCTAAAAGTAAGCTTCAAACTACAATAAGAAAATATCAAATAAAAGTAATAAACAAGTGACTAAAGTACACTCCAATAATTCAAACATTTCTGATCGACCTGCTAGAAAAGTTGATGACTTTACAAAAAACATCTCTGTCCAGAATTCGTTAAATGAAACCTCTCCGACAAATTCAAAGGTGAAACAAAACCAGTCTTTTTTATGCGGAGGACGGGCCACAGAAGTCATTTGGATATAGCCAATGACACAAATAATCATTCAGAGACCTGCAGTGATCAACAGCAACCTTTCAAAATTACATCATTTAATACCCATGGCGCCAAAAGTAACTACTTATACTTAAATTCTTTGCTGCAGGAAGTTTCAGTTCTCTGTATACAAGAACATTGGTTGTATAAATTTGAAGAAAATTTTTTAGAGACAATCAACGAAAAATTCATTGCATTCTCAAAATCAATAGATGAAAATCTACCGTTAATACACAAGACTCAACTACAGCGTGGTTATGGAGGAGAAGCTATTTTAGTTAGAAAGTCCATCCCCAATGTGAAATGTCTGCCTGATGGTTCAGAAAATATTATTGTTGTAGAGTTATCAACCTCACAAAGAACTTGTGTTGTAAATGCCTATATGCCAACAAAGGGAAATAAAGAACAGGAAGGAAAATTCAATTCAATGTTAGATGAAATAGCTGAAATTAAACACAAATATGAAAATACACATGTCATGATCTTCTGTGGGGACTGGAATGCATCATTAAAAATGAGAAATGGTTACCATCGGGATGTGAAATTGAATGACTTTCTGAAACAAGAAAAGTTAGCCTCCATTGATGTGAACAAACCAACTTTCATACACTATAATGGGAGTTCAACCTCACAAATTGATTATATATTGATTAATGAAGGGAAAGCCAAATCCATGGAAATTGAAATTTCCGATAAAAATCATCTAAATACTTCTGATCATGTTCCGGTTACTGCCACCATAGACATGAAATTATCTGTGAAAAGCCCCAAGAAACTCAAATTACTCAGAAAACCATATTGGGATAAGTGCCAGACAGAACGGTATAGGGACTTCATCGAAGAGCACCTCAAAAACCCATCAGACATAGCTGACACAAAAACTGTGGGGACTGAAATACAGCATCTAACAGACATACTAAGTAAAGCCTATCAAAGAAGTGCACCTCCTAACACAAAGTTATTTAGAATCACCAAAAAGGAAAAATGTAAAAAGTGGTCTTATAATGTACAAAATGCAGTAAGGAAATCTAAAATAGCATATTGACAGTGGAAACAGGCTGGTAAACCATCAAGTCCAAATAATGATGCTCTCATTAGGAGAAGAAACGCCAGAAAAGAATTATCAAAAATTCAGAGAATTGAGACCGCTAAAGCCAGAGAAAATAATATTGTAGAGATTATGGAGGCTAATGAGCACAATGACAAACTTTTCTTTAAACTGATTAGGAAACAAAGGAGAACAGAAGAAATCTTGACAGACGAATTAATTGTAAATAAGAAATCCCTAACAACCTTAGAAGAAATCTGCAAAGGATGGCAGGAGTATTTCCAACAACTTGCAACACCAGCTCCTAATATTAAATTTGATGATGATTATCAGACTGATGTGGAACTTGATCTACAAGTTATCAAATCAATATGCCAACAGCAAAACACACTAATCGAAGAGGTCTCTGAAGAAAAGATATCTGAGATTATACAAAAGCTCAATACTGGAAAAGCTCAAGATATTTCAGGGTTACAAGCAGAGCATTTAAAGTTTGGTGGATCTACTGTCATCCGATTTTTGACAAACATCATCAACAAATGTCTCAAAATGAAAAAAGTTCCAGAAGCTCTAAAAATTGGAATAATAACACCAATCCATAAAAAGGAAGAGAAGAATGATCCATCCAAGTACAGAGGAATCACTGAACATCAATAATCCTGAAAATCATAGAGAAGGTGCTAATTAATATGTCCAAAGAAAAATTGATGAACTCTCAATCCAAGTTTCAATCAGGCTTCACGGAAGGGATGTCAGCCTCAAATTCAGCCCTATTGATTTCAAAAGCAATCACCGAGGCAAAAGACATGAAGAAAATCCTTTTCCTCGCTACACTTGATGCCCAGAAAGCCTTTGATGTTGTCTCACATGCATCACTGATGAGGAAGCTATACCTTGATGGTATTGAAGGCGATGAATGGCTGATGCTAAATGATCTATATACTGGCATGAAATCAAAAGTTAAATGGAAGGGACTTATTTCAGACACCATTGACATCAAACAAGGTGTGAGACAGGGGGGTGTACTATCAGCTACACATTACAGAAGATTCAACAACCCTCTTCTTATCAGATTGGAAAAAAGATACATTGGTGCTAGAATTGGTAACATTCACATCCCACATATAACCTGTGCTGATGATACTGCTCTCCTCTCCCATGAAAGTTCTGAGATGCAGCAGATGCTGGATGAGGTTGAAGATTACTCCCACAAAGAGATGTATAACATCAATCCCAATAAAAGCTCTGTTTCAATGTATAAATATTCCAGAAGTGCTCCTCAAGTATCAACTGACTTTGAGTTTGAAGGAAATAAAATTAAAGAGGTAGATACTGTCACACACCTTGGTATTGAAAGATTAACAAATGGTAAACATAACATCGAGGCAAGATTACTGAAGGGAAGAAGAACAGTTTTTGCTTTGATGGGTGCTGGACTACACATAAGGATGGACTAAACCCTCAAGTTTCAGCAAAGATGTGGACAATTTTTGTATTACCACGTATGATATATGGCTTGGAAACTTCTATACTGTCATCATCAGAAATGAAGCAACTGGAAATCTTCCAACGGAAAATACTAAAACAGCTACAATCTCTTTCCTCAAGCACTGCATCGATGGCAGTTTATGGTCTACTCGGAGTTCTCCCAATTGAAGCCATAGTTCACAAAAAAATCCTTTCACTCTTTGGACGTATATGCAGAGGTAATGGAATAGAGAAAGAAATAGCAACACGACAACTAGCAATGAAAGATCTTAATTCCAAAAGCTGGTTTTCTGAAGTAAGAAGAATACTAACAAAGTATGGCCTACCTTCAGCATATGACCTCCTTAACTCAGCACCAACAAAAGTAGTTTGGAAAAAACTACTGAATAACAAGATTGATTTATACTGGGAAAACGAAATGCAAAATGAAATCACAGAGAAACCATCACTAAAATATCTAAACCCCACAGCTATTCAGATTGGAAACCCACATCATGTTTGGACAACTGTTAAAAATAACGTACAAGATTTGAAAAGAGCCATCATCAAAGTTCAGATCTTGGGTAGGTGTGTATACGTTGCAAGCTGACCGAGCTGTGTTTTATAAAGAATCCCCAGTCTGCAAGTTGTGTGATAAAGGGGAAGAAGATGTTCAACACTTACTGACATCATGCAGTCATCCTTCAATAAGAACAACAAGAGCAAATTTTTTAGAGAACTTATCTGAAATCTTAGGAACCTACAGCACTAAAAACTTCACCCAAAATCCAGCCCTACTAACACAACTAATACTTGACTGTTCCTCTGAATCTATTACTAACATTTTCAAAATTAACCTTTCCTTGCTGGACAAACTAGAAAGTTGGAGCAGAATCTATATCATGAACCTACACCTAAAAAGAGCAGCAGCCTTGACGGATCACAGCAGATAGAGTTTATAAAAAAATCAAATCAATCAAAAAATTTGAAATTTAATTTTTTATACAGAATCAATGCAAATAAGATAATTTAACAATTACGTTTTACTCTAGATAGATCTAGAGGTGCAGCGATTCAACGCTGGGATTTCAATTGAAGAAGAAGAAGAAGATTAGTCAAAAATGAAAGCCGCTTAGAAGGAAGTAAACTTCCGAGCATGACGGCAATTTGACGAAGTTATATATATATATATATATATATATATATATATATATATATATATATATATATATACACACTTCATCAAATATTTATATAACTTCGTCAAATTGCCGTCATGCTCGGAAGTTTACTTCCTTCTAAGCGGCTTTCATTTTGACTAATACTTATTCCGTTACGTTAAGTGCCGTACCAATGTGTATCGCGTCATGGGAACGTAAAATTTGGCGTCACGCTGATCCTAATTGTTGAATGGGAATTATAAAATTGATCGTGATACGCGTACGTCTTACAGATCGATTTAGTATTTGGCAAGTGGCTGCCTAGCTCCTAATCACGAACCCGTCTATAAAATCGCCGATGCATGTCTTCCTTGGGTGGCAACAAGTAAAGATATGTTCCGCATTACACGTTGTTCACCTTCTTTAATTGTAAATTATGGACAAACAAGACCGTATCATATCTTCCTAAGGTGGTAACGGGTGG